>CAHIKZ030000020.1:555000-1087500 GCA_903632075.3 Acanthosepion pharaonis
TAGTAATGTTTTTGTTTCTAATTCTTCCACACCCAGTAATAAAAAAAAAAGGATCTTTAGCTTTGGAAGGGCAACCAGTATTGGAGAAGGGTAACTCTGAATTCAAACCGGTTGAACTTTGAACTAAGAACGGACTTGTTGCTTGTATTTTTACGCTATTGTTCAGTCGACACTAAGTGCCACTCAAGGCAACTAAATGTGGTTATTGACCCTGGACTTGAATAGGCTGAGATTCTAGTGGTCAGGGAAGCGTCTTCTTGCAAGCTGTTCGAGTGGAACTTTTGTCCTACAAATAGAATGATAAAATAAACGCAACTACCCAGCAATGATAATGCTTCGATCCCGCATAGATGGCATGGCGGTTCTTAGCTGCAAAGATCAGAACTGCTAAAACTTAGGAACGGGAAACGTGGTTGCAGGTTGGAAAATAGCTCATTACCCACAAGGTCGTGTAAGCGCTTTTGAACTCCGTCAAAGCTGCAAAACGATGGTAGAACAGCTCCAACCCAGATATGACAGCAATATTCCATTTTATGGTCTTATCTGCTCAGTTCCGAGCCCAATCTAAGCGCCGATATTATTTTCAGCATTTAGCCGCTTTCAAACCCGGCTCATCCGAACAATTACCTTGTTTATAAAAACAAAAAGACACAGAGAGGCAACCTTACGGCGGTGGGCAAGTGACTGAAGACAAGCCGTCAGATCAGGTCCTGAATTCATCATAAAAATGTGGGATTAGTAAATCTTAAACATTTCACATATCTCGTCGTATGGATCAGTTATAACTAAATTAGTCTAAGATAAAGTTGCTACAAAAGTGAAATACTAACATAGGATCTCGAGCTTTTAAATAACACCGTCAGATCAAAACTTTTATATGAATACACCATGCATGGCGCCAAACTCTTTGTGAAATGTCTAAACTGTTAGTTGTATACAACCCTTTTCTTAGATCAATTATTAAAAATGACTTGGGACGTTTTGGTTCCACTCACCGGATTGTATATTTATTTTGTTTTAAATACAAAATTGTGGCACAGGGCCGAAGGGGAAGGGGAAGTGGGGAAAAGGTTGGTCTTCACTGACTACCTAGTCCTAGCAATCACAACCCATTCATTCATTCAATACAATATGCTCATTCACCATAAGAACTTGTCCATCTCCTCCCAGTCTAACATATACCACAATACCACATATACACCAGAGACCTACAAAACACCAATTCAGTATCTGTCTATATTTCTGAGATGAGGTATTATGTACACTATTTACATTATTCGGACTATTGTCCTCATCTTTGTCGCCATATTTATTACAACGTTTCGGCCGTTTTACGCTCCGGCCTTCTTCAGATGGTTGGAACGTCTAACTGAACCCTTTATTTCGCTCACTCGGGTAGACTGTTCTAGTTCCATGTTTAATGGACGTCAGTTATCTCCTGTTAAATCCCCTTCGAAAGTTCTCCACTGCCTTAACCTTTAACCTAACGCCTTTATTCACTACAGTGGATAAAGGCGTTACTTAGATCCAGTGACAGGACCCAAAGAGTGTGAGTTCAATACCCAGTTAAGGCAGTGGCGAACTTTCGGAGGGGAATTAACAGGAGATAACTGACATCCATTAGACATAGTAATGCTTATTTTTTTACACTCCATTTTGCCATCCATTGACACAGTTTCGCTCAGTAGGTTATTCGATGTTTTCCTCATTTTCTTCTTGATTTCAATATGTCCTATGCGTTTTCAATTCTCTAAGCCCTCTTTCCTCATTATATATTCCAGAAATTTCAACTGCCTCTTTCTAATCCTAATACAAGTGTCACTTTGTCCTAATTTTATTTAAAAACTTCCTCATTGATCACATGTTCCATTGGTGTTATTCTCAATATGCTTCTGTAGAATATCTATACTGCGTCAAGTATCCTTTCATCTGTGAGAGAATTGTCCAGTATTCACGGCCATATATGAGGATTGACATTACATAGTAGTTCAGCCTTCTTTTTTTAAGTTTCTAAGGAACTTTTCCTGTTTCTTTGTAATTATTTTATTTCCTGAAACACACCCATTTCTATTCCAATACACCCTCAGCTCTCTGTGTCACGTTTTCCGTTAGTTGTTTAAAAAATCATCCCAGAGAGTTAAATTCCTGCACTTGTTCGATGTCGACGTCTCCAATTTGTGACTTACATCTTGGGATGTCCACTTTACTAACGACCATGCAGTCTTTTTACAATTGATGGTTAGTCCTTTCTTTCCGCTATCTTTTACTACCTTGTCTAAGAATTTCTGCAGTTTCTGACAACAATACAGTGCCTTATGCTGTTAAGAATTTGTCGATTCAAAATAGGAAACATTTAATTAAACATGATAGGAGTTCTAGTTCTCTTGAGATCGCTTGTTGTATAAATAAATCAGATAGCAGATAAATACCTGCTTAACTCGTTTTCTATCCGTGTGTAGCCGGTTTTTGCCAGATTTTGTTCCGGATTATTATATCTTTGGCAAATACATCAAGTTTTCCAAGCAGTGAAAGTTGTCAAAATTTTTCAGATAATCTTGTGAACGTTCATTGCAATTCGGTCGACATTTGACGTGTACTCTTCAGTCAAACGCTGTCCAGTCATACTTAAGAGTAAATTAAAAAATCTTCCACAGTAACTAAACTTGGTTACTCTAAACGATCTTAATATTATGTTAGTCCTGGGTATGACGATAAAGTAAATCCGGCAGCAAGGCCTCTGATCCGGTGGATTGGAGGTTTTTGAGGAGCGTGGAACTACCTCTTAATTGCTGTTGTTCCCAGGTCTACACTAACCTGAGGTGGTAGTACCTGTTAGGATCCCAACTATGAGCAAAGATTGAACGCCCAAATAAGACACTATGAAAATTTAAAAATACATTTTTATACTAAAAATACCAGTAATATTTTTCTATATATATATATATAAAAAATGAACAAATCTATTTTATCTGTAGTTGAAACCATAAAATTGTGTTCAAATTATTTGGGTTAAATTACCCATATAGGTTGATATGCTGCTAAACAAAAGCAACCAATCCAAACTATATATCTATAAAAGATACATTTACACTGAATGTATAAAAATCAACCAAACACCATATAATTTTTTGAAATCCTACTTTTTCTTAATTTTCTCTCTTTTTATCATCTCCGTTTTTCTTGATATTATTACATCATGTATTCTTGCTTAAATCATTTAAGAATTGTTTCTGAGGAATTTTCCCTTTCAGATCCTTGACTATTTAACCGATAATTTATCTGCAAGTACAAATGTTACTTGTGATGTATTTTGCTTCAACAGGCTTGTACACTTCCAGTGTATGATCTAAAAAAATTCATTGTTTCATCTCTAATGGTGAATCCCAAAATACTATGAAAGTATAAAAATACATTTTTATAGTAAAAATACCAACAATACATTTTTATATTTAAAAAAATACCAATAATACATATTTAAAGTAGAATTACTAACAATACATTTTATAGCAAAATGACCAACACGACATTTTATCTGTAGTTGAAGCCATAAAAATATGTTCAAAATACAGGGTGTCCATAAACTCTGTGTGCAATTTAAATTACTTAAGTATTTTAAATTACACACAGACTTTATGGACACCTGTATTTAGGTTCTGGCATTAAATAACCCATTGAGGTGTTGATATGCGGCTAAGCTAAATGAAACCACCAATATATTCTACAATTTCTTTAAAAAAAATCAAACGGTATTCGAAAATATAACTTTAACAAAACTACAACATAAAACAGACATATTTGTAAATATGGCCACACGAACATATATATGCACAAAAGCTGAGCATCATCTACCATGTATTCAATTGTGAAAGTATAATAACATATATTTTTATTACTTCAAAGTCCTCAATAAAATTAAATTTCGGTATTAAATGACCCATAAGGAGTTGATATGCCATTAAACAACCAAATCAGCCAATCAATCAATATTATGTTGCCCACAACAGATTAAAAGTTAAAAAAAATATCCACATGACCACAGTTGGCGGTATAACGCTATAAAATTGTTCTTTCATAAGGTCGATCTGGGCTCATAGTAATTGTACAGTTGATACTTTGACACGTAATTAAATTCATTAAATACCAATACAGCCATATACTGTATTCTTCTTTATGTGCTGTGTCTTCCTGTGAGTACCAGATTTTCTAAGCCTACTTTTCTTATTATGTGCCCTAGAAATTTCAACTGCCCCTTCCTGATGTTAAGTATAAGTTTCCTTTTTGTTTCTATTTACTCTAAAAACCTCATCGTTGCTTACATGTTCGATCAATATTATCCGCAGTATCCTTCTGTAGAACCACATTTCTGTTGTTTCTCATCTCTTCTTCATCTTTGAGAAGATAGTCTAGTATTCAGTGCCGTATAGCAGAACAGATACCCCGTAGTAGTTCAGTACTCTTTCCTTCCTTTCTAACGAGGTTTTTCTGTCCCTTAGTACTCTGCTTAGCTTTCGGAAGGCACGTTTGACTATTCAATTGCGTCGTATATCTTGTTCTAATAAGAACAGACTGAGATAGATAGATAGATAGATAGATAGATAGATAGATAGATAGATAGATATGGATGGAATGAGATAGATAGATAGATAGATAGATAGATAGAT
This sequence comes from Acanthosepion pharaonis, assembly GCA_903632075.3. Taxonomy (NCBI): domain Eukaryota; kingdom Metazoa; phylum Mollusca; class Cephalopoda; order Sepiida; family Sepiidae; genus Acanthosepion; species Acanthosepion pharaonis. The sequence goes on from CAHIKZ030000020.1 coordinate 559,662, forward strand.
AGATAGATAGATAGATAGATAGATAGATAGATAGATAGATCAACGGAGATAAGTGACAAAAAACCTTCTTTAATGTGTTCGCTAGTACATCTTGTTAATCAGATGTTTTGATCATATCTTTTTGACCAAGTTATTTGAAAAGAATTATTCTTACTCAGGGAAGTAAACGGAAAGGAAAAAACAGGATAAATTATTTTTGTTTGTCAGAATCAGATATATTTTCATTTTTTAAAAACATTTTCAATTCTTTTTATATATATATATATATATATATATATATATAGAGAGAGAGAGAGAGAGAGAGAGAGAGCGAGAGAGGCGGAGAAAGAGAGAGAGAGAAAACTGCCTAAACTAGAAATGGGCGGACATGTAGATTTTCTGACCACTAAAATCGATAACATAATCGATTTCATGCAGAGCTTACAAGAAAAAGTTACCGGACAGGGACATTAGTCGGTGGGTAGAAATGGTGGTGAGTGCCGAAAGTTCATTCATTTGTACACCAAGATCAAATGCCAATCGATTAAATTAGTTCTTGCAGTCACATTTACACGCCCCCACCTTCGTATTCTTCTCTCTGTTCCTCTGCACCAGGACAGGACAGAGTCATGTCCGGGTGAGTCCTGTCGAGCACCGTTGGAAATTTTAGACTCTTATTTATTTATTTTTTGCATTTCTTTCACTTGTTTCCGAATTCCTTTCGTGTCATTTTTTTTAAGTGTTTTTTTTTTTTTTCTTTCAAATTTTTTTCTTCCCCAAAGAACCCGAAATATTTCCAGACAGACTAGATGTGGGGGAGGAAAACAGGCGACAGACAGACATCAAAAGAGAGAAAAAAAAACACCTATTTATCAGATGTATCTTTAAAGAAAAAGTCAGTTTCGGATATTTTTGTATTGATTTCAAAACACTCTAATTCCACCCTCTCTCTCGATTTCTCTGACTCTCTCTCTCTCTCTCTCTGTGTATGTGTGTGTGTGTGTGTGTATGTGTGTGTGTGTATGTTTATGTCTGCGTCTTCGTCTGCATGCAGTGTATATGTATATGTTTATGTCTGCGTTTGCGTGTGTGCGTATTTTGTGTGCGTGTATAGGTATCTTTCTGTCTGCGTGCGTATATGCATGTTTTGTTTTGTGTGTGTGTGTGTGTGTTTCTATCTGCCTATGCGTTTTTTGTTTTGTGTGTGTGTGTGTATGTTTCTTTATGCGTTCTTATTTTTCTAGCAGAAATATGCTCTTCAGGTAATATTACCGTGGTGATGTTTGCATTTGACGTCATTCGATTCACGCTCAAAAGTTCTTGTGCTTTTTCTTCAGCTTCTAAGCCTTTAGCTTTTCTTAATACTTTTCTAAAGGTGTCAACAAAACGTTCCGCTTGACCATTCGACCTCGGATGACAAAGCTGCGTTGTCAAATTTTCAATGGCGTAGCTTTTGCAGAAAAATTTAAACACCCTAGAAGTAAATTGAGTTCCATTATCGGATGGCACACTGTCGGATACTCCAAACCTTAGAAAAAGTTCGTGCAAGAATTTAATCGTTATTGCGGTAGCAGGTCTTTTACACTTTAATATCTCGGGCTATTTTGTGAAACTGTAGAACACAATTAAATAGTATGAAGCACTTAGCGGTCCAGCAAAGTCCATATGTAGCCTTTCCGACAGTTTATCAGTACTCGGCAATGCCTGCTAATTTATAGGTAGCGATTTTACGGATGAATTACAGCCATTACATTTTCTAACTGTATTTTGGATATTTTTGTCCAACTTTGGCCAATACACGTAGCTTCTCATCAATGACTTCATCCTCACTATTCCTGGATGTCCTACATGAAAGTGATTTAAAATCCTTTTTTGTAGTGATAACGGAATTACTACTCTTTTCGCGTACAAAAGTATTCCATCACAAATAGAAAAAGCTCTATTATTTTTAGCAGGTTTAATTTTAGTTTCACTCCATTAACTTAACACCATTCATAGTTTCTTTGAATAAACGTATTATTTGTAGAATGAATTTTGATATTGTCTATATTGTCTGGTAATTCTTTAATAGTCTTACACACCAGTGTTTTAATTTTGCTTTCGGATTCCAGCGAAGCAATCCCAGTATCTTCAAAATCTTTACATTTTAATATCAAACTGGACAAGCCGTCTGCATGTCCCAATTTCTTTGACGATAGAAATTCCATCTTGAAATCATAGTTCAATAAAATCGTAGATTAACGCTGTAGTCTGTTTGCCGCATATGTGAGAATCTCTTAGAACCAAATATACTTAATAATGGACGATGATCAGTTTGTAGTATTCATTTTCTTCCCAGCTTCATCCTGTGAAATTTCTTTACAGCAAAAATTTAATCCGGTCCAGAAAAAATTGACATTTCTGTTCACTGAATTTGAAACCGTAATCATTCAGTCTCTGAAATACTTGCTGAATCAGTTTTACGTGCTGGATTTTAGTAGCACTCTTAAAAAGTATATCATCGATATAAACGACAACACCGTCTAGTCTTAGGCAATATCGTATCCATAATTTTGCTGAAAAATACCTGGGGCTATTTTTACACCAAAGGGTAATCTTTAAAACTTATAATGTCCTTTATGCGTACTAATAGTCAAAATCTTCAGGCATTCTTCATCCACCTTGAATGGGAGATATGCCTCAGACAGGTCAATTAAAAAAAAACAATTATCACGATTCAATTTAGCAAATAAATCCTCTGAAGTTAGTAGGAGATATGCATGTGGTAGGAGGTAGTCATTCAACCCAGTTGAAAAATTTGCATAAAAATGAATCTTATCGTTTTTCTTTCTAATATAAACCGCTGACGTGACACATTCTAAATAATCTATTTTTTCAATAACTCCGGGGTTTTCTAACCTATCCTGTTCAATGTTAATAGACTCCAATACAGCAAAAGCTATATTTATTTAAGGCTTAAACACTGATACCGCATTTTCTTAATTTAAAAAATGCCTTTGAAAATTAAAAAATACATTTTCCCAACTCCTGAGAAAATATTCGTAAATTTATTTTTTAGTTTACTCAGTGTTTCTTTAGCTTTCATTTTTTTTTCTGATGGACAATTAATTTTTTCACAGAATGAATTAATCGGCCAATTCCATAGTTCAAATAATTCTAGCCAATCGACACCGAGTAAATTCGGTAGGTTTGATTGTAAAGTGAAAGTAGTCTAATGTAGTTGACAATGACAGTTACGGTCACCTTGGGGTTTCGTTTACTTCACTATAAAGACTTTCAATAGTAGAGTTATTAAAAGCTAGCAGTATGAGTCTAAGATCTTGATGGTGTATTGTTATGTAGTTCTTTCAAGTATGGCTTTCTTCCTGGGCATTTATATAATATCCGTCATCTAGTTTTTATCTTACTATTGATTGGTAAAGTCTTAATAATGATTTTACGTCCACACACCTATCCGTATGCGCTACTAGTCGGTATTTACCCGGGCTCCCTACAGAACGGGATATGGCACAAGGTTTAACGTGGAATTTTCCGAAGCCCGTAGGCCCGGGCAAAAATTTCTCGTAGACTCTGTAATAACGGCGCCGGGTTTGTCAACCTCCCTAGAAGAAACTCTGCCGAAGAGCAGATTCTCATCTGGGTTCCTCTCTGCCAGAAGGCAGAGAGTTCAACAAGCACAAAGTACTTAACGCACGGCTAAGCCCTATGATCATTTCTGAGGTGAGGTATTATGTACACTATTTACATTATTCGCAGTATTGTCCTCATCTTTGTCACCATATTTATTACAACGTTTCGGCCCTTCAGTATCTGTCTATATTTCTGAGATGAGGTATTATGTACACTATTTAAATTATTCGGAGTATTGTCCTCATCTTTGTCGCCATGCTTATCACAATGTTTAGGTCGTTGTACGCTCCGGCCTTCTTCACTTATACTGATAATTATTTATCTAATGTCTCTGGGTCACCACTTATGATTTTTGCTCGATGTTGTAAGCAGCGGACGATCCATTTCCTTACACAATTTAATGGATGGTGGGAGTTGAAAATAAGGTACTGTCCGGTGAATGTCTGTTTACGGTATACGAATCTCTTGAACCCATGCTCTGTTCGAGATATTAAGAATAAGGTCGGAGCGTACAACGGCCGAAACGTTGTAATAAATATGGCGACAAATATGAGGACAATAGTCCCAATAATGTAAATAGTGTACATAATACCTCATCTCAGAAATATAGACAGATACTGAAGGGCCAAAACGTTGTAATAAATATGGCGATAAAGAGTGGACAATAGTCCGAATAATTTAAATAGTGTACATCATACCTCATCTCGGAAATATAGACAGATACTGATAGGCCGAAATGTTGTAATAAATATAAGGACAATAGTCCGAATAATGTAAATAGTGTAGATGAAGTTTGCGTTGTACAATAGGCACGTGCTTCAATCTACAACATACCAGAAAATCATACACGTACAAGGAGTCATTCACTCCGGACTCGTGAGGTTTTTTACGTTATTTTGATATTAAATAGAATGGCTGACAAAATACTTCCTTGCGGTAAATCATTTTCTTGTTCTATTAAATCTAAAAATGTAATTCCCACTTGTACTTTGATGTTTCTCTTTTCTAAGCAATTTTGGATAACGCCTGACATTCTGCCTTTTAATCCGAGGTTTTTCTGGTTTCTGTCAATCCATGTTTTCGGCCTGTGTCATATTATTTCTCCAATTCGAAAAAGAAGACCATCACATTTTCTTTTTAATAAATACTTATAGAATTTTCTAATATGGTCAAGTGTATTTATTTTATTCCTAAAGCCTGGTTAAAATTCTATTATTAATCCATTAGATTCCAAATACCACATCAATCGTTCTCTCCCTAGTTTTATACAACTAGTGATCCTTATTGTTCTATTATTTAAAGGTTCTTTGTTGCAATTTTGATGGTCACGTTGGTTATTTGTGCGTTTAGGGATGGGGATCACTGTGACCCGCATCTATAGACTGGGAATGTTACCGTTGAGCCATATTTCGTTATATATTTTAAAAAACTATTTGAGGGATAATTCGGGTAACGAAATTCGTAATGCATCTTGCCAGAACCAACCAATTATTAGTAATGCATTTAATTAGGTCCTCCAATAATTCAGTATAAATTTTCGATACCTAAGATTTAAAATGAATTTTTAAAATGAAAAAGGATTCTTAAAAATTTAATTTTAGCTTTTGAGAGATAAATGATTAATTTACTATTTCCATTAAATAAAATATTCTGCTGTATTTTAAAGAGAAATTATATAGATCGGAATCTCAACATTTTGGCAAAATTAAGAAAATTTTCTTAAAAGCTGTCATTTTTTTAATTTTATGAAAATTGTAGACAAAACAAAATTATCGGTTTTAAAAATTTTCCAAAAATAAAATATATATTTGTGACACGTTATTTGAGTAAAATTAGCAAATCTAAAATTAATTTAATCTGATTTCAAACAAACATTACTTATAGCACTAAAAGTAATATAAAGCATTTCTTAATGACAGGTAGTTTTTTTTCATCCTTATTGACGTATCCAATGGTTCCGAAGTGATGACAGCTAGTATCGATGTCCCAGAAGTGACATATATTTACAAAATCTAAGTGAACGCATTTTTTTGGGGGCGGGGGGTAAACTATATTATTTTTAGCAATTATCTAATATTTTATCAACTTTTAGTTACATTTGAAGATGTTTTATGAAAAAAAGAAAAAATTTAAAACACTATAAAATTTTCTTAAATTAATTTTAAAATTTAATAACAGATGAAATTTAAATAAACATAAGTAAGCAAGAAACTTACACATTAATCTGGAAAATTTTTTATAATAATCAAATATTGTTTCATCATTAATAGTTAATAAAATTTAATTAACATTAACTAAAAAACATTTTTCTATTTTCTTCAATCCAAGCACGTGACTTCTTCATAATTATGCCATAAACGAAAAAGGGAACAAATAAAGTATAAAAAAAATAAAATATAAAAAATTATTTTAAAATAGAATATTAAAAGGACGTTTATTAAATTTTTCAATTTTGGATTCGTAAATTTCGTTTTCACTTAATTACAATATTACATGCAGGAAATAGAGCAATACAGAATTTTAAACGATTATTATAATTAAAATTTTATTTCTTCAGACCATAATATAACTTATTTACAAAAGCCATTAAAAGCTTTTCTAATTAAATAATGCCATAGTTTGATTACATTTTTCAGTTTAATATTCAGAGCAGATTTTAATTTATAAAAAGTCTGAAAAACAATTAGATGATTTACATTCTCCATGGAGTCCTACTTTTAACTAATAGAAAAATTCTGGAAACGAAAAGAAATTTCGCGAAATCTCATAAAATTAAGTAAGTGTGGGGTAACATACGTAAAAAAAAATATTTTACCAAGATTTTCTAAAACAAAAATTCAAAAGTAATTTCATTCATTTGTGAAAATAAGTTCTGAAAGTTTCATTAAAATCCGACAAATATTTGTTTTTGCGAGAATTTCCTAATCAATGTGTTTACACTGATAAAAGAATGCGAAAAAGTAATTGTTAATTATTACGTCCATCGCTGACATAAACAAAACAAAATTTTGAACTAAAATTTCGAACGTGCTAGAAAGAATTTCAAAATTTCAAAAAATAATCAAAAATATTTTGGTCATTCTTCTTAATAATAACATAAACATTTTGCCGATAAAACATTGTTTTTATTAAGTTTGTGTTCTTTTTCATTATGCTATGTTGTTTTACCGCGAAAAAGTGGATGTACTAACTTTTAATTCAATTAAGAAAAACTGTTGATTGTTGCTTTCCGCGTTTTTTTACAGGAATTTTTTTCTTTTATTCCCTTTGTTTTATATTTTGGCAGTTTAGGTTTTGTGTTTTGGTAGAGAAATTCTATGCAAATTTTTCACCAATTGTTTGATATACCTTTCTTTCTGTGATTGATTTATTTTGTTTTAGTAGCTTTTTAATTATATCCCACACTATTTTAGTTTTCGCAGTTATATTTATTTTAGAAAGAAATTTTTTCCATGAGGTTCGTTTGGATTTTTTGATAGTTCTGTTCTTTGACTTTACTGTTTTTGAAGTTTTCTTTTGTAAGGTTCAATTTGAATTTGGTGATCGCAGCACGGCTTGCTCTGATTGAATAAGTGTTTTTTGTTTTGAGTTTTTTTTTTCTGAAATAGGTGAGGTAATCTTCATTCTTATTTCTTTGTGGAGTTAGTTTCTCTTTTCATTGTTGTTTTTTTTTTTTTTTTTGTTTTTTGTTTATTTATTTATCTTCCCCAGTTAGCGTTTCTTAGTTTCTGCCATGATGATTTTGATCAAGTTTTGGGCTTGAATTTTCCAACATGATAGGAAAATGGTTGCATACACGGGCGTCATTGTGTGCCCTCCAATTGTAATTGATGGAACTGGTAGGATCACATACGGTTAAATCTATGACCAAGTTTGAGCCAATTATTCGATGAAGGTATGTTTTATTAATGTAACAGTCGTAGGTTTCTTTTCTCTATCAGGGATTCAATAATTTTAGCTTTACTGTCCAGCAGCGCGAGTGTTTATAAATCCTGCCTGTCTATATATCACAGTTCTGGGCAGGATTTGGTTGACTATATTCATAGTTTTCGCGTGTTATGGGTATTTCCATTTAGGTCTGGTAATTGACCGCATATTGACGGGGGGATATTTTGTGAGAGGTCCAAACATTTAAACATTAATTTTCTTTTTAAATTTTTGTTCTGTATCCTATAATTCTATCGGATTCTGATCCATATTTAATCCTAATTCATACATAGAGTGTGTCCAAAAAATGACATTATTAAAAAATGTGAATATTTGACTAAATACATGTCGCAGGTAAATGAAATTAAATAGATTTCATTGTGAACAATAGAAGATTTATTTATAAAAATTTGAAAAATTTATACCGATTTCACAAAGCTTCACAAATATTCAATATGCCTGTGTCTTGACACATGTCAAGTCGGTAGTACAACGCATGACAAACTTGCTATAACATATTTTGTGTATATTCTCGATGGCTTTTAATTTTTGTTCCATGTCCATTTATATATATATATATATATATATATATATATATATATATATATATATATATATATATATATATATATAATTATTTATTTGATTAATAACTTTACGTACAAAATCTCATAATCTTAAATGTCCACTTTATTTTATTTTGATTATTTTCAGTTAAACTTGTACTTCATTTTTTTTATTATTTAAAAATTTCGCAGCAGTACTGACGTGGTTTCAAAGAACAGCTGAAATGGCTATCAAGACAAATATTTCAACGACAGAGATTTTAATAGAGGTTTTCAGTTGCAAAGATTTTTCTTTTTTCCGATTATTCCTCATCCCTTAAGATCATCCGTTGACACTCTTCCTTAATTACTCATCTGGATCCTATTTTCTCAGGTTGAATTAATTTATATTTCATTTCACATTTATTATCTTCCCTTGCTTTCATTGTTTGTTTTTTTTTTTATTTCTTCTATTGCTGTTAATGAATGAGAAAAAAAGTTGATAACAAATCGTCCCGTCATAATCATATGTTTTTAATTTGACGAATACTTGTTATCAAACCCAAGTTAAGGTGTTTCTGGCTGGAATCTTTCTACAAGACTCGACACAAGTTCGAATATCGAAAGGAAATGACGTAACAGAACATTTGACAATAATAACGGTAATATTGACTTTTTACCTAAATAGAAACATTCGATTGTTTTTGAGGGAGAAAGCAGTAAACGTTTCGGTCAAAAATTATAAAATATTTCTTTTAAAACATTTTTCTTTTAGTAAAAATAAATGGTTTGTCAAGTCCAGTAGATGTTATTGCTCTTTCAAGTATTAACAATTTGGTCGTTTGTAACCTTTTATTTGAAGTTGTGTAGAATGATAACATGTTGATTATATCATGATTTATTATTCTGGTTATATGTGCTATACATTTTAGCTGTTGCTGCAGTTGGTAATCATCAAGTAATGTGGCTTGCTATTTGTTTTTTTTTTTTTTTTATTTGGGGGTGGGTATCAGCAGCGCCAGTCCAGAGTGTTCAAAGAAGGATGAACTTTACTAAGACCATCAAACGTTACTCGCTCAAAGTCTTTTTACACTGTTGATCTTAGCGGTTGTATACAGCTGGCAGTTTAAGTATTGATGACCTCGTTTAGCGCAATACCTGACGTTCATATGAAAGTCTTAACAAAGACGATACTATTTAAGAAAATGACTAGAGTTTTCAGGTTGATATTTTTGCTTCGTAGCAAGTCGTGATGTTGTGCGAACCTACCTCTAGTCCAGACTATTGTATATTTAATTTATTTTTCACGTACTTAATTTGTTATAACTGATCCATCATTTCAGGCCAAGAAACTAATTTGAACTTAAATTTTCAGCCAAGAATACTAATTTAAACTTTCCTAATACGGTTCTGCAATCATTTATATTAATACAGTAAGTCAGAGTGTCAGGCTAACTACCGGGAAATACAAGCGTAGGTGTTCTCAAATGTAACAAACAAATAATCAGTGACTATCACTCGTATATAACTTGAGATACATGTGTTGCCATTGTACAGATGAAGAAAAGATTCCTCTTTACACATAAAATGTATCAACATTTGTTTTAGTTAAGGCTTTTACATTTATAAAAATTTGTCGTTTGTCTACTTGTATCCATTGAAATCTCCAAGTAATATAAATGATTTTAGAAACTGTTGAATGACAGTATCAAGTTCTGATTAAGGTATTTTAACATCTGGGTGTATTGTATATGCAGGTTATGGCTTTATGTAGGGTTTCTGATTTGTTTGTACTTAAAGTAATTCGACTCGATTGTATTTTATTTATTATTATAATTATTTATTGTATTTAAAATACAACTGCGACAAAAGGCCAAAATGGGGAGGGATTTACTATTATAGATGTGTCATCTGAGGTTCTATCAGTATTTATAGGAGGTATAGCGTTTGGTAAATACGTCACAATGAACCATGACATATTTGGGAAGGATATTAGAATAATCCATATCCTATATTGGCAGGAAACCGCCTGCATACGGATAGAAAATGAATTCAGTGAAGATACAAAGGCGTATAAAGCAAGTATGTGTCTTCTCACCAGACTTATTCAGCCTATACAGAGATTAATTACTAGCGGACACACTATTAACAACATAAGATTTGCAGCTGACACAGTGTTGATAGCAGATAGTTTAATTTACTTTTTCCTTATGCTTGTGTTGATAGGCGTCGCGGGGAGACACAGTTCGTCAATAACTGCAGGAGAGAATGCATGGTTGTTAACAAAGGAATGAGACCAACAAGCAAATTGGAGATACAAAAATCAAATAAGTACAACAGTTTCAATTATTTACACTATTCATATTCGGACTATTGTCCCCGTGTTAATTATTGTTATCACTACGTCTCGGCTGTTGTGGCCTCCGGCCTACCTCAGGTATATGTCGATCTCTGTGACCTACTGGGAATTATTTTCTGCTATGAAGAGTTATCATTATTTACTTTATTTATATTTCGACTATTATCATCGCCTTTGCTGTTGTTATCACTACATCTCGACCGTGTACTTGCACTCAGTGGAAACCGGCAAGTAACAACTGAACAGCATTAAATAAAAATAAGAACTAGACGAGATATCCCGAGACGTGAGCAGTAGAACGAGAACAGTCTACTCCGTAGATTAAATAAAGTGTTCAATTCAGTATTCTCCGTAAGTTGCCCAGATCCAATATACATCTGAGGAAGACCAGAGTTCACAACCGCCGAAATGTAGTAATACAACAACAAAGATAAGGATAACAGTCAGAATATAAATAGTGTAAACAATGATAACTCCTCATCCCAGAAAATCAGACAAAAAACAATGTAAATATCTAGGAAGTGTTTTGACAGAAGACGGAAAATCTGACATCGAAATCTGAAGACGCATTGAAATAACAAAAGATGAATTCTAAAAGCTAAGCAAATTTAGTTAGAGACAAAGAACAAAGTACTGAACTATTACGTAATATCAGTCCTCCCATATAGCAGTGAATTCTGGACAATCTCTCAGATGAAGAACAGACTTAAAGCAACAGCAATGTGGTTCTATAGAAGGAGATATCATGGACTGAACTAGTGAGCAAACGACGAAGTTTTAGAGAAGATGAAAATAAAAAATCACTTATGCTTAACATTAGAAAGACACTTGAAATTTCAAGCACACATAATGAGTTAAGATGGCTTGGAAAAGGATACTCACGAGGCAGATTGGAAGCAAAAAGGACAAAAGAAAACAACACATAAACATCTAGCGAGCTTGAATAACTGAATGACTGAATAGCGCTTAGCAAAGATAACAAAAAGACAGAATTTATTCAGAGCAACAAGAGACAAGAAATTGTGGAGAGCCATAATCGCCAACGTAATGAAGAGACACGGCACATAGAACATTTCACATTTATATTTTTATTTACTTTGAGGATTTGTCCCATAAGCTCTGTCCGAATTTTGAATAAAGAAAACAAGTGACCAAATGTTACATTTAATTACAGAGTCAATCAACAATGCATTTTCCCTGATTATCTATGACTTTCTTCCATCTATTAACAAGCTTACTAATTCCATTACTGTAAAATTCTTTTGGCTTTGATTCGAAGAACTCACAAATGTCAGTTTTAACCTCTTCCTGTGTTACAAAAGCTGTTTCTTCCAAATGATTCTGTAAGCTACCAAACAAATGGTAGTCTGAAGGAGCAAGTTCAGGAGAATAAGGTGGATGAGGAATTTTCTACCAACCAAGTTCTTCAATCTTTTGTGACGTGATTCTTGCTGTGTCGGGTCGCGCATTGTCCTGATGAAACATCACCCCTTTTCGATTCACTAGAGCAGGTCTTTTTTTCCTCAAAGCTTGTTTCAAACGCTCTAATTGCTGACAGTATATTTGAGCATTAATTGTTGCATTAGGTGGTAAGAATTCAAAGTAGATTATTCCTTGGTGATCCCACCAGATTGAAAGAAGAACTGGATGTCCGGTTCGATCTTCATCTTCAAGGGTGAAATCTCCACCTCTGAATTTTGCAAACCATCTTCTGCAAGGTATTTCATTCACACATTCCTCTCCATAATCTGAGTGAATGTTTCTAGCCGCTTCGGCTGCTGAGTTTCCTTTCTTGAACTCATAAAGCATTCTGTGCCTCAAATGATTCTTGGGTACTTCCATGTTAGCAGGGTTTTAATCAAACAAAATTTTATTTTATTTTTCTCTGAAATAAAATTTGATCAGTTTAAATGCATCTAAACATAAAAATAATGTTCATCTCCATTAGACATTATAAAATACTCTTCAAATTTCGTTCATTTTAACAAAAAGTTAAAATTCGGACAGAACTTATGGGATGACCTGATATAAAAAAAATCCTTGAAAGTAGAAATAGTTAATTAAAAATAACCTTCAACCTCTGATATTCCATTGGGTTATCTTATTTGCCATGATTTGGGTTTTGTTTTGAAGTCATTTTTGTTTGGAATTTGTAATCGTTTGAGGGTTTTCAGCCTCGACGTCCATTTCTTCTAGTTCTTAGAATCTATTTTTGGTCAGGTTGAATATTTTTTTTATTTTACCTTTGGTTGCTGGTTTGTGTTCTTTTTCTTCAGGTCGGTCACGTTTTCCGGTTGATTTCTTTCTTGAGTCTTTATTTAGTTTGCTTCACGACAACATTACTTTTCTTGCGGATTCATTAGGAACTGTTTCTGATTTTTTGTTGCATACTGCTCTTTCATTGTTTGTTTTGGACCATTTGATTTGTGCTTTCATCTTGGGAAAGGGTACAAAGTGCGTTATGTCTTTCCTCTCTTGGTTCTGTATTTTTTGTATTTGGCTTCCTTATTTTAGGTTTCTGCTCTTTCAATTCTAGTTTTATTTCTTTTAAATAATTTCGGCTAAATCCTCCAGTTATAGTCCAATCTTTGGACTATTGTTTTATGTTTTTGTTACGCATTTCTTGTAGAGAATATCATTTGAATGCTATATGTTTATCTCTTTGTAGCTTCCACCACCTTTTGTGTTTTCAATAAAGAGATATTTCTTGTCATATTTCACGGTTAGGATTTCATTTTGCAAAAGTTCTTGAATATGCCGGGTGGTCTCTGCTAGAGTTTGAACAGCTGTATAAATGTTAACATTCATCTGTGGAATGGTCAGGTTCTTTCTCACTGCATTTTCCACCTACGTTTCTTGCATTACATTTCTCCTCATGGTGCCCATAATGTTTATACTTGTGACACTTGAAAAGGTTTAGAGTAAATTCTTCTACCCTTTCTATGTTAGAAGCAATTTTATTTTTCCTTTGATTATAGGCATTTCTTTATATTTAATTTTTACATTATTTAATTGTTAATTTTCCGTCTATCACTCCTTGTGATTTTAATTCCTTTTTTTTTTAATTTCTTATACAGTACATAGGGGGGGAGCTACTGGCTTATAATCCCTTTAGTTTTTAAAAAGATGTTCACGAATTTGTCGACAAAATGGTATACTATGATGATAAAAATACCCCAAACTTGACGAAAACTAAGTTTTAGCGTCAAAATCTTTACGTTATTAAGTGTTTTTGATTATTTTAGTAATTTTTTATCCTTTTCAAAACATTCAAAATTTTTATTAAATATCTTGTTTTTCTTGCGTTAGTAGATGGACTATAAAATAAGATAGCGAATTTTAGCGGATTTTTTTTTTTTTTTTGCACTAATATTAATATTAATTTGGAAAATTCTTGCAAAAATCAAATAACTGTCAGAATTAATGTAACTTTCAGGACATTCACAAATGAATGAAATTTGTTTAGAACGTCTTAGTAAAAAATTTTTTACATTAGTTACATCCTTACTTAATTTTATGAAAGTTCTAGAAATCCAAATTTGTAACTTTTACTTATTATATTAGTTAAAAGCAGAAATCTTTGAAAAATTTAAATCATCAATTTACTTTTTGTAAAATCGAGCTACCAAAAAGAAAAATTAACTGTAAATTGTGAAATAAAAACCCAATAAAACTAAGACATAATTTAATTAGAAAAACCTTTTAATTACTCTTAGGAAGAATATGACAATATTGTCTGAAACAAAAACAGTTTCTGATAAACAATAAATTTTTACAAGAATTGTTTTATTCTTTTTTACAATGTTTTTTTTTACAATATAAGGACAATATTGTCTGAAACAAAAAGATTTTCTGATAAAAAATAAATTTTTACAAAAATTGTTTTATTTTTTTTACAATTTTTATTACAATAATTTATAAAGTTATTAAATCTTTTAAATTTCAGATTCAATTGTGTAACTTTTATGAAATATAGTTATGAAGTAAAACTATTTTTTTATACGGGTGTTCATACATGACATTATTATTACCATGTTTTAAGAGTTATTTAAAATTTCATAACTGAGGTTATATAAAAATTAATAAATAAAATACCATAAAATTTCATAAGAGATATACGTAAAAGTTATAGGTACCTCGTTTATGAAATGTTTTATTAATTTTTATATTATCTCAGTTATGAAATTTTAAATTTATTTATTGTTATAGTATTTTAAATTTTATGATTTTTCCAGAAAGGATCTTCAAACGTAAGATTATAAAGCTAAAGTACCTAAAAAATCAATAAAATATTAGATTGCTTAAAATGTTTGTTAATTTGTAAAAATTACTGAGTAGTTAAATAGGTTCACTTAAAATTCGTAGAATATATGTCACTTCTGTTCATCCGTTCGATGCCTTTTCCTGACCTCAGCTGTGAATACCATCAATCAACACCTGATAAACGAGTCACTGTGGTAAAGAAATGCTTTTCGTATTTTCTACTACGTTTTTTATGCTAGGAAAGTAAGTACTGCTTGTTTCACATTAGATTAAGTAAACTTTAAATTTTCCTCAAATAACCTTTGAAAAAGTATATTTTATTTTTGCAAAGTTTTAAAACGGAGAATTTACTTTTGTTCACAAATGTCTCAAAAATGATTTCCATCTTAGATTTTACTGACAAAAAAAAAAAATATATATAGTCCAGTCAATATAAATTCGGTTTTAAATAGATCAAAGCATTTTGCTTACTGGCTATAGTAAACTTATTCCTTTACCTTTGAATTAAAGCTAAAAAGAAAATTTCAAGTAGGATTTTTAATTTTTAAAAACAAATTTGAAACCTAAGATAGAATTTTTAAAGTTTTGATGTGGGGTATGCGATGATTTTTGTGTGTGTGTGTGTGTGTGTGTGTGTGTGTGTGTGTGTGTGTGTGTGTGTGTGTAGAATTTTCATTAAAAGGCCTGTTTTTTCTTGTCGATTCAATCAAGATCTTACCATTTTCAGCTTTTTAACGGTTTTTTGTATTTACTAACCTTTCCTTAACATATCAAAACGTTAGATATGAATAGGAAGATTGTGTTGCGTCAGTTTTCCAAGTGAGAATGAACAGTCTTCCTATCAATCTGCTTGCATTGAAAAACCAGCCCTTAAAATACTGACATTTAACCTTGGTTCAAAAATTATCGATGGCGCCAAGTGGAATAAAAATTTACAGCAATTAAGGAATATGAAGGATGCCAGAAAAGTAAGAAAACTACATGAACTAAAATAAATTTTATTACTATACAAATAAACCATTGGTCAACTCACTTCGAAAGAAGTAGTTTCGATCCTCATTGAGGGCTTCATTGCTATGGCCTTTTGCTAGACTGGTCTAAGATTTCAATTGACTTCACTTATCTTCAAGCTGTCGGGGATGTATAACTCTGGGTAAATAATTATAAGGTCTTTAATATTGATACATACAAAAATACTTGAAGAAAATAAAAAACAACGAGAGGGAGAAACAACAAAACCAGTATTATTTCTGATGTGGTTGACAGTGGTTGTTATGTGGTGTTAGAAACACGAGAGACAGTAAAACTGGTATCTGTCTATATTTCTGAGATGAGGTATTATGTACACTATTTACATTATTCTGACTGTTCTTCTCATCTTTGTCGCCATATTGATTACAACGTTTCGGCCTTTCAGGATCTGTCTATATTTCTGAGATGAGACATTATGTACACTATTTACATTATTCGGACGATTGTCCTCATCTTTGTCGCCATATTTATTACAACGTTTCGGCCTTTCAGAATCTGTCTATATTTCTGAGATGAGGCATTATGTACATTATTTACATTATTTGGGCTATTGTCCTCATCTTTGTCGCCATATTTATTACAACGTTTCGGCCTTTCAGGATCTGACTATATTTCTAAGATGAGGTATTATGTACACTATTTACATAATGCTGACTATTGTCCTCATCTTTGTCGCCATACTTATTACAACGTTTCGGCCTTTCAGGATCTGTCTATATTTCTGAGATGAGGTATTATGTACACTATTTACATTATTCTGACTATTGTCCTCATCTTTGTCGCCATATTTATTACAACGTTTCGGCCTTTCAGGATCTGACTATATTTCTAAGATGAGGTATTATGTACACTATTTACATAATGCTGACTATTGTCCTCATCTTTGTCGCCATACTTATTACAACGTTTCGGCCTTTCAGGATCTGTCTATATTTCTGAGATGAGGTATTATGTACACGATTTACATTATTCTGACTATTGTCCTCATCTTTGTCGCCATATTTATTACAACGTTTCGGTCTTTCAGTATCTGCCTATATTTCTGAGATGAGGTATTATGTACACTATTTACATTATTCTGACTATTGTCCTCATCTTTGTCGCATATATTTATTACAACGTTTCGGCCTTTCAGTACATGTCTACATTTTTGAGATGAGGTATTATGTACACTATTTACATTATTCGGACTATTGTCCCCCTCTTTGTCGCCATATTTGTTACAACGTCTTGGCCCTTCAGTATCTCTCTATATTTCTGAGATGAGGTATTATGTACACTATTTACATTATTCGGACTATTGTCCTCACATTTGTCGCTATATTTATTACAACGTTTCGGCCTTTCAGTATCTGTCTATTTTTCTGAGATGAGGTATTATGTACACTATTTACATTATTCTGACTATTGTCCTCACATTTGTCGCTATATTTATTACAACGTTTCGGTCGTTGTACGCTCCGGCCTTCTTCAGATGGTTGGAATAAAGATGATGACAATAGTCTGAATAATGTAAATAACGAGGAAATGGTATATAGCCTTTATTGTATGTCTTTTGTTTAATATAATGACTGTAATGACCATCCAGATAATTTAGTTGGAGAAAAAAAGAAATCTGCAGTTTTCTTAACTCGAATTTTGGTTATGGGTGTTAAAAAGTGAAAAATATTATTGATGTAGTCTGAAATCTTAAGGAGCCGAAGTTTTGGTCAACCCTCGCGTTGACTACTTGTCCGATGGTGAGTTTTTGTCACGTGTTTTTGTCTGGTAGAGGAGAAGATCGGGTATGACTCTCATTAGTTTAGTAATATGAATAGTATTAATGATAATTATAATTGTCACAATTATTCTTATTGTGATTGTATAATTAATTTTTATTTTTTTTTAACGGACATGACACTGCTCAATTCAAAAGAATTGATTTCGATCCCCATCGATAATCTCCTTTTCATGATCTTGTGCCAAACTAATATAATTTCTTTAATGATTTTAGTTGCTTTACAGGTTTTTTTTTTCCAAAGAATTGATTTCGATCCTAGCCGAGATCATCATCACCGTGGTCATGTGCTTTGGAAATATATCGCTTGTCTTGCAGCTCACCTACACAGGATTAATTTCGATCTTCATCAAAGACCTCACTACTATGGACTTGCACCAGACTAAATTGAACTTAATAAATATTTTATTTACCATGTGAATGATAATCTATAAATGTTTTCGATGTGAAGCAACGGTTCGCACTCTCGTCTTGGTGTCAGTTCATTTAGAGAAACGGTTAGCTACTTCGTATTGCAACATTTTACACAGTGAATGCTGCACATGAGTGTTGCTTTGCCAAACGAATCTCAATTTTTCAATATTGATTGCAAAAGCAAATAAATATATCACGCCTTATTTACACTTTCTGGTAATCTTGAAAGTTTCTCGCTCAAATTTGAGTTTTTAACTTATCGTCTGCTACTTTCAAATTGGGTTTCGTACGATGAAATAGCTAATTAATTCAATGCTGTTTTTTTCCTGTGACAATTATCCAAGTCACGTACTCGTCTCATTTATTCTGATAATATCATGTATTTTGTTATTCAAATATTTAACTAACGACTGCCTTCTACCTAATGTCGTTTGATTCTGTGTAACAATGATCGTGTACTTTGTTAATGCTTTATAAAACAATCCCAGAGTATGGCGTCGAATGCCGGGACGTTTGCCAATTTATTTGAACTCGATCTTGACGTTTGCTGCTTTAAACATGTCGAGCAGACAGCCTGTCGATAAAATGTCAATTATTGGTGTCGGAACATGGCGAGAGTTAAATGACACCAAACAACGAAAGTTTATGGGCTTCAAGAATAAACAGGAGAACAGTTTTATGACATTTTTATGAGGGCGGCCTGAATTTTTTTAATTAAATTAAATTCCTATTCTTCATTTAATACCTTCTATTGTTTGTCTTTAAAATTAAAAGACATCTTCAATATTTCATCAGCAAAAATACAGAGGAAAAATTATTTGTTACCATTTAGACGTTAAATTTTTTATTGCGAAACAAAGAGTTTATTATTTTATCAAAGACCAGTCACAGAATCACATAACTTCTGTTTTTAACGCGATTGCGGAATTGGTTCAACTTCAAATCAGAACAAAACTGATTCGATTTAAAGTATTAACCATATGGTAGCACACACACATTATATATGATGATCGCCACTTCTTTACAGAAGACGAAAATCTCTTTTTACTTTTAAAATGAAGATTTGTTTTGATCAGTAAGTATAAAAGGATCTTAAATCGATAAAAAAATCACTCGCATTTGCAAAGAATTTATAAAAGCCTATCCTTAATGTTTAAGTGGTAAAAAGGATATTAAAAAGGATATAAAAGAAGGAAAGCTAGTAAAATGATAAAAGGAATAACATCCAAAATGCAGCCAGTTCACATTTATAATAGTGAGTGCATTGTCACGTTCATGTGCACGTAGGTTGCTCTTTAACTCTGCTGCACTCTTACAAGCTTTCTTATATAAATAACAAATGACTAGGGCAATGAGAATTTTGAAGGTTATTTAGTCTTGACGAAATCTATTAGTGTGCCTCTTCAGACCAAATTCACAGATTTTGTCACAAAACTGACACAGGAAGCCACTTGGTCCGGAAGGAAAGCGTTCAGTCTGAAAAACATGGTCTATATTATTGTGGCGATCGTACCGCATCCGATACACACACACACACACACAAACATATATATATATATATATATATATATATATATATATCGGATGTAACAGCATAATTCTCATTTATTAGGGTTAAGCTTTGAACCATTGTATATTAGAAATGAATAAAGATATCTTACTGGAATTCTCCGGGATTTTTATATCACTATTGTACCCTACTATGAGCGATAAAAATGTATAATTGCTCTCCACCTTAACAGAAGAATCGTGGTGAAATCGATCATAAACGAAAATGACACGTTCATCATTAATTGATCATAGCTAAGGATCGGAAGCTCATAAAGTACATATATATATATATATATATATATATATATATATATATATATATATATATATTAGTCCAGGATCATTTTCAAAATTATTCAAGATCATCTTCGGCCTCTGTAACCTTCTAACGTTCTGTCTTGAAGTTACAAGCTGCCTCGCACGTTTCATTTTCACGTCTGTTTTATTCACTGATCCCGGGACTGTCATCGGCGAAACTCCTCACTGACGTGACAAACGTCCTATGAATTGGGTTGCATCTTTTCTAATTAATCTCTTTAGCTCTAAATTGAAATAATGTTCCCTCTTCCTGTTGTGACCTCCTGGTCCAGTTTTCCTCTCTACTGTTCACTCTTCTTTTAAACTTTTTCACCGTTCTCTTGATGGTTCTGGAATGAAAGTTGAAGAAGGAAGCCAGACTATGAGTGTCGATACCATTACTGAAGGCGTTTTTCCTCTCACCATTGGAAGGACAGTTTTAAAACGATTTTAACATGGCCTCTTTTTAGCTGAATAACACAAAAGGTTTTTCACTGATTCTTACGAGAAATAATGTCAAGCTGGAAAAAAGAAACTCAATAAGTTTAATATCTGTCTATATTTCTGAGTTAAGGTATTATTTACATGATTCGGACTATTGTCCTTATCTTTATTACAACGTTTATAACTGACATCCATTAAACATAGCACGTGGAACTACAACTGTCTATCCCAGTGAGCGAAATAAAGGGTTCAGTTCGACATTCCAAGCATCTGAAGAAGGCCGGAGCGTACAACGGCCGTAACGTTGTAATAAATATGGCGACAAAGATGAGGACACTAGTCCGAATAATGTAAATAATATCAATAAGTTGTTTTTTGTTTTTTTTGTTTCTTTGTTTAGATATTAAGCAGTTTGTGGAATGGATAGTCATAATGTTTCACGATTTGGACAATTTTGCTCTTACAGCCGGTCTATAGTGATTGAGGTAAGTATGAGCACCCAATCAGTATCGAACTCACTGCTCAGTCGTAATTAATCAAGCGAGACAAGATTGCTAACCATTACACACACATAGACGCATATATATATATATATATATATATATATATATATATATATATATATAATATAAATTTATATATATATATATTATCCAGTGTTACATTAGAACATGCAAATATACACTAAAACTGTACATCTTGTTTCAACGTTAAAACAAGTTTTTTTAACATTTCATCATGTTCATCAAATATTTATTGCTCTACTTTTCTATTGAGCCCTATTTTAAATTAATGATTTGAACGCTGAAATCTTACTCTTCGTCTTTTACATTTGTATATATATATATATATATATATATATATATATATATATATATATATATATGAAAAATTGTGTATTTCAGAAGCAACCCCTCTTTTATACAAGTTTCGTAAGCAACGACTGACAAGGTACTGTGATTAAGCTTTTTATTTAATTTTTCTTGTGTTCGTACAAGTTGTCTTCTTTTCTGGGCGGAAAGTGTGTAAAACTGTCCAAAGGTTCTGCATATCCGAACGCTTTCGGCTATTATTTTAGCTATTGTCAAGGACGATCTTTATTTTTTTTATTTTTAACAGAATATTTAGGATTTTTATGTCTGTGTCTGAAGTTATTGGAACTTTTTTATTTTCCAAACACAGTCAGCACATTGTGGCCATGTTCACCGTTAATGTTATTGAGTGTTAGCTTTTCCTTTTTATTATTATTGCTTCCATGATTTACCTTTTTTAACGAATGGATGAGACTATTATCCTTGTATTTTCTACGAGTATGTTACGGATGGAATTTGGCAGGTTTCTGTGCGTTTAATTTACCAAATTATATAAAAATAGCGCGGATATTCTAAAAAGATTCCTCAACAAACTGATAGCATCAAATAATGCTGACGTAGATTCCTTGAAAATCAACAAAATGGTCGAAGATTACCAACCAGGATACTGTGATTCGAACTCGACTCACCGATTCCTCAATCCGAGTCGCTAGTCACCGCGCCTCAACCAACCGACTGCATACGGCTAGAAAATCAAGTGCACAAAAATAGAAAGCGGTGTAATGCTAAGGGTGTCTTCTCACCAGATTTATTCAACCTTTACAACGAGGCGATCCATAATGAACTAGAAGTCCTATCGGGATTTATTATTGGTGAATAAAATCTTAACAACATCGGATATGCAGATGATACTGTGTTCTAAGCAGACACAGAAAGGAAGTTTCCGGAACATCTGGAAAATCTAATAAAGGAAAGTGTGAATAAAGGCCGAAACATAATTTGTAAGAAGATAGAACGTGTCGTTGCCAACAAGAGGAAAAGCCAAAGATGCGAATTTGAGATGTCAAACTCGAGCAAGTACCAAAATTTAAATATCTAGGAAGTGTTTTGACAGAAGACGGAAAATGTGACATCGAAATCTAAAGGCGTATTGAAATAGCAAAAGATGAATTCTAAAAGCTAAGCAAAGTATTAAGAAACCGGAAAATTTCGTTAGAATCAAAGAAAAGAGTACTGAAGTGTTATGCAATATCAGTCCTCCTATATGGCAGTGAATCTCCTCCAACTTCATGCTTTCCAGTCAACTTTGATCTTTAAAAATTTAAATGCAATGTCAATTGTTATCTACTGTTCTCTTAATTCTTGTTCTTTTATCGTTCTCTCTCTTCAATTTTTTTCTCAATCTTTCAATATTCAATGCAAATGGAGTAGATTAATAAGTCTAAATAATCACAAGTGATTCCAAAAGCTGAGCTCAATGGAGAAAAATAATATTGTGTATGGGGTGAGATCTTTTATAGCATTTAAAATCCATTGAAAAACTAAATGCATATTTATACGTCCAGCAACTGCAACATGTCCATAAAAATTTAGTTAAAAAGTGCTCTCTGCTTATAAATATAAAAAAAATGTTTTTACTTCATGACAATGCAAGGCCTTATACAACAAGAACGACAGAGGAAAAAACTTTGGAACTAGGTTTGCTCCCCTCACTCGCTATATTCACATAATCTTGCACCAAACGATTAATACCTTTTTTTTGATGGCTGCAACATGCTTTGATGGATAAAACTTTCTCATGAAAAACTAGATTCATGAGTTTGTGGAAACATTTTAAACATCAAAACCTTTTCGCAAAATCTATCTAAGAGCTGCCTGATGAATGTCAACAAATAATTAGATATAATGGTGAATATATAACTGAACTAGCTTAAATGCTGCCCTATCGGCGGCATTTAAGCTAGTACCTGCATAGGGCTCTTCACAGATGAAGAAGCGACTTGAAGCAATAAAAACGTGGTTCCACAGGAGATGCAAAGAACGTCCGAACGCCTGATCATGCCAGCAACGTTGACTCTTTAAGGAAACCACTAACAAAAAGAATAATTAACCCCAGAAATATTGAGTTGTTACGTGATATGTGTCCTTCCTTACGGCAGCGAATATTGAACGATCAAAGATGAAGAAGAGACTCGAGGCGATGAAGATATGGTTCTACAGAAGGATGCTGAGGATATCATGGACCGAGCAACGATGAGATATTAGAGAGGATGCAAACAAGGAGGAATCTTATATTTAAGATCAGGAAGAAGCAGTTGAAGTTTTGGGGACACGTAATAAGAAAGAAGGGCCTGGAGAATCTAAAACTCACATGTCGAATAAAGGAAAATAGAGACAAGTGATAGCAACACATGACATAACTGGCGGGATTAAGCAAGTGGATGACAGAAAGTGGTCTAAGGGAGGTGGCGGAAGGATGAAAATTATTGAGAGCCAGAAGGAATAAGAGAAAGTGGAGAGACATGACCGCCTACGCCCTGAAAAGCCATGGCATGTAAAAAGAAAAAATATCCCCAGAAATAGAAAGCTTGAAAAAATTTAACACTCATAGGATACATTGAAAGAAATTAGTGTTGCTTTTAATATGAAACATTCTCCTAATTATTATTGTTTTTCTACTTTTATCCGATTTTATTATTGTTGCATTTTAGATTAAGCATTTTCCAAATTATTATTGTTTTTTTTAGTTTTACCCATCTTATTATTATTGCTTTTTAGATGAAACATTTTCCTAATTATTATTGTTTTTGGAGTTTTACCCCATCTTATTATTGTTGCTTTTTAGATGAATCATATTCCGAATTATTTTTATTTTTAGTTTTACCCCATCTTATTATTTTTGATTTTTAGATGAAACATTTTCCAAATTATCATTTTATTTCAAGTTTTACCTCATATTATTATTTTTGCTTATTAGTTCAACTATTTGTTTAATTATTATTGTTTTTTTTAGTTTTACCCATCTTATTGTTGCATTTTAGATGAAACATTTTCCTAATTTTTATTTCATTTCTAATTTTACCCCATCTTATTATTTTTGCTTTTTAGATGAAACATTTTCCTAATTATCATTTTATTTCAAGTTTTACCTCATATTATTATTTTTGCTTATTAGTCCAAATATTTTTTTAATTATTATTGTTTTTCTAGTTTTACACATATTATTATTTTCCTTTTTAGATGAAACATTTTACTATTGTTTTTTAAGTTTTACCCCATCTTATTATTGTTACTTTTTAGATGAATCATATTCCGAATTATTATTTCATTTCTAGTTTTTCCCCCATCTTATTAGATTAAGCATTTTCCTAATTATTATTTTATTTCTAATTTCAATCCATGTTTTTTTTTTTTTTGCTTTTTAGATTAAGTATTTTCCTATTTTTATTATTTCCAGTTTTCCACCACTTTAATAATATTCTCAATTCATATTTAAAGCATTAGCCTTCCGACTTTGATCGAACTTTAACCTCTGCGATTTACATGTTTATTGTCATAACGATTTCGTCTATAAACTGTTCGATAATTAAATGAATCACCTAATCTATAAACTTCTACCATCACTTGATCCCTTAATCTCTTAGTATCTTTGTCTTACTGACACATAATTATAATCCCCAGTGTAAGTTGTTTATTTCTGTATTTGTAAACCCCAGTCCACTACTCTAACCCAATGATTTATTCCACTGCCAACCACTTGTATTTAATGGAAAAAGTCAGCCAAAAGTATTTTGGCAATGATATACTGAAATCAAAAAATTGAATGATCAATATACTATTTCTGTCTGGAAAGATAGATGGAAATGAACCTTGAACTTGCCGTTTATTATGGAAATGCTTTAAATCCAGAGGACAAAAATATTTGTGAACTGTTATTGACATGAAAATGGTCGAGTAGTCACTATTTATTATGGATCAGTGTCCAAATTTAATTATTTTACACGGATAGTTACTAAAATAGAAAAAAAAAACATTCCTTTGTCATGTATTTTTTGATTCGTTCGAAAAGAATGCTGAACACTTTATTTGATATTTTTGATGCCATTTCGGTTAAGGGCAATTAAGGATTATGGCTCTCCACATATTCCTTTTCTTTTTATAATCT
This sequence comes from Acanthosepion pharaonis, assembly GCA_903632075.3. Lineage (NCBI taxonomy): Eukaryota > Metazoa > Mollusca > Cephalopoda > Sepiida > Sepiidae > Acanthosepion > Acanthosepion pharaonis. The sequence continues at coordinate 584,857 of CAHIKZ030000020.1, forward strand.
GTGACTTGCTATAACTTCTTGGGGAAGATAGTGCAGTGATTTCTCATTATCTTCTCCACGTTTTTGAATTCAGAGTTGTTTTTCACCAATATTCACTGCCAGCCAAGCCTCGAGAGGCCAGATTATAAGCGTAGGTTAGATGTGGCACAAGGCCAAAAGTAGGGGACACCCAGTGAGGAACAAACTCACTACTTAGTCGTAATTGTTTTAGTGAGACAAGCTTGCTAACTATTACACCACCTCGAAGTGCTCAAGGCCAGACTAATAACTTGGACGAGAAGAGATGGATTTCTATCTTACTTGGGGACATTACTGCAAAGAGAAGGCACAAGACTGGGCTTGAATTTGAACAATGCCAATTTCAATGACAATAACCGATTCACTACCTGCACATCCTTTTTTATATATTTTTATATATTCTTCTGGTTTGCTTTTTAAAGGTGCTAAGGTTTGAATAGCTGTTTTTCTTCTATATAGTTTGGTTTTAACAAATCTAATTATTTACACTGAGAAAGAGATTACTGATGCTTATTAAGTTTACCTTCACATGACATACTGAAGAGATTGTGATGAGCCAAACTAATCAGTGGGAAGGATCGGTTTAGTCTCGAATATCAGCCATCAAAATTCTAAATTTTACTTTAGATTGAATACCAACGAGTAGCGCCAGTAAAAAAGACACAACTACCTCAGCCACTGAATCATTTTCCCCCATGCAATACAATAAAGCCTTTAAGACGCAAGTGGGTTGCTGAGGGTGAAAGAATAAGAGAGAAAGAAAAACATTAAGTAAAGGGAACAACAAAAGAACAGGAATTAAGAAGACAGAAGATAACTGCTGACATTGCATTTAAACATTTGACTTGACTGGAAGGCAAGAATCCAGAACAAGCGAGAAGTGCGAGATAAGAAACTGTAAGCATACAGCTTCATCTAGCAATTTCAACTGTAAAGGGATGAAACCTAACTACCAACGTAATACTGCGCTTAAATTCTTAAATTCGAGGTACCATCAGAACGAATTCCTAAAGTCGAAGGACAATCAGGACTAATTCCTAAAGTTGAAGGACTATCAGGACTAATTCCTAAAGTCGAGGTACTATCAGAACGAATTCCTAAAGTCGAAGGACAATCAGGACTAATTCCTAAAGTCGAAGGACAATCAGGACTAATTCCTAAATTCGAGGTACCATCAGAACGAATTCCTAAAGTCGAAGTACCATCAGAACGAATTCCTAAAGTCGAGGTACTATCAGAACGAATTCCTAAAGTCGAAGGACAATCAGGACTAATTCCTAAAGTCGAAGGACAATCAGGACTAATTCCTAAAGTCGAGGTACCATCAGAACGAATTCCTAAAGTCGAAGGACAATCAGGACTAATTCCTAAAGTCGAGGTACCATCAGAATAAATACCTAAAGTAGAGGTACCATCAAGATAGATTCCAAAAGTCGAGGTACCATCAGAAAATATTCGTAATTAGTAAATACCATCAGAACAAATTATCATTAAAATTATTTATAGAAATAACACAGATAAGCTAAATTACGCAGTGGGGAAAGTGAGTGAAGGCAAGATGCCAGGTCAATGCCGATAACATTGCAGGTTCCTTGTATTTTATCAAGAATCCCTAAATACATAGCAGAAGCATCAAGGCAGATGTAGCAGCGATATTCAAAGCACGGACGAATGGTAGAGTTATGAATATGTAAGATAGATTCTGGAAAGAAAATTGTCTAGCCCGACACAGTAAACCAACTTTCCTAGCTGCAGACCTAGCAATATAATCTTTCACTTCATGTCATCGGAAAACGTTATCTCGATGAGAAAACGAGAAAAGTCACTCTCCTAGCATCAGCCATGCTGATGGAAGGCACAAATGGTTCTCTCGGAAGGTTCTTTCGTTTTGGAGGTGTTAAAATTATTATTCCATTTCTTGCCCCAGTTAACAACCGATTTTTTTAAAATCAGCTGCTTATCAGACTTACCATTATGCTTGGAACAAATTTTTGTGTCATCAGCATCGATAACTAGTTAAGAACTGATGATACCGAGAATGTCTTTAATGAAAATTAAAAACAACCTTTGCTCCTTCTAATTATCACTCGTTTGAGCCGCTCAAATAATATTTACTCGGGAAACGGTCCCATGACGTTGTTGTTGCAGACGTGCAAGCGTGGCTCCAATTGTTTGAAGTCACTTTTCTTCGAGGAGATTACTTAGGCCTTTTATGTTATAGTGATTTTCCAAGCGTAGCTTAGATGTGGCACAAGGCCGAAAGTATAGAGCACCAAGTGAGGATCGAACTCACTATTCAGTCGTAAGATATAACCTGAAAAAAGTAGAGCTATTTATGGTACCTTGCTCAGGCAAATAATTCTTTAAAGAAGTTACTTTATATGTCACCGCTGTGATGCCAGATTTATTTGCTCTGTAGTTTAACAATGATATTTAAGACTCGGCAAATCGGTCATTTTGGATAGACCATAATCGCTACTAAACGATATCTTTATAGTTGCCTACTTGAGAGACGAGACAAAGTTTAAAATGCTTCCAATTCAGCTCCTGCTTTATCATTTAGGAAACATAGCGAAGTACATGATCACGAAGTTAAAGATTTCTGTTCCAATTGATTAATATTTGCCGTATTTTGAACAGTATACTTATCTCTCGAATAAACAGACGTTTGACTAAAGAACGAGATAATTCTATTAATTTACAAAATATAAATAAGCATACCCGCACTTTATCCGAAAAAAAAGACTAATTATCCCCATTTTGAAATTTTGTCTCTCGAATAAAACCTTTTAGACACTTATTAAAGATTAAACGACCTCCAGGATTTTGTCTAAACCCCACCTTTTATTCGAGAAGCAATTAAGGAAACAACTATCACGCTTGGGCGATTGTCTCTTTCAATTTATGACTAAGCAGAATATTTCCTGCAGTAGGCTACAGTTTCTTTATGCTAGACTAGTTGCCAAACAAGGCTATAGGATCATGTGTGTCCTGCCATTCAACCCATAACTGGGATAAAAAGAGAGAAGAGTTATTGTGCGTAAGCGAATGAAATGAACCCGATCAGAAATCGAACTCTGAGCTCCGATTTCTCATTCTAAAACCCTTATCCGTTATACCTAACCTTAATTCTACATAACAAGTTTCCGGTTTTTTTTCTTATATGCCATGTCCTATCAGCACTTAAAAAAACATGCTTTTTAGAAGACTATGTCTCTCCACAACTGCCTTTTCTTTCGTTCTTGATGTAAATGCTACGTCCCTTCAAGACGTGCGTGATTATGGCTCTCCACAAATTCCTTTTCGTTATTGTTCTTTTTTCTTCTAGGTGCCATGTCCTTTCAAGTAGTGAACGATCATGACTCTCCACAACTTTTGGTATCTGTCTATATTTCTCAAGGACCCATGGCATAGTGGATAAAGGCGTTAGTTAGATCCAGTGACAAGACCCAAAGAGTGTGAGTTCAATACCTGGTTAAGGCGGTGGAGAACTTTGAGAGGGAAATTAACAGGAGATAACTGATAACTGACATCCATTAGACATGGCACGTGGAACTAAAATAGTCTACCCCAGTTAGCGAAATAATGTGTTCAGTTCGACATTGCAACCACCTGAAGAAGGCCGGAGCGTACAACGGCCGAAACGTTGTGATAAATATGGCAACAAAGATGAGGACAATAGTCCGGATAATGTAGATAGTGTCCATTCTTTGTTCTTCTAATTATAGGTTTTATGTTCTTTCTTGCTCGGTTATTGATTTCTGCTGCTTCGTTTTCCTTCTTCTTTTATGTGCTGTGTCTCTTTGGTGAATGGGCGATCATGGTTCTCCAGAGAATTCTTTTCTCTCTTCTCTTACGCACCTTCGTTCCACCCGTTCTAACCTACACGGTTAGAACGCGGCATCCTACGCACCCTCATTCCCTTCGTATTCCCTTAGTGAGAAGTAAGTTACACTCAAGCGGCTTCTTCCCACGAACCTCCACTCTATGGAACCGACTCCCGAGTGGATGTTTTGCCGATCACTACAGTCCTAACCTATTCAAGGGTAGGGTTAACCGTTATCTTCCCCAACCTATAAACATATATATATATACTTTTTTTATCTAATCTGACTAATCTAGTAAAGATAAAACATAGCAGAAAGGGTGGCCCGGTTCATCGTTGGGAATGTCCTTTGTCCGAAAACGGACTTCAATGAAGCCGTTAAATCGAGCTTCACTTCTTCGAATGGTTCACGAATTAAAGGGAGATAAATGAATGGTGCTTTTCTTAAATTATGTAAATTAAAAATCAATCCTTAATTTGATTGCTGCTTATTTACAATAAGAATAAGTGACTATCTATATTTCTGAGATGAGGTATTATGTACACTATTTACATTGCTCAGACTATCATCCTCATCTTTGTTGCCTTAATTATCACAACATTACGGCGGTTTTACACTCTGGCCTTCTTCAGGTGGTTCGAATATCGAACTGAACCCTTTATTTCGCTCGATGGGGTAGACTGTTCTAGTTCCACGCGCCATCTCCTGTTAAATCCCCTCTCCAAGTTCTCCACCGCCTTAACCAGGTATTGAACTCACACTCTTTGGGTCCTCTCCTTTATATTTCTTTCCGCAGCTGCACGGGATGGAGTGTTTAGTTATGTTATCCTCTATGGGGGATCTTACTCGGGATAGGTATCTGCAAAGTGTCGTCCAGTTTTTATAGTTTGTCCTGATGTTATATGGACCGCAGGGGATGTTAGACCGAGCAATGTAAATAGTGTAAGAATGAGTGACAAGTCAGTTGGTTTGTTTAAGAGGATTATTTAATTTTGAAATCAGTTAAAGCCAGGATGTATGTAGGTTATTTACATCATGACGAGTTCAACGATACCTCATTTTTATTTCTACGCCACTGCGTTTAGCGAAAAGCCCCGAAAAACGAAAAATCAACACAATTTCAACAGAAATCGATTTCAACACAAATTTTAAACTAAAAACTCCCTCAATTTTCAAGCAATCGAATACAAACTTCACTCAATTGTAGCCAACAATAAGTTGATTTTTTAATAGTCATTTAACTTGATAATTGAGTCCACCATATAATAATACCCCGCGTAAATAGCGAAAAATACTGGTTAATTTCTTATTTTTCGTTGATCTTTCAACCAATTATCATCAAACTTAACAACTGCTTTATAAATGTATCCTCTTTAACATCCCAGGTAGCACACTGACAAATTGAATTTCAAAAACTCCAAATTAATTGTGGTCTGAAGTGGGTCTTCATGTTGCCTATTTTACCCCTTCATGTGTCCTCGGCTAACTTCGACTTAATAAATACAGACTACTTGTGTTATATCAGTAACTGCTTTAATTCAAAATTCTTTTTAATAAATGTTCTTTAAAGTAATTGAAGATGGACTCTATTATATCTAAACAAGATGTGCTTTTGCTCCATTCTAATTGAACGTTTTTTTCTGATCGACCAGCTGGCTATGGCTGCTAGTATAAGAATATATATGAATTAATACAGAAGACTTTTTTTTAATTATTTAATTAATTTAATCTATTTACTCGGGTATTTTGGATATGACAACTATTTGAATTGGTTTGTTTTTCATCGTTATTGCTGCTTTTAAATATTCCAAAAATAAAACCAAAATATTAAACAAAACTATTAAGCGAATGAAGACTTTGGTGGTGAATTTATCGGGAAAAGATATTCATTATCGGAAATAATCAACGCAATTTTTAAATGACACATAATTTTAAAAAGCACTATTCACATATGACAGTTATCTCCCTTTAATTTTCTACTTTTTGGTTTTTCGCTGAAATTAACCATTCGACGAAGCGACGATTCTATTCAACGGTTTCAGAGAAAAAATATTCGCTGTTATGGCTACCTCTCCAGAAAGTATCAAGGACTTCCTGGGGAGATAGAATGTGAAAGGTTATAAATGAACTTCTCCCAAAGCTCTGACTCATAACCAAATATCTCGATAAAAAAAAAATCTTTCATCATGTTTATGCTACTGTGACCGACAGAAAAAAAAAAAGCTTTCATCATCTTTATGCTACTGTGTCCGACAGAAAAAAAAGCTTTCATCATAATTATGCTACTGTGGCCGACAGAAAAAAAAGCTTTCATCATAATTATGCTACTGTGGCCGACAGAAAAAAAAGCTTTCATCATCGTTATGCTACTGTGGCCGACAGAAAAAAAATCTTTCATCATCTTTATGCTACTGTGACCGACAGAAAAAAAAAGCTTTCATCATAATTATGCTACTGTGGCCGACAGAAAAAAAAAGCTTTCATCATAATTATGCTACTGTGACCGACAGAAAAAAAAGCTTTCATCATAATTATGCTACTGTGGCCGACAGAAAAAAAAGCTTTCATCATCGTTATGCTACTGTGGCCGACAGAAAAAAAATCTTTCATCATCTTTATGCTACTGTGACCGACAGAAAAAAAAAGCTTTCATCATCGTTATGCTACTGTGGTCGACAGAAAAAAGAAAGCTTTCATCATCTTTATGCTACTGTGGCTGACAGAAAAAAAAGCTTTCATCATGTTTATGCTACTGTGGCCGACAGAAAAAAGAAAGCTTTCATCATATTTATGCTACTGTGGCCGACAGAAAAAAAATCTTTCATCATCTTTATGCTATTGTGACCGACAGAAAAAAAGAGCTTTTATCATCTTTATGCTACTGTGGCAGACAGAAAAAAAATCTTTCATCTTTCTTTTACTGTGGCCGACAGAAAAAAACCTTTCACCATCTTTATGATATTGTGGCCGACAGAAAAAAAAAGCTCTTATCATCTTTATGCTACTGTGGCCGACAGAAAAAAAAAGCTTTCATCATATTTATGCTACTGTGGCAGACAGAAAAAAAAAAAGCTTTCATCATATTTATGCTACTGTGGCCGACAGAAAAAAAGCTTTCATCATCTTTATGCTACTGTGGCATACAGAAAAAACCCTTTCACCATCTTTATGATATTGTGGCCGACAGAAAAAAAAAACTTTTATCATCTTTATGCTACTGTGGCCGACAGAAAAAAGAAAGCTTTCATCATCGTTATGCTACTGTGGTCGACAGAAAAAAAAGCTCTCATCATATTTATGCTACTGTGGCCGACAGAAAAAAAAGCTTTCATCATATTTATGCTACTGTGGCCGACAGAAAAAAAATCTTTCATCATCTTTATGCTACTGTGACCGACAGAAAAAAAGTTTTCATCATCTTTATGCTACTGTAGCCGGCAGAAAAAAAGCTTTCATCATCTTTATGCTACTGTAGCCGACAGAAAAAAAAAGCTTTCATCATCTTTATGCTACTGTGGCCGACAGAAGAAAAAAAAGCTTTCATCATCTTTATGCTACTGTAGCCGACAGAAAAAAAAGCTTTCATCATCTTTATGCTACTGTGGCCGACAGAAAAAAAAGCTTTCCTCATCTTTATGCTACTGTGGCCGACAGGGAAAAAAAGCTTTCATAATCTTTATGCTACTCTCGCCGACAGAAAAAAAAAAGCTTTCATCACCTTTATGCTACTGTGGCCGACAGAAAAAAACATGAGTTGGAACTTCTGCAAACCACACTCTCATAATTACCAAACGGTCTGGGCAGCAAAAACAACAAAACCAGAAGCTGTTGCAACTCTTCTCAACCTTTAAAATACCAACCAATTTGTGTTTACGTCTGTGTATGAGAAAAAGTGATAAAATTGAAAAGGAGAAAGCGAGAGAGAGAATTAAAAAAAACTGTTGTTTTTAAACAGTCGGCCGGTTTTGAAAGGAATTTATATTTCTAAGGCGGATTCCAGAGGGAGAAATTCATATATTTCCCGGAAAAAATAACATTAAAAATATTGAAATAAAAACAACACGTTTTTATCATCACAGTGTGATTTTTCGACAATTAGGAATTGAAATCAATCAATGGCAATAAAACATTAGTTATTATATCGCTAGCTGGGAATCTTTTATCCGATTCTAACTACGGCTATTAATTAGGCACTTCTCTTTTAATTGTTTAACAAAAAGAAGGAAAATGGAGTGAAAAAGAAAAAGAAAGATTCTCCAGCTCTTTTGTATTGTTTAATTATTATCATTATTATCAGCTAGACTTTCGTCAATCAGAATTGTCTCCCTTGACACAAAGCCTTTTATGACTTTGTTTCTTTTGGGGTTTTGAGGTGGGGGGTCTTTGTTTTTTTTAGTTTTTTTTAGTTTTCTTTTTTCGAATGAATGAAAAATGTGATGGAATTTGGCACTGAACGCGAAATTTTCCTCAATGAAAAATGGGAAGCACACCAAAAATGTTGTAGGGACGTAGAAAAAGATGTTCTTTCTTTTAATAAGATGAAATTACTGAGACCTCGAGGGTCATATAAGAGTTCGTCGACGGAAATGGTGCGGATCAAACTTATTACAGTATAACTGGCCCCCAATATTAAACTTCCTCCTTACTACGGGACAAACAGTTGACCAATGATTCCCAACCAATATATTTTCATGTAGAATTCATCGAATTTCATGTAGCGTTCTCATGTATATGTTCTTGGAATGTTTTTTATACCTTGTTTCTACTGATGAATTTGCTCCCAGCGTCTTCGGAAACAGGAAATATGGTAGAACTTCTTTTATTTTTTAAATAAACTCAAATCATGATTCGAGAAATTTTACTGTACAAAGATATCAACGCTATAAGTATAAAATAAGCAATCCTTGTTAATTATGTAAAGTATATGAAAATAGCAAACAACAACGTATATATAAGTAAAATATGTTTTATTTCTTTCTTTTTTTTTTCTTTTCTTTTTTTTTGCTCTTTTTATATTTTTAAGGATTGCGTATCTGTAAAATCTCGATGGATACATCGGTAGAAACGTAGTTGTGGCAATGAAAGCAACACAAATTATGACATCAATATTCAGAACAACTTTTGGAATGATAATAACGTAGGTACCTCCACTAGGTCGCGTAAAAAAACAGCATAGCATGATGAAAAAAGGCCCCAAACTCAACAAAAACAAAGTTTTATCATTAAAATGTCTATGTTATTATTAAAAGAAAAGACCAAAGTGTTTTTTTATTATTTTTTGAAATTTTTTATTCGTTTCTAGCACGTTCGAAATTTTGGTTAAAAATCATGTTTTTTTATACAACACCTACCAGTAACCATAACAACATACGCTATTTTAGCAGATTCAGAAAGAAAGCTGATAAATCTTTTGAAAAATGGAGTCAAAAAACGCATGAAGAAAAGACGGCCTTGTTACAACGCGAAAAGCGTGGTGAGCAAAAAAGACATCCAAAGATATGAGTTACATATCGGGGATGGGGAAATTAAACAAGTGCTGAAAATTAATTAGATACTGAAAGGAAAGGGAAAATAAAATTAGAGACTAAGTGTTGGAATGTTTTGTCTACTTTCATATATCTCAATGGTAACTTTCAAATTTCGTCACAAATTATAAATGTGGCAATCGAGATGTTGTTCTACAGATAAAAGTTGAAAATACAATGGGCGATGAATGCAAGAAATGAGGAAGTCCAAAGGAGAAAATTAACTATGTATTCTTGTTAACAATTAGAAAGAGATAACAGTGATTTTTAGACAAGCAACAAGGAAAGAAAGATTAGAGAATTTAACACTTATAAGACAAATCGATGACAAGAGAAAAGAAAAAAAAATTATGTGATTGATGTAATGGAATAACCTGCCACCCCCATGAGTGGCGGCACTATTGGTAGTAACCATCAACAAGTATCCATTAGGACATCGGACAGGAGAGTCGAGCTGGGATCTGCGAGAACTAGCGGCCTTCCGATAGCAGCATGCACACAACTGTACTGACTTGCGACGACCGTGCGCATAACTATTACTTCCTTGCCTGATATACTGTTTTCTACAATAAACCTGTTACTATTTATCCACCGTGTTTATCCATTCCATATTTCTATTAGCATGGAATATAACAGTGACCTATTGGAAAAGTTTGTGTAAATGTATATAGGCACGGTGAAGTAATGTATAGCAGATCTGATTGAATCGGAGAGCCGAATTCGAATTCCAGTCGGATCCATTATATTCACTTACGTTCTAATACCCTTCTTCGTGTGGATAAATAGTAGGAGAGACTGGGTTCTATAGTCTTGGGTGGCAACCGGCCTAGAAGGTGATGCTGAATTCAAAACCGGCCTGGAGAGGGTTTGGGCTCTGTCAGGCTTTCTTGATAAAAAAAAAACACCACTTCTACTGCGGCTGCAGTACATGCAGTGACCCTACGGCCCTGATGGGTCACACGATCTCCCGCGATAGACGAGTAAAAAGATAAAGATGTTATATTCGAGAAAGTACTACCGAGAACAACAAAGATCAAGAAGTTTTTAGAGTCATGGTTACCCACGTGACACAGTGGGGAAAAAAACGGAAACAAAGAGAAAGAAATTAAACTCTTGGAATGTTAATGATTCACTAGAAAGTTACAGAATGCATCTCGAATCAAATGAATAAATAGTCTGAACAACTCTTGGAATTACAATAGTTCTAAAATTCACGCAACTATTGCTCTACGGTAGATGCCCAACATGAGTTTATTATAATATCAAAAATCTACTTAGTTTAATTACAATAAGTTCGAAATATGTTTTCTACACTGTCAGCATTTTTTTTCGCATACAATTTTGTTCCATTTTTTCACTGTCAAGTCAGTGCAAACCTACAGGCTAAAAATAATAATTTTGAGCAAAGATGTGTAAATAGACAGATTCTCAACACATTAATGTCTAAATAGACAGACTCTCAATATGACCACCACGACAACTACCAAACGAGTTCAGTTAGTACTATGACTTAATAAAAGGCATGAATCCACATTTCCGCGCTCTTACCAATGGCTATATATCTTTACAAAAATATTTCATCACAAGTATACCATGATGAATAGCAGGGTGGGTAATCCTTTCGACAAACCATTCTCCTGTAACTATTTTACCTGCCTGAAAGAGGTAATAGTAAAAACCTGATATACCTCTTGTCAACCTTGTCAAACGCCAGTCCACGCGAAAAATAGATAAGATAGGTTGATAGATAGTGAGAGAGAGAGAGAGAGAGAAAGAGCATAAACCAACTAAAAGTTCAAAGAAACACAAGCCCAACCTATACAAAACCTGAAAAGAAAAGAAAACAGTAGCCTACCTTGCTGAAAACTAACCCTGCCTATAATAGAAAGAAACCCGAAATAGGCACTCAAACTAAAACAAGGTTGTGATAATAACAAACAGTAATGGCAAAACTGCGATAAGAAGATTAGGATAAATTAGATAGATAGATAGATTGGATTGAACTGTTGCCATATATGATCTGGCGCCCCCGCTGTTCATCTCGAGGTTCTTGAGAAAATCCAGAGACGGATATACAACGTGGCTGGTCCTGATCTGGCATCTCGTCCATAGTCACTCTTTCACAGGCGTGCTGTGGCTTCCCGATGTCTTTTCTACAAATGGCTCTGACGAGCTGCTTTCTCTAGTACCACAACTACGTGAATTTAAGCGTGATACTAGTTTGGCTTCTAGGCCTCATCCTTCATTGATTCGTTTTCTACGGCTTATGAACCCTTTGCAGGTTATTTAAAGCCAGAAAATATTTTTTTAGATTGTAAGATTTTTTTGAGATAATAATGGTTTAGTGATACTAGTCTTACTGTTTATTCCATAGTGGGGGTAGTAGAAGTGGATTCATACCTTTTCCCAAGGGTATTTGCGCACAATTGGATATAACGAACCCAACTGGTATTGGAACTTGATTCTCCGATTAACAATTCGAAGCCATTAGATCAGCCGCATATCCAATCTTACAGTATTCCCAAGCGGTTATTCATCTAGATTCTGTCCAGGCTAGACGTTGTTTAACTTCAGAGATTGTACCGGAACCGATGTTTCAACATGACGTGGCCGTAAATCACAGATAGATAGTGTGAATAGATAGATAGATAGATAGATAGATAGATAGATAGATATAGACAATGCGCCTCCAGAAATTGTTGCAGTTTTTTGAGTATGTACTAGTGAGCTAGCCTAAATGAGCTGACTCATTTTATAGTTCACCAATAAAAGGGTTAACCAATCAGAAAGCTCAAAATATTCAATGCGACGTGTATAAAGGCAGCCATTTTTTTCCTTCCAAATTGTCTGCACTGCCAACCTGATATCGAAGACTTAAAGAATTACTTACCAGCCGCCACTTTCTCTGAATCTTCACTGCCGACCTCTGATATTGAACAGATTACGGACTTCACTGGATTCCATATTCAGAGACTACGGCAAACATGGTCAACAGAAATCAATACTGCATTGACTGTGTGTACATATAGAATCTATATAGATTTTAAAAAATTGCAGGTTGAATATTTTAAAACATTAATAATAAAAAATATAAATTAAGTTACCTCGCTGGCATATTCTTAACGTTAATTATTAAATCGAATATAACAGGGCGCGTTTCATGCGCATTTACAAAAAAATCACAACTACCAATTACATTAATTTTTGTCATAGCAATTCACCCCTGAAGATGATCTTGGGTGAGATTGAAAGTACTTAGAAAAATAAAAAAAAAATGAGAAAAACTACTCATATATTATGATAATATTATGTCTATTTATTTTTATTTTAATCCTCTCGAATTCTCGAATCATTTTCTAAGGGCTTTATAAAAATGGGTAAGAAACATGCCGTATATGAGATTGAAAGTACTTGGGGAAAATAAAAGAAATAAACAAAACTATGGCATCTTTCTTATTCAGTTTTGTAACAACACTAAGAAACTGATCCGTGAATTTGAAAGGATTAAAATTAAAATAAATAGACATAATATATCTAGGTTATTCAACTAAACATGTTTGAATGATGATATGCCGCCTAAATATACATATTTTAACCTATATAGATATAGGTAGATATATAGTGTGAACATGGACAACTGAGGAAAATTATACTGAGAAGTGCCCAGCCCTGGGGAACAACTGCCCGAGGCCGCGCCACTCTCATTGCACCAGAGAGAGGGATCGGTGTTCGCACAGAGGTCAGCGCAACCAACGGTGGCGGGGGCAGCGGGCAATTTTTGTTCCTGGCCCGGGTGTACGCGCTCGGGTGCCCACCTTAAAAAAGACCTTGTTTCACAACTTGTCTTAGTGAGGATACAGAGTAAATACCTAGTGTAGACCTGGGACTCAACACTGCATCGTGACTGTCAGTTTCACGCTCCAAGCGATCACCATGCAGTGTTGATTCCTATGTCTATAATGTCTATATATTTCAAGTCTCTTCCCTTGATACTGAGCACTCTTCCCCTATGAGGATATATCAATTTTTAAACAACATAAATGGCACATTTCGGATCAAAATTGCGAACGAGAAAGTTTCAGTGAAACAGAAATGCACTGAGACAAATTATAAACGCATCAAAAACAGTTAAAAAATTTAAACAATATAAAACAGAGAACGTTCGTCTCACATCCGAAGCGGCAGTCTACCAATCTCTGAATGTAATGCACTCTTGTGTCACCTAAACTTTAAGAAAAGTTGGTTCTCTGTGTCGCACCAGATGTTTTTTTTCTCCTGTGTCCATCCATCAAATCTATAAGTCTACCATTCGTCCTTGCATTGAATACTGTTGCCATATATGGTCTGGTGCCCCCCCCCCGCTCCCGCTGTTCATCTTGAGGTTCTTGAGAAAATCCAGAGGCGGATATACAACGTGGCTGGTCCTGATCTGGCATCTCGTCTATAGTCACTCTTTCACAGATGTGCTGTGGCTTCCCGATGTCTTTTCTACAAATGGCTCTGACGAGCTGCTTTCTCTAGTACCACAACTGCGTGAATTTAAGCGTGATACTAGTTTGGCTTCTAGGCCCCATCCTTTCACTGTCGAAACGGTTAAATGTTACCGCCTCTTCTATTCCAACAGCTTCTTCTTTTGCTCTTCCCGACAATGGAACTTCCTTCCTCTTACTTGCTTTCCTGATATCTATAATCTTCAAATATTTTGATGCCTTGATCCTGATCCCCGTCCTTCTCCATATATCCCTCTCTCGAACACTGCTCCTGGCTCTTGCTCTCACTCTCTGTGGCCCCTTGCGTACTAATGGCACTTCTATCTTGTTTGGGATGAAATGCTTTAAAAAATGTATCTGTGTATGTGTATGTGTGTCTCTATATCTGCGTGAGCGTGGCTCGCGTGTGTATATCTACGTGCGTAAGTGTGCCTGTGTGTGTATCTGTATGTGTGCGCGCGTGTGTCTGTGTATGTTTCTCTGTGTGCGTGTGCACGTGTGTGCGTCTGCGCGCTCGCGCGTATGTGTGCGTGCGCGTGCCAAGAAAATCAGAATTCAACTCGTGCACCTGGCAGACCGACCTTTACTGGCCGATCGATTTGAGCGCGCGTTTTTACTGATTGCCGTCGAATTGTCCTGTCGCCTAAATGATTGGCGCCCAGTCCTCATCGAAGAATATTTGTTAATGATTTGGCGATCAATACTTACAAGTAATTCTGCAAAACGCACTCGATTAATCAAGACGAGCTGCAGTGGTAAATAAAGTGAACAGAGCCGAATCAAAAGACCCTGCGGGTGCAGTTAAATTCAGAACTAAATCATTAATGAAAGACAAAGAAAATGGCACATCCATCTGTCCAAGGAAGCTGGTACCACACCCTCTCGCCTTGTGATAACTTCCAGCGATTACTAAGTAAAGAACTGTGTTACGAGGCGTGACAACTGAAAGAACACTTATAGAAAAATTCAATAAGATTTCATTTTTTTTTTAATAGTTTCTTTGGAAACTCATTTGAAAGGTTTTTACTGCGCCAAATGCGAATCTTTATCGATTTCAGAAACTGTAAGCATATAAACTTTTTTAGATATCATCGGATTGATAACGACGTAGTATCTGCTATTTTAGCTAATCGATACTAAAATCTCATTTAGATAAAACATAAAATGTCCCTTATCAAATATATATATATATATATTTAATTAATTCATCGAGTCTGATAGAAACCTCAACAGAATGCAGAAAGCACTGGACGGCCGTTTCGTCCTATATTTGGGACTCATCAGCGGTGCGCATCCACACATATATATATATATATATATATATATATATATATATATATATATATATGTACACTCTCGACTCTCCCGTGGATTTCGACGTATCAGGGTCAAGCAGATCAGTTCCTAGGAACCGAAAGCCCGACACCAAAACGAGATTTGGTTATAGTGATGAAGGTTTTGTGCAGAACATCCAAACTTTTTGAAGGCCCGAATACAGAGATCTGGTGCACTACGTGCCACAATGTCCCCAAACGATCCTCCACAGGTTTTGAATTGTCTTGCTCCTAGACCAGTTGCTATCCAAGGCTATAGAACCCAGCCTGTCCTGCTATTTACCCATAGCCGGGAAAAGAAGAGAATTCAATTCAAACCTTTCCCAAGGGTATTAGCACGTAAGTAAATGTAATGGATTCGACTGGAATTCGAACTCGGCTCTCCGATTCCTCAATCAAAAAAATCCATATATATATATATATATATATATATATATATATATATATATATATATATATATATATATATATATATATATTGTATGGATGTGGGTTTGTAACCTTGGATTAAAACTCACATCCATACAGGTATGATAGCTCTATCACTGTTATTGAAAGCATTCCAATAATATATAAATAATATATATATTCATCACACACACACACAAACACATATCTGTGTGCGTGTGTGTGTGTGTAGGACTCACCTATCGTGAACGATAAATGTGGTTCAGCATTGGATGGTGCCTTTAGTTTTACACTTATGCATGCTTAGCAGGGGCTATTATGCAGAAAATCATTTAAGGGATAGTCATATTTCATTGGTGCTTTCTTAAGTGTGATACTAGCCCAGCCTATATATATATATATATATATATATATATATATATATATATATATATGAATTTGTAAGTCTGATGAAATAGGTTGTGATTACGATTCCAATGCAATAAAAATATAATCATGGAATATTATTGTTTGAACCGTTTACATTATATATATATATATATATATATATATATATATATATATATATATAATACTGGCTTAAAAGTAACTTTTCATGAGGTGCCAACCTAACCATGTGCCGAATGCAATCGAATATGTCGGTCCAGGGCTGGTCGGCTTAATCAGGAGAAATCACACTAACACCAAGAGTCTATTGTATATGATGATTTCGTAATGTTATGCTTTCAATGCGTGACCTGCACTAGAGTGTGCAAGTGCAGGTCGGGCCTGACAAGGCATATAAAAAGATACATTGGAAGTGATGTTAATCAATGTCAACTTCCACCTCCCGGGGATGATTTGATATGCCATATATGTAACAAGAAATGCAGATCGATGTCTGGCTTTATGAGCCACAGTCGTTCACACAACCGATGAATGCAGTGCTGTGGAAGGCGGTGAGTTTAACTGAACGGCTGGACATATTAGTAATGGTCATACTCGCTTTGTGAGTCAACAGCCACCATATCTATATATAAATATATAGATATATAAATTCATAATAAATACAAAGAATTAAGATAACTCTACGCTGTTTATCGGAAAACCTCGGTGTTGTATTGTTTTATGACACAAGAACAGTAGTCAACTTCCTGTCGTCTGACCCTTTACTCTATACATTATTTTTATTATAACCAACATAAGCAAATATGTAAAAATCCTATTTGCTAACCCCATTACACCTCTCTGAAATGAAGAGTTTAATGCCTTTTCTTGAGCTTCTACAACCGCTTTCCCTCTCCCCCTTGATATTTATGTCCTGTTCTTTTTATGGAGATCTCATTTCATCTCCTTCCGTGTCTGACTCACTGCTGCTATCATCCATAAACCCATTTTCTTTTACTTTTTCTTAATCTGAAGAACTCAACCTTTCTTCTTTGTCAAGATCTTCCTCTTTCACGAGGTAAAGAAATAAAATTTAACAGAACACTTCCACATGTTTTCTATTGGTTTCACACAACGCATCAATTTCCGTTTCCTGCAAGACATTTCCGGTTTCTGTACACTTGTCGTGCCGAGCACGAATACTAACACCACTTGGTAATATTTTTCGTCCTTTGTACTGTAATTCCGTTGCACCTGAGTATCCGATTTGGTCTTTGTCAGGGATAAATGTTAAAAGTCAGGAATAAATGATAAGCACTTTTAATGTCTATCCGAAACGACAAACGAAGTTTAATTAAAAAAGAACAAAGTATATGTGAATTAAAACTTTAATAATATTTCTTTAACAGTCAAAGAACTGGATTTTAACTCTAACGGATCCAAAACAAAGTTAATACACACACACACACACATATATATATATATATATATATATATATGCAGCATATTTTAATTCAAGCATGTTTGGTTAAATAATTTAGACGTATTGTATCTATTTATTTTAGTTTTAATCCTTACAATTCCACGGATTAATTTCTTTTAATTTTCTCTTTTTAAATCTTGAAAAAAAAACTTCAAATAATTTACCTCCCTTGCATAGAGGTAAAAAATATTTTGAATTAACGGTATTAACGAATAGCACATCCATAGATATGCAAGCTCTGAAGTTGGTAAAAGATGAGTTTGAAAGTACTTGGGAAAATAAAAATTATTTTTTGGAGAAAGTTTTGGAATTTTTCTTAATCATATGTATATAGCCACCAAGAAATATTTCTAGCTGAATAACTCAAAGGTTTTTTTTCAATTATTATTACGATAAATGGTGTCAAGATGGCTATGCTTCTTATCTGAAAACCTGGAAAAATACTTAATTAATTTATTATTTTTATTTTAAATATTAAACATTTTGTAGGATAGACAATTACCTCGTGATGTTGCATGATTTTGGCAATTCATTTTTTAAATTCGGTATATATATATATATATATATATATATATATATATATATATATATATATATATATATGATATATTTATGGGTTAAAGTGCTCAATATCAGGGATCGATGGTATGTGCATGTAAAAATGTAAAAGTAGACATTGGGGTCAACACTCAGCAGCGATAGTTTTTGCATGCGTAATCTCCAGGCCTGAAGATTGTGTTTAAGCATGAAACACTGACGATACAAAAGTCAACAACTTAATGATTTATATATTAGTAATTTCGGTTTGGGGGAATCAATTCTAATGACGAATGCATCATCCTAACTAACCGTTCCTTGAATGTAATAATAGGCGATGAAAAGTGTGTTGCATACGACAATTTTCAATGTAAAAGGCAGCTAATTAACAACGATAAATGTCATCATAAACAACCACCTTAAGCTGAACATATTTAAGAAAATATAATTTTGTGTGCTTTATGCAATCGTCGGATACTATTCAATTAGATTCCTTAATATGCATTGAAACTCTATGAGAACGTCTATATGTCCTACAGCTGAAACATGTTGATGAAGGCTTTGGTCGAAAAGCGGCACCCTGACTTAATAGACCCTGTTATAATGAATAACGGTGAAAGCAGAATATCCTGAACTTAATGAAATTGCTTTGAAATCTTTTCTCACATTTCCTTCAACATAACTCTGTGAAAATTGTTTCACAACATTGAGTTTTATTAAGGTAAAGTACAGAAATAATATGGATATTCATTCTCCATTGCGTGTAGCACTGTCCTTAATTGAACCAAAACTGAATGAACTGGCAAAGAAGAAGCAGGCTCACTTTTCACTCTAGTAAAGATTAAGGTTATAAAATTGTTATTTTTGTGTTAATACACTGCTTATATTTTATTACTTTTTATATGTTTTGATATTGAATTGTTTTTTGCAAAATAAATGGAAGAAAAAGAAATAGTCAACTTTTATTATATTCATTAGATATATCGTTTCCGGTATAAATTAATATTACCACGAAATGAGATTTCGGTGTCATTTTTATTTTTGAGTAATCTATATGACAATTTATCCATCGCACCCAGTACTTTAAAAGTTAATATTTGAGAAAGTAAAAATCATTTTCATAAAACACAGCATAATCTACATTTGGAAAATATATTTTCTAATACATTGATAGATGCCAACTTTATTGAATCTTGACTGTTATTTTAACTAATCATGCTGAATGTATTGCTGAATGTTTCTGATGTAAATAACAAATCAAATACATTAGAGTTACTAAAACTTTTCCACATCCACTTTACTGATATTGAAACTTACAAAGTATTTTATAGACCAGTGCTACTCAAAGTGATGGTCTGCAGACTGGTGCCAGTGTGAGAACCATCAGCTTCTAGTATGTGGTCAGTGTCCAGGCCATGCTAAGGAATCATTTGAAGAATTGGTAGATGCCAGCCAAATGGTATACCACCAGCACCAGGACTATCAGAATTTGTACTTTTGTACCAAAATGACAAAGAAGAAGCAGGCTCACTTTTCACACGAGTAAAGATTAAGGTTATATAATTGTTGTTTTTGTGTTAATAAACTGCATACTTTTTATTACTTTTTATATGTTTTGATATTGAATTATTTTTTGCAAAATAAATGAACGATAAAAAATAGTCAAGTTTTTTATATTCATTATTCATATACATGTGTTTTGATTGACCATCGTAATAATATTTCTACCCAACTGATAGGAGGGGGGGAGTTTGAACTCTTTAAAATTTTTTATTTTGCAATCAACACCACTACTTGAGAAGATATCAGTAGTGTTGAAACAAAATGGCTATTTTTCTAGTGATCTTATATCATCATGCTTAATTTTAAATATATATATGTGTGTGTGTGTGTGAGAGAGAGAGAGAGGCGGGGGAGAAAGGTTTGTTGACCTCAGGATTTGTGCTTCTTCTCGTTTTCTCGCTGATTTTACAAACACATTCTTTTACATTTGAATTCATTCTAATCTGTTCAATTCTTTGAGGTTTGCATTTAGCGATGTTTGCGGAAGACTGGCGTCCCACAACCGATTGAATTAATTTCTCTGCGTGTTTCTCGAAGTTGTTCTGACATTTGATCAATTTATATAAAAACAAAACTTTTGGGGTTTTTTTTTTATAAAAACGAAAATCGTTTTATTTAGAATTAAAAGTTTATATTGTATAAATAAAACGAGATAGGATTTTATGTAAAAGCAAAAAGGTTTTATCGAAAGGGTTACCTTTTACATAAAAGGTTATCTTTCTCATTCAAAAATACATTGCTTTAGACAAAAGCAAAAGGCTACGCCTTACATAAAAACAAAACGTTATGATTTATAGGAAAAGATTATACTTTTTATAGTTTACTTAAATAAGCTTAAAGGGGCCACAATTATTGTACATTTTACAATAATAAATAATTAAATAAGCTTAAAGGGGTCACAGTTATTGTGCATTTTACAATGATAAATAATTAAATAAGCTTAAAGGGGCCACAATTATTGTACATTTTACAATAATAAATAATTAAATAAGCTTAAAGGGGCCACAATTATTGTACATTTTACAATAATAAATAATTAAATAAGCTTAAAGGACCGAGGAGAGAGACTTGCAAAGGCCAGCGTTGATTTCATAGAAGTGCATATTAAGAATTACATTTCATCGACCTACTTGATACGATACCTGAAGGTTTTGTTTATCTTATGAAAGGCCTTTAAGATAAATAAGGTGCTGAATTTATTATCAAACATTTCCTTAATACTGTTTGTAATGACAGCTAAGCCATCAGCAATTGACCTGGAGGAGTGAAATCAATGTCCTCTGTCGCTCAGGAGGTTGGGGATTTTTAGGTGATCAACAACACTCTTGTTAATAATAGACTCAAAGAGTTTACTGATGACATTAAGGGGGCTGATGAGGTGATATTGTGATCGGCATACAACTGACACCTTCCATAAACTTTGAAAATCTTACTCTTTAATTGTTCACCCAACACAATGCCTAAAAGTCACTAAAACTCGAAGAATACTAAATGCCGATATAAGACGTATAAATTATGAGCATATGTCGGATAGATAAATTTTGATTCTAGATTTGAAACGGTTAAGATCATAGTGAATGGGGAGATATCCTCTCCGATGTTTGTTCAACGAAATAAAAAAAAAACTTTGAGAGAATCTGTCGAACTGATATTTCGTCCTTATCGATGAAATACGAAGGGAATAAGGATGATTCGATGAATACTTGACAGGGTGGCTCCTAACTGTAAAGGTCTGAACTGGTGAGACTAAAGAACGTAGCTCATCAGAACATTTTTCATGGAATAGAGTAGTGAGTGTTTAGCAACCTTTCCGTTTGTGGGAAACGTGTTGTAGAGTGGGAAATAATTCACCACCCATGAGGCCTCATAAACGATTTTGAACTATGTCAAGGCTGGAACATGACGATTGGTTATCTTCAGCCCAGATATGGCAGTAGTACTCATTTTTTGGACTGATCTGTTTTATATGAAACGTTATATATATATATATATATATATATATATATATATATATATATATATATATATATATATATATATAATGTATCTTTTTATAAAGGCTAAATTTATTTTTTGTATTTAAAAGAGTTATATTATACAAAGCTATGTCTGATATAAATCAAAACTTTATATGATAAAAAAGGTCCCGTTTCATAGATAAATTCATATGCTTTAAAAGAAAATGCAAATGGTTGTGTTTTATATAAAATCAATGGACTATGTTTTATATTTTAAGTTTTTAAACAAATACCACCATTCTTATTTTACATAAAATCATATGTTTATACTTTATTAAAAATGTTTTAATTTATCGAAAAGCAATTGTTTTATTTACTTAAAAGAAAAGACGATATTTTGCTTAAATGAAAAGGCTATATTGTAATATATATTGTAAAAAACAAATGTTTTTCTTCTATACAAAAACAAAAGGCTTCTTTTGCATAAAAGCAAAGACTATGTTTTATTTATTTAAAAAGGGCGTTTCTTACATAAAACAAAAACAGAATAGTCTGTTTAATAGGAACGAGTTTTGCCTTATATAAAAAGCAAATGTTAGTGTTTTATATAAGTGCGAAGGGGCGTGTTTTCTATTACAAAAAATATATTTTATACCTTGATTGTTTTATAGCATTTAGCGTAAAATATTTAGGCTTTTTTTCTCATTCTTTTGGACATAATTTACCATTATTTACTTTTTCAGGAAAATTGATGATCTTCATGGAGAAATCAGTAGATGTTGGAATAGCCTTTTTTTTTAGAAAAAAATCTCAAGTAACCAAGGATTTTAAAAAATAAATCAAGGAAAAATTATTTCAAATCAGCCTGGCTTTTGCAAATATGTTATCCCTGGGTGGATAAGCCTTGAAAAAAGTGAAAGAAGATTGTATCGAAGTATTGTGGAAATTTTGGAAGCGTGGATAGTGTAGTAGTTATCGACGCAGAAAGTGAATTCGACGCGCCGAATTCGAATTCCCGCTCGATTCTGTGTCGTTCACTTCGCGCTAATGCCCTTGTAAAAGGTATGAATCTATCTTCCTTCAGCTATGAGTTAAATAGCAAAGCAGACTGGACTCTTGGAGTGGCAACCATTCTAGAAGTTAATCTTTGTATAAAAAACTAGTCTGAAGAGAGACGGGATCCGTTAAAATATCTTGCCCAAGATACAACACGGTTGCAACGACTGCTGTACATGTGGTACCCTTACGAATCTAATGGGTTACGGGAGTCGTGTCTTATGATGGTTCTGTCATTTCGTCTTTGTATGGAGTCATCAAATACGACTAGTTTGAAAATTTAGTGAGTATAATGTATTAATTATTCTATGATAATAATAAAAGGATAAGTATGAAAACGAAAACCTTAGTAAACTCGTGCAAATTAATTGAAACAACCGCTTTAGTTTCCTTTCTTTCACCATATGGTCAGTTTTAGACCCACTGGAGTGACAGGGTGTAATCGATTTCTATTTTTCCTCAGATTAGATCATTTGAAGTGGTGTGCAGTAATATGAAAAATATTGCGTCATCGGTGATTGCATTAGATTTTCATTACGCCCAGACAAAATTGTCTCGACTGTCGATTAGTTGTCTTACGGCCATTGTCTGCGATTGACATTACTCCAAGGATGCGTACGAATATTGTAACGCTGCACGAACACACTGGCAAGCCTTATGAGTGCGCAAGTCAAACTACTATAGACTAGCCTGGAAACTCTCCTGATTTAAATCCAATCAAGAATCTGTGATTATTCTGCAAGGAACGACTTTGTGGAATGGACATACGAAGTACAAATATGTGCACTGGGTCATGTTTCATCGGAAAAATACGAAAAAAAAATGTAATTATCGGAATTATTCGTTTTGTTTCAATTAATTTGCACAAAGGTTTGAGAATACAAAGAAGTTTTCTTGGCTATTGCACGGATTTGCTGTCAGATGTTCTCCGAAGAGAGTCGTTTGACAAAACTCGTGCCAAGATTGAACAAATGCCAATATAATAGTCAGAGGAACGTCAAGATAAAAGCCACATTTTGATGTCATCTAATTTTTCTTTTCCCTTCTGTTGACTTTTCTCTGATTGTTTTGTCTGATGCCACTAGAGACCAAAACTAGAAATTGGACAATTCTTCTCATCATATCTCTGGCTTATATGTAGGTCGCTCAAGGGAGAGAGTGTTAATAATTTCTTCGCGAACTAAAGCTTTATTCAGTGGCGTTTGTTTGAGGTTTATAATCGAAGATTTTCATAAATTAAATAATCACGTACCCTCATAAAATAGGCAACATTGGTTGGAGACATAAACAAAACGATGTCCTTTTAAAAACATCGAAATGACAAATGTATTCGATGTTCAAAATTTCTCTGGTAATTTTATTGCATCGAAAAGAATTGTTTTATGAAGACAGAATTAAAAAAATGTCCGGGAATAATAAGTCAAAGAAAATATTTCGATAATTTTGATAATTGATCAATTAATGACTGATTCGTTATTTACGTCTTATCAACACGTGAGGGTTATTTAAAGCGAGAAAATATTTTTAGATTGTAAGAATATTTTTGAGATAATAATGATTTAGTGATACAAATGTTACTAATTAACCCATAGCTGGAGGCAGAATAGTTGGATTCATATCTTTCCCAAGAATATTTGTGCGGAATTGAATATAACAAACCCAACTGGAACTCCACCCACATAAACAAGCATACATCACCTGGTATTCCCAAGCGGTCACCTATCTATGTGTTGACCAGGATCGAGGTTGCTTAACTTCAGTCATCGTAAATCTATGATAAATTTATGAATTAGTTTATATTAAGTAATTTTAATTTTAAAAAGAAATTAGACAAAGGCGGAAACAGCTAAAGACTTACCTAAAATTACTTCGATTCAAGCAAAGAGATCAAGATGCACTTCTTGTTGACGCAATGTTGTCATTTCTCCCTGTCAAGTATCAGAAGTGATATTCCGGGTTCTAGGAGAGTTGAGTACTGGACAATTGCGTCCCAGTCAATTGCGTTACTGGATATTTGACTCCATAGACAAATGCGTCCTGGTGTTTTTGTTTGTTTGTTTGTTTGTTTGTTTTTAAGCTTTTAAAGGCAATTACCATAAATTTTGAAAAAAGTATAGGTAGCAATCATAATTTTTTTAAAAATTAAATAAAAGGAATAAAATTTTAAAAAAGTTTATTTTTGTTTAAAATCCAATGACAGATTAATAATGTTTCAAGATCGCTCTACACATCACCAGTATGTTTTTGTTTCATCGGTTTTTTTCTTATAAGAGCAATAATTGTAATTTCCTCGTACTCAAATATTTTTCAACCAGTGTTTGAATTTCAGAACTTAGCCATGGTTTCCACATAAAAATATAATCTATAAAATCCAGAATTTATTCAATGTTTGTGATACGCACTGCTGGAGTGAACTGAAACGTCTAGCTGAATTTTCTCTTGCTTTAAAAAAGAAATTTTTCTCTCTTTTTTTATTTATGGTAACTACTTTTCTGCTTGTTAAGAGTAATTAAAGGTATTGGTGTACAAATTTCTATATTAAACAACTCTTAAAAAAGGTAACTTCAAAAAATTATCAGGGGTAGGCAATTTTCCAAGGACGTATTTATCTAGGGACGCAATTGTTTGGTATGCAATTGTCCGAGTCGCAAATGTCCAGTACGTAACTGTCCGTCTACCGATATTCCAGTGTCCTCTCTAATTTTATTTTTCAATCTCTTAGGTGGTCTACAGCGTAACCTTTTGCCAGGGAAATTGTCTTCTTAGGACCAATACACAAGGATTCATTCTCCTCTTTTCATTACATGGTCAAACTTGTTGAAAGTATTCCTACATCTAATGAGGGTAATTACATCAGTTTTCCCATTTAGGTTTTTCTTATTGCAGCCATTTTGAGATTTTCTCATCCATGTCTCTGCGACATTTGTTTTCAAAGAATGAGAGCCTTTGTATGCCATCTTTTCTTAATGGCCATGTTTCACGGGTATAAATTACTATAGGAGGCGATCAGAGCATAGCAGAATCTAGTTTTGACGTAGTATAGAAAATCTTGTCTGCCCCAAATCATTTAAGCTATCGTATTTTTAAAACGAAGTGATATATAAACCAACTATTTTAATTAAACTATTTTGTTTTGCATTTTTCTTAATTTGTTTTTTTTATTAAATTATTTTTTATAAAAATATGTTTTCTAAAAATATTTTAATGGCAATGTACTTTATTAGGATGAGATTAAAAACAAAAAACTGCTTAATTTTTTTCCATCGAATATGTTAAAAGATACTGTAACATTTATCAGCTAATTAATAACAAAATATAAATTCTAAAACATTCTAAAACATTATTTAAATAAAAAGATTATTTAAAAACAATAGTATTTATTGTTTTTATTTTTTTAATAATCTATTTATTTAAATTATGTTTTAGAATGTCGATTTTCATTATTAGAAAGTAAATTAACTTTACGATTTAGTTTATTAAAAAGAATTAAAAACAAAAAGTGTTTCATTTTGTTTTACATTTTTCGATTTACTTTATTAAAAATAATTAATAAATAATGTGTTTTGTTTAATTATTTTTATGTGATAATATACTTTATTAAAAAAATATTTTTTTTTACTATTTAATTTATTAAAAATAATTAAAAACAAAAATTTTTCATATTTTCAATAATGCCTTTTCAAATGCCTTATTTGAAAAAATATGCACTAATCAAGGTTTAAAACTTTAATAAATTACATTTATCCGGTTAAAAAAATGTTATGTTTATCTGGTGCTGAGTTGGCTTGGTTCTGAGTTGTCCCGGCGCTCAATCAGCGGTGTTGAGTCGGCGGTTTTGAGTTGTCCTGCACTCTGAAAAATGGCTAATATTTCCTTCAAACTTTGCTTTTCCGACCAAGATAATAATATTTCTAAAACTGACCTCTTCCCATTAGAAATATTGGTGGAGGCCAATATTATCGATCACGCAAAATAGGAACAAAACGACATATGATTCAAAAGTAGCATTTATTTATTCTAGGATTACACAAGAACTTTCTCGTTCACGCTAATTAGCAACAAAACGACATATGATTCAAAAGTAGCATTTATTTATTCTAGGATTACACAAGAACTTTCTCGTTCATGCTAAATAGGAACAAAACGACATATGATTCAAAACTAGCATTTATTTATTCTAGGATTACACAAGAACTTTCTCGTTCATGCTAAATAGCAACAAAACGACATATGATTCAAAAGTAGCATTTATTTATTCTAGGATTACACAAGAACTTTCTCGTTCATGTTAAATAGGAACAAAACGATATATGATTCAAAAGTAGCATTTATTCATTCTAGGATTACACAAGAACATTCTCGTTCATGCTAAATAGCAACAAAACGAAATATGATTCAAAAGTAGCATTTATTTATTCTAGGATTACACAAGAACTTTCTCGTTCATGCTAAATAGCAACAAAACGACATATGATTCAAAAGTAGCATTTATTTATTCTAGGATTACACAAGAACTTTCTCGTTCACGCTAAATAGCAACAAAACGACATATGATTCAAAAGTAGCATTTATTTATTCTGGGTTTACAGAAGTTAAACCATAAAAAAAAATTGCAAGTGAGTAGTTTTTCGTGATTTACGATTATACTGTAAATTACTTTCACGAATCACCCCCAAATATATCCTCCCATTATGTTTTCGTTATTACGACCTTTGATAGCGACGTTCCAGTACATCGTGGTGGAAGCGCACGCCACCCTTCTCTCAATACGCCCCAATGTTCTTGAATTTATGAAGATGAAGGTCAGGGATATGGATTTTGAGGGACATCCTGCAGCCTATTTTACTGTAGTTCTTCAACAGGTTCTCAACAAACTTCACATAGTTTTCTGCCTTGTGATTCCCCAGGAAGTCCAGAACCACTACGGCAAAGCTGTTCCACGCTACTTTCTTCATCCTAGTGAGCTTCTTAGGGAATTCCTTGCATTCTATGATCTTAGGTTAGAAGTCTTAAAGGTACTTGAAGGCTGCAGGTGACTTATCTAGAACTGTGACAAATTGTTTCATAAGGCCCAATTTTAAGTGCAGTGGAGGAAACAATACTTTCCGGGGGTCCAACAGTGGCTCCCATTTGACGTTGTTTGTAACCACACTGAACTCGGTCCGCTGTGGCCAGTCTCGCCTGTAGTAGTCTGCCGTGGTGTTCCTTCTGTCCTAAAGACAAAGATAACATGGAAACTTGGTGAAACCTGCTTTGGAGAGCCATCAGGAAGGCCACTAGTTTGATGTCTGCGATAATCTCCCAACAATACTCTTCATATTTCAAGTCTCTAGCAAGATCTTGACTCTGCTTTCCTTTTTGAGTTGCACCGAATGAACCAGGGGAAGAGATATATATCCCCGTTATGAAACAGCACGGCTTAGAGACTCCTGGATGAGCTGTCGATGAAGAAGTGTCACTCGTTGGGATTACAGGCGATTCTAATTGTCTCGAACAGACTGACCACATTCTTGTAAAAGCAAAGCCCATTTTGACGAGTGAAAACAAGATCTTTGATCAGGTCGCTGAGGTCTTTTTGTTTGGGGTTGTATGGGTTTCTCTCCTCAAATGTTCCTTTGTAATCTGAATTGCACACACCTCATTCATCATAACCGGTTTAACAGAAGCCCTCTACCTTCAGTGGAGCTCGAACCTTTAATTGGGTGAACTTTAGTATAAAAATATGTAACGGTAATTGTAAGTTTCACCACCTTACAGTGACGTCATGGAAATGCCCCGTTCGATATCAGTTGAGCTTTGAATCGGTATGAATACGGGATAGGCTTCTGGCGAGGCAATGTAAATAATGTGAGTTCGAATGGAGCATGGTAATTGGTATCAGACGGATAGGATATTCCATTTCTGAAACTGTGGGGACAATTGACATCACTCACGTGGGTATCGGAAATATCGCATGAAGGATTCACATCCATCGTTGACAGCGCAATAGTCGATCACGGGTTCCTAATGATCGCTATAGAACCATTCTAGTTAAAATTGTCTAACAAGCGGCAATGAGTAAAATTACATTTACATTCAATGCAAGAAGTTTCAACGGCAAATTCATCAGCACAGCTCAGCGTTTTTTATCTTCTATGGCATATGGGAACAGAAGAGCCACTGGGTTGCCACTGTTGACACCACGATACAGGACACAATTCACCGGGAATCCAATTGAACCCTGGCGGACTACCAATGTGTTGCATTGTTTGATGTGTCCCAGTTCCAGGAAGATGTATAGTTCAGGTTGTCAGCAAACTCTACTGGCTTGTAACTGTCAACATCCAAACTAGTAACTTGCTATCAACTTCTAGCTGACACTAAATTCTCACCAGTTGCTATGAGTGGGTTTGCACTCTTAATAATTCACCTTACTTTGAGAGTCTATTGAGACTCAAGTTCACCCCAGACCTCAAATGGAATTATATATGATCAATCGCTAAAGAGTCCTAAAAAATGGCTGGCTCCTTATACCGCTCCAGATTGTACTATACTCTACCTACAATGTTCTACCTTTACAAAAAGCAGTTCAAATAGAATTTAATATCGTTTACACGGCCTTGCAGGCAATGAATTATTTTCCACACAACGTCGCAAGCTATGGACAACGCTATGACGAGCTATATTTCCTAGTTCCACCAGTTCAGACCTTTACAGCTAAGACTCATCAGTGATCATATACACAGAGGCGAACTATCTTCATTCCTTTCGTAATTCATTGCTAAGAAAATTCCATTCGGCTATCATCTTCTCAAAAGATTCTACTTTGTAGAATAAAGAAAGAATGCTTCCCGATAGAATGCTTCCCGAAGACTACAAGCTTAATTCCTTCAAATCTAGATTCAAACGTTATCTATACTTGTAATCTGTACTTTTGTGTCCATACAACAACTTCATTTATTAACCCTCTACCTTGAGTAGCTCTTGGGGCTTGTATTGAGTGGGAACATTTCTGGAGACTACTAAAGAATGGGATGTGTACTGTGATGTAATGGATATCGTCTAAGAATGAGAATTCAGAGAACAGAGTTCAAATTCCAATCGGGTTCATTACATTCAATTACGACCAAATATCCTTGGGAAAAGTTTAAATTTGTCTCTTCTACTCCAACTTATGGGTTGAATAACGGGACAGACTGGGCCGTATAGTCTCGGTTGGTTACTCGTCTACCGCAGAAAGAAACAACAAATCACTGATGGAAAATATGTGCCTAATCAATCATGAATGAAAAGAGGCATAATCACCCAAAATATCCCGTATTGTACGGCACTTAACTGACCAACTGATGAATGGGCTGACCTCAGCTTTCATTTAACATAAACAAGCATTTATGGGACGTGGTTTACGGGTGTTGCTCCCGTGTGAGATCCTGCACCTACAAATATCTTGTGGACAAACATCAAGACAGAATCGTTGCTATACGTCGACTAATACAATTCGCCAAGTAAGTGGGAGTTGTACACGATACTAGGCGACTAACTCATGACTTTTGGCGTGTCAGTGCATTACTAATCTCTACAACTTGTATTTGTCAGTTGAATATTGATTACCGGCTGGAACGTTTTCGGAGTTATCTTTCTCCTTTTATGATTAAATTAGTGTAATGAGATGATAAGGTACCCTGTCATATTGCATCATGTGGTCGGTAAAAAGAAAGCGGTTTGCTTTTTTGTTTTTTTTTGGGGGGGGATGCAATAAAGGGTTGAGTGTTTTCACAGTTTACATGTTGCACGAAAACTTGACACCAAACATTTGTTATAATATTAAGTTATGTAAAATAAATTTCTTCATCATGCGGCTATGGCTATTGATGTATCTGCCTATCTCTATTTCTCTTTATATTTATAGTATATTATAATTATTTTTTTAATATGTATTCATCGCGACTCAGAAATTACTATTTTTCGAAACTGAAACTCAAATCTTAAATTAAATTTAAAAAATTCCACTTTATTATCTTTTTAATTTTATCTGTTTTACAATTTGTAGACTTAAAATAGATAAAATTAGAAAGCAAATACATAGAGAATTTAAATGCCTAAATTATGAAAATTATTGTTAATTCAAAATTAAAAAAGGTAAACTACTTCGAGATAACATTAGATTTCATGAATAATATATCCCAATCTTATAAAAAAAACTAATGCTAATGCTTTGTATATACACCCCAAGTCAAATATAGTATCTATAGTAAAGCATATGCCTTAATCTATTGGAAAAAGAATAAGTATAAATTCTGTTAATGAAAAAATACTCTACGAACACAGTAATTTTTATAAAAAGAATAGTGGCTATAAATGCTCTGACATCAATTATAAAAAAAATAATAAAACAAAACAGAGAAGAAATAGAAAATCGTTTGGTACACACTCAAATTCAACCAAATGGTTAGTTAGGACATAAACTTTTTGCTTTATTTGAAAAACATTTTCCTAGAAATAATCCACTTAGCAAATTTTTTAATAAATATAGCCTAAAATTAAGTTACAGTTGTACAAAAGATTTAGAAAGGATTATAAAAAATAATAATAAAATCTTGAATAAATGCTCATGCCAGAATCAAAGTAATAATGATCCTGAAATAAGTATAAACCATAACACAGAATAATAATGTAACTGTAGAAATCCTGAAAATTGTCCTTTGAATAATAAATGTCGCAACGAATCCGTAGTTATACCAATGCACTATCTCATTCATCGAGAATCCTATTGTTGTAAAATTCTGTAAGAATGATTTTAAATGGAGATGGAGACAGCATTGTAATTCCTTCAATAATATTAAATATCACAACCAAACATCCCTATCCAAATATTTATGGCATTTAAAAGAAACAAATAAAACACAAATTGTAAAATGGAAACTAATAAAAAAAACAAGAACTTTCAGATGACCCATGTCCTTTGTGCCTACATAAAAAGTTATATATTATTAAGTTTCTTAAAAATAAAAATTTATTAAATCAAAGAAATTGTTTTTTGTCGACATTGTCTCATATTTTCCTTAAAAAAATTATTAATTATAAAAAATAATAATTTACATATTTATATCTATTATTTTATCATAAATAAAATAATTTATAAATGTGTAATTAAATTACAATATATTAATTTTACAATACCATATATAGTCTACTATTAAATAACATAAATATAGTATGTTAAATCTTTATAATAAAAATATAAATGTAAATAATATGACTTAGTGATATGTGAATGCCCCATTAAGAAAATCTCTGTATAGTTTTAGATAAGAAAATAAATAAAAAATAAATAAAAATGCCAAATGTATTGTAACGTAACCCTAAATAAAAACAAAAAACAGTAATAACAGGAGCTCTTGAAAGGAAATCAGTATCAATTTGACAGAAATGTCAAAAAGCCCCCTACCTAAACTTTACCGACTTTAATTTTGCCACATAAAGATACACTTGTTTTCTTCATTCGTAAAAAAGCCGACGTCCCCTTAATAAAAAATCCTCGATTCTCATTAGCCCACCAACTGAAAATATATAATACTTATTTGGCTTATTAGAGTAAATAATTTTTTTCGAAGGTTATTCTCAGCATCCCTTAAAGATGGAACTGAACTTTAAATTTTAAGTTTAATTTTTTAAGTTTAATTTTTTAAGTTAAATTTAAGATTTGAGTTTCGGTTCCGAAACACAGTAATTTCTGTGTCGCCATGGATACATATTTTTAAAAAAAAATTATTATAATATTATGCTCTGCTGTGTCTCGAGCACTGTTTTTTTTTAAATTAATGCTAAAGAACTCTGGATTATAAATCTGACTGTTCTTATATATATATATATATATATATATATATATATATATATGTGTGTGTGTGTGTGTGTGTGTGTGTGTGTGTGTGTGTGTGTGTGTGTGAAAATAAATAGAAAATTGGAAAAGAACTCGTTAGGTAAATAATCCAAAGTTCTTTAGCATTTTTGTTATTATTTTTTAAAAATATTACTCGATACAAAAGTAGTGTGAATCTAACCGAGATATTGATACAAATTATTAATACCTTACGCCCCTTTTTCTTTAAACAATTGCTCTAGCCGTTACCATAGAAATTTTGATTTTAATAATGGATATGCTTATAAAACACGTAAATTTCAGAAATAAGTTATTCCCAAAAAAATTTCGCTTGAAGATGGAACAGAGCTTAGTACTTTAATTCAATTATATTGAAGTTTTCGGCTCTTGTTTTGAAACATGAGAACTCTTATGTAGCGTGTTGGAATCATATTTTTAAATAAATAATTATATATATATATATATATATATATATATATATATATATATATATAGAAAGAAAGAAAGAAAGAAAGAACAGTAAGATGTATAATCCGGTGTTCTTATTGATATTTTTTATTTTTATATATTCTTATTGATATTTATTATTTTTAGATATGTTTTATTTCTGGCACTTAAAAGAATCAAATAAAACACCTACATAAATGAAAATTAATAAGAAAAGCTAGAATATATAGGTCATTAAATGACCCATGTCCTTTGTGCATGTATGAGAAACTATATATTTCTAATTTTATAAAAAATAAAAAAATTACTGAATCAGAGAAATGACTAGCTGATTTTTGCCATCATTGTCAAAAATTTTCCTTAAATAATATTTAAAAATAAAATTTAAAAATGGGTGCTGGTAATATACATACTTATATTTGAAAAAATAATAATAATAATTTTAAATAATGTAAGTAATTCTATTACATTTACCTGATTTTAAAAAAGAAATATAGTCTATTAGTTAAGAGTAAAAATATTTTAAAATTGTAGTTAAATAAAACGTAAAAAAAGAATCTTTAAGTAAACAAGTAAGAAAAAAATGCCCAAAAAGTTTTTGCCGTTAATATAAAAAAATAAAACCCAGACGACATGCATTTAACGAATGTCAGAATTCGTTGAAAAATACACCCCTACCCTCCCCAAACTTAATCTCTTTTTCGAACGTAACTCATAATTGATACAACAATAGTTAATAAAAATGAACACTCTACAGCCCCTGTCGGAATGATTGGATTTCTCTGTATCCTTGGAAACAGGAAATTATGAATTTATATGTGCGTTTAAAACTCAGGAAATTTAAAAATAAGTTATTCCAATATTCGCTTGTAGATGAAACGGAACTAATGTTTTTAATTTAATTATATAATTAAATTTAAAGTTTTTAGCTTCCATTTTTGAAACATGGTTATTACTGTGTAGCGAAAAAAACATATTTTCAATCAGTTAATTTATAATATATATATATATATATATATATATGGGGAATAGGTTATTTCGGCTATTTCAACCCTGGTGAGAAATTCGAGTATGAGGTTGAAAAATACAGACGACCACTTCCGTCGTCTGCTGAAATAGTTTATTTCCCATATGAAGTGAAAGGATTTGTTTGATTATTAATTATATTGTTCTGTATAAATTAAATAAAAAAACATCGAGCTCTTTTTTGTGGATCAGTTCTGTTATTTTCATATTACTAGGATCCACTCGGATTATATACCAACGGAGTTTTTACATTACTATATATATATTATGGTTATACGTTTTTTATATAGACACAAATATTTAAGTAAATACTCTGTTTATAATAAACAGTATTAACTACATTTACCAGCCTGAACGACCGAGAAATTTTCATAGAAAATATGTGTACTCCGACAGGAATCGAACCTTTATCCTACATGATACCGTCATATAGCTTGACATACTATACCAGTTTAGTCGGAGGACAGAGAGCATTTACTTAAATATTTGTGTCTGTATAAATAATGTATAACAATAAAATATATTAAAATAATTGTCGGATTTTGTTTATTTTGTAGTCTGTGACGTCATATATAGTTCCGTTTCATCTTCAAGCGAATTTTGGAATAACTTATCATAAGTTATTCCAAAATTCACTTGAAGATGAAATAGAACTAATGCTTTTAATTTAATTATATAATTAAATGTGAAGTTTTCAGCTTCAGTTTTTTTTAAACATGGTTATTACTGTGTAGCGAAAAAACATATTTTAAATCAGTTAATTTATAATATTTATGCTCTGTAAATTTACATTGAGCACTGTTTTGTAAAAATAAAAAATATCAATAAGAACACCAGATTATATATCTTACTGTTCTTTCTTTCTTTCTATATATATATATATATATATATATACACGAATGAAATAGATTTGTTCATTGAGCTGTTGAATGTTTTCCCTCTGAGATATTATCATTATTATTATTATTGCTAATAGGATTATTTTTATTATTTCATTTAATTTCTGTTGTATACTCATTTCCTTCCGGGTCCCAACCAGAAACTTAAGGTCAGAAATGGCATCATGGTATTTTCCACTGAAAATTTTTGTAAAAAGCAAAAAGACTAAAATCACACACATTTTACAGCTCATACCTTCGTAAGGTTCTTTGATATTCTTCAAGACATGGGCTACCAAGCATCCCTTCAATAACTCTATCGGAATCTTTTCCAATGAATCCGAGGGTTCAAACTACAACTGGAATTACTGATGTCCTCATGTGCCACATTATTTAAATTTTCACTTCAAGATCCTTCTATTTTGATGTTTGTTTCAAAGACACATTAGAATTTGTAGAAAATGCCATGTCAATAAGAAAGCACATTCTGTATTTTATGGTCTTTGATCACGATGTCTGGGTAAATAGCTTTGATTGTTCTGTTTGTGTGCATTGTAAAGTCCCATAAAACTGTTCCATATCTTATCTCTGGTGATATGTTTCGAAACCGAAACTGAAACTCAAATCTTAAATTAAATCTAAAAAATTAAACTTAAAATGTATTATCTTTCTAATTTTATCTATTTAAAAGTTTGTAGACTTAAAATAAAAGTACAAAATTACTAAATTTGAAAATTAATCGGGTCTGGGTGATTTTTTGTTGTGGAGTTATTTCGCAGTCGAGGCTTGTCTTTGTACTAAATCGGTCATAAAATAGGTTCGACGTACAAAACGTTAGGAACTTGATATAATAGGTATTACGCAGAGTAATCTTGTTGTGGTCGCTGACTACTTTTGTATTCGACTAACTGTCGACTACTGTCGTCCGACATCGACTGACCCTCGTTTCTCTTACTACTCCTACATATATTAGGTGGGAGAGTCTATTAACTATAGAATAGGTCTGTTTCACCATAACATTTTTATACCAGTTTCTTGCAGTTACTTTTCCGTAAGAGTTGCAGTTGATGTTGAAATTTTATTGCCTCATAGGGACAGCCAAGGTGTTTATGGCTGATATTTTGTTTTGTGGACTCATCTGCATATTTAACACCAGACGCCCCTACCTGTAGTATCTCCCTCACTGTCTGGTAAGTACCTATAGGCTTCATCTTCTTCCAGTTCCCTAATCTTTGAGCTAAAATCTAGATCTATTGAGTGTTTTTCTGTAATTTTCCCTTTCTTGAATGTTACTTTTGCGCATTTATCTAATCCGAAATCCATACCTATGTCGTCACTGAAACATTTTTCGGTATTTAAGCAAATCCTTCAACTTATTGTCGTCTTTGTAGAGTAGGTGATTAAATACATTTTGTTTACTTTCTATCCATAGTTATTACTGTTTAGTTCATGCAAAAGAGGAATTAAGGACAGGCAAAACAGAAGGAGTGACAGCGAGCTCCTTAAAAGATTCCTCCTAGGATATTCAGGCGATTTGAAGTGGCAATGCGTTTCGTGTCATTTTGGAATAATGTGGTTTTCCACAGTTCCATGCTATATTTAAGGAAATTTAGTATCGCCGAATTAATGAATTTATTTTAAAGTTAATTTTTTATTACTTCAAACGTTATTCTGATGAATACTGGTAATTGAAATAGACGCTATAATATTAATATATACTTTAAACAGTGTTTCTTTCAATCTATGTACTGTTTATTCATTTATTGAGATTCCTCGAGAGTGCAGTTCAAGAGTAATATACACTGTGCAAAGTAACAATAAAAATGAGACGTCTATTTTAAATACGAATATTCACTAATATAAAGTTTGTAAGAATATATATATATATATATATATATATATATATATATATGAGGGAAAGATTATTGTTGTTCCAACGCAAGAAAAGCGTATATTTTAAAGAGAGAAAAAACCGCAAACGTTTTTTATTATAATGTGGATTATTTTTATATGCTAATTCTATATATTTTGCTACGCGTTTTTCGAGTTTTGTGGCCTTCATCAGACGAAGAATTGTTATTGCCACATATTATTTAAAGGAGTTAATTTTTTTCCTCCTATATTAAATCTTTTAACCATTGTTATTTGTGTGTAGTAGAAATTATCTGAATCCATCTTGGACTGGCCGAAAAATGTTTTTGTTCTTATCTTTTTATGCCCCCCTCCGTGTATTTTTTCATTCCTTCCTCTATTCTTGTGTATGTTGTGTGTGCTTTTAGCCAGCATATGTATATATATATATATATATATATATATATATATATATATATATATATATATATGTGTGTGTGTGTGTGTGTGTGTGTGTGTGTGTGTATTCTTTCTCCATACATATTGTTGTAACCTAGAGAAGTTTACGGAATAGAATAATCGCATGAAAGTTGGTAATGAACGATAATACTTAGGACACTAACAACACATATAAGATTCGCCAGCGGCGCGTAGAAGAATAGTCAACAGCTAGAAGTGAGTCAACTGAATTCCATAATGAATCTCCAACTGCAGGATATCTGCCAACCCCCAACCACGCGGTCAGATGTGGCACAAGGCGGAATTTAATGTGAGGCATCCGAGCCCGTAGGCTCAGCCAAAAATTCACCGTATAAAACGGGGTCACGTACCTGTTTCCCGGGACGTGACTCTGCCCTTCGACAAAGCCTCGTCTGGAGATCCTCTCTGCCCGGAGGCAGAGAGTTTGACCAGCACAGCTGGAGACGAATCTCCAACTGCAGGATATCTACCAAATAACCCACGCGGTCAGATGTGGCACAAGGCCGAATTTAATGTAGGCTATCCGACGAATCTCCAACTGCAGACCAACATACAGTATTTACTATTGTATTTATGTAAATGGGACATACCCATTATCGTCCGTAGGTATGCTATGACACATATATTGTATTATTACAAGGAAAAAATATATATATAAGCTTTGTATGTTGTTTTAGGGTTCGTGTGTACGTGCGTGTGGTCCGTCTAGTGTGTTTTTGGGAGTATATGTGTATATATTCGTTCTCCATACGTATATATTATATTATTATAAGGAAACCTATATAGTAAATATATGCATTTTGTATAGTGTGTGTGTGTGTGTGTGTGTGTGTGTGTGTGTGTGTGTGTGTGTAGAAACAAATAAAGAATACACTGAGCGTAGCAAAATTGCAGGCCTAAATTGAAATACAAGAAGACAAAACAATACACTTTACGAAAAAATCAAGATTGACGATGAATTATTGACAGAAATCAGAGAACTATGCCTCAGAGAAACTCACCAATGCCTATCAGAATTATGGGGTTCAAAATGCAAAAAAGTGGAGGATAAATCCCAGAATATTTTGGATAGAAAAACAACCTAGCTAAAAACATTACCAATAAGGAAAATTATGTACACTATTTACATGATTCGGACTATTGTCCTCATCTTTGTCGTCATATTTATTACAACGTTTCGGCTGTTGTACGCTCCAGCCTTCTTCAGGTGCTTGACATGTTAAACCCTTTATTTCGCTCACTGGGGTAGAC
Organism: Acanthosepion pharaonis; assembly: GCA_903632075.3. Lineage (NCBI taxonomy): Eukaryota > Metazoa > Mollusca > Cephalopoda > Sepiida > Sepiidae > Acanthosepion > Acanthosepion pharaonis. Next base: position 623,214 of record CAHIKZ030000020.1, read on the forward strand.
TGTTCTAGTTCCACGTGCATGTTTAATGGATGTCAATTGTCAGTTATCTTCTATTAATTCCCCTCTCCAAGTTCTCTACTGCCTTAACCGAGTATTGAACTCACACTCATTGGGTCCTGTCACTGGATCTAATTAAAACCTTTATCCACTATGCTATATGTTTTTGAGGACACATTGCACAGTGGATAAAGGCGGGTAGAACTTGGAGAGGGGAATTAAGAGGAGATAACTGACAACTGACATTTATTAAACATGGCACAGGGAACTAGAACTGTCTACCACAGCGAGCGAAATGAAGAGTTCAGTTCGACATTCCAACCACCTGAAGAAGGCCGGAGAGTACATCGGCCGAAATTTTGTAATAAATATGGCGACGAAGATGAAGACAATAGTCCGAATAATGTAAATTGTGTACATAATACCTCATCTCAGAAATATAAACAGATAATGAAGGAAAATTTATATAATGGGAACCACCAAACACGAATCAAACTCACAATAAAACTCAACACAGAAAAGCTACACGCGGCAACACGCAACAGATGTATGAATCCAAACACATGCCTTCACACACAAACACACCCACACAATAAATACAATTACCAAAATAGACTTAACAACACACAAAGAAACCTTTACAACATACCATTATACCGTAACAAGGTTAGACATAGGACAGAACACACATACGTTAACAAAACCAACATTCTAAGACAATAAAACAAACTTAACAACCTCTACTCATATCAACAATCACAATCTAAATTCTACTCTTCTGAACCCGAAACTGAAACAACAAATCCAGAAACATCGTGAACATCCCTTGTAACAAAAATAAATACTTATTTAGAACAATCTAAAAATAACAATCCCAATTTTACCAAGAGAAATTCTCACTGTCTAGAAAACCCAAAACATGAAGAGAGAGGTTATCTCTTAGAAAATCCGGAATATGTGGAAAGAAACTATCATCATTTTTGGAAACCCCAGTCCGAACAGGAAGAGCAGTGTATATAACACAAAACCAAAAATAATAAACCTATCTACATACGCACTTAAAAAGGACGAAATTAATCTATTAAAATTAGGCCTCAAATTCTACACTGCCCCGAAAAGCAATATAACAGACCTAAAAAAAAGACCTTAGAGAATTTGAATGTAAATTCAGACTAATAGAAACATTAAATAATAACAAAAACATTACAGATGACTCGGTAGTAAAAAATAAATTGAAAAAAGATAATACAAATGAATTAAATTTATTTTTTAAAAACTCTGGAGCCGCAACGTACAAGAAAAATTCAAATCATTCAATAAACTTACAAAGACTAGCCTTAGAAAGCATCCGGAGAAATAACAACACAATTATAAAGGAAGCAGGCAAAGGCAGCGCTATAGTCATTATGGACAATGTATGCTATAAAACAAAAATTCTAGAGGCACTAGCGGATAAAAACAACTATAAATTAATCGACACCAACATAGACAAAAATATTATATCAAACATTACAAAACTCTGCACAACACATAATAAGATATGAACAAAAAAAAAAGAAAAGGATTTCCAAATAAACTTCATCCCAAAAACGGGCAATTTTTACTGACTACCGAAAATTCCCAAATCGAGTGAAATAAACGCAGCTATCCAGACACAAAAATCTGAATTTGTTAACATACCAAACCCCAGTGACCTTACGTTCAGACCAATAGTATCAGGACCAGCCTGTTCAACTAGTAACCTAATATACGCCATATTACAAACCATTTACTAAACAGGTTAAGAGCTACATCAGAGACGATATCTAATTCCTTAGCACCATATCACAAAATTAAATCCAGGAAAACTCATGGCTACATTAGTAGCCTCTATAGCAACATAACACATGAATAAGGTAAACAAGCAATCTCATTCTGGACTGGAAAACACCCAGAAATAATACATCCCAAATTCACAAAAGAATTCATTATCAATAGTATAGACTTAATCCTGAACAATAACTCTTCTGAATTTGATAACAAAATCTATATCCACATCCTAGGTACTGCGATGGGAACAAAAATGACACCAATATATACCAACATAACCTTAGCTTTCCTAGAGGAAAACCTTTATGAAAAGAGAGAGCAAAATATGGGGAAAATATAAAAACGCACTTTACTAAATCTTGGAAGAGATACTTAGATAATTGCTTCACCTTCTGGAAATACTCATGGAGTAATATTAACGAATTACACAATTTACTCCAAAACTTACACCCGAAGATTTAATTCACCCAAGAACATATTTTAACGAACTGACATTACTAGATATCCTCATCAGAAATAGAAATAACCATATTATCACAGATATCTACCACAAACCTACAGACACACAACAATGTATTCATTTTAAGAGCCCTCACTCAAAAATCTGTCTAAAATCCATCCCCTATTCCCTAGCACGTAGGATATGCATTATAGTGTCCGACAAACACCTCCGAAAAACCAGCGTAGAAGAAGTTCATAAAACTCTCAAAAAAACGAGGCTACTCCACACCACTAATAAACTAGGGATTTTGGACTAGCAGAAAAATACCTTTAGACAACCTATGAAACTCACAGAAATGCATCGTCGAACAAATTCTAGCATATATCTCAACATACAAGATATAACAAGGAACCTAAACCTACTTAACAAGAATGATAAACTGAAAGATATACTAAAATAACGAAAATAATTAAAAGCAAACGCCAATCAAAAAACCTAAGACAAATATTAACCTCATTCAAATTTAATCACCGCACAATATAAGTGGCCACAAAATGCAACATGAAAAGATGTGGGTTTTGTGAATTAATTATAGAAGGAAACTCCTATACTTTTGAAAACCCCACAACAACATTCACAATAAAGAAAAACTGAAAGTGTAACTCCAAAAATGTAAGAAAAAGGAAAATATCATTAGAAACAAAGAAAATTGTGGTGAACTTATGTAAAATCAATCCTTTTATATGGTAGTGAATGCTAGACAATCTCTTCACAGATGAAAAGATAACTGGAGATAACTGAAATGTAGTTCTACAGAAGGATGCTGAGAATGCCATGGACAAAGTGCATAAGCAACCGAGAAGTCTTAAGTAAAACGAAAATAAAATGGACACATACTGAGAATAAGAAAAAAATAGATGAAATTTCTTAGATACATAGAAATGAGAAAAGAGGGCTTGGAGAATTTGACACTTAACTCCTTCCCCGCCAATTATTTTGAGGAAAAACATTTCATTTTCAGATTATTTTTTTATTTGATGTAAGCCTTCCATACCGAATTGCCCATCAGGTAGAGAAAGGCTTTCTTGGCTGCTTCGTTTCAAGCTTAGAAGGGCATAAAAAGAATCAAGATCGATGTATAAACATGTCTGCATTTGGTTTTTGAACGTTGTATAGACATGTCTGCAGTTGGGTTTGGACGTTTTTATTTATCACTGTCTAAAAAAGACACTTGGTAAAAACGTATATACACGTCTACACCAGGGAAGGGGTTAAAGGACATATCGAAGGTAACCATCTCCTCGATATATCAAATCCAAGTAGCGATACAAAAAGAGTAACTGAAGTCTCTTCACTTATCTAAGGCTGATAAGGACGAGTCAGTTAAAACGCCAACATATGTCCAACAACCCCACGTGAGTGCAGACTCTACAGTGCTTTCAGACCCGAAGAGAAGTCAACGCATTCGTTCAGTCACTGATGTGAGTAAAGGAATGCAAAATAGGAAACCTAGCGATGTAAAGAGGCTTTTCGAAAGAACTGATAGGAGCTGAGAAATACCACACGAATGAGGCCTTAATCAATGAGGTCTTAAACAATATCAGCGTTACCCAATCGAACATTAGTCAGATCGATGTCAGGATAAGGCTCATTGAAAGTCCGATGTTTAGAGGAAAAATGACAGAACGACCCCTTAACGATACCGGCGAACTAGAAAATGTTTTTCGCCCGTTTACAGCGCCACCGCGGCCAGTGTCATTGTCTATCAATTTATCTGATTCAAGTATCTCTTATCAATGAATATTTTGACAACAGGTAGCTGTTGAAATGACAGCAGCACAAGCGACTCTCAGATTGTTGAGAGACTGGTGACTGAACTAGAAGCTCAAAAGACGGAAAATCGAAGTTGAAAACACAAGAAAGAGAACTCAGTTCATCGCAGATAGTAATTAACAATGAGCTGGAAAGGTTAAAAGGGTCAAACAGGCATAATTCAACGCAAGCCAAACTGCAGGCTTATGCAGAGAATATCAAAAATAATGCAGACGATTTTCCTTCTGTCCTTCTACAGCAACAACCACAAGGAAATCTTATTTCTCAGTGAAACTTCCCTAAGTCTTCGCTTCAGACATCCAGACGTAACTCCCTTGAAGCAACCTCTCTATCTTCAACAAGTTCCTCCTTTCTCTCTATCAACTGCAGTTCCTGTATAACACGAGGCTTCTGGTAATCTTATTCAATTGCTTGCTGCAGCAATCAAAGCACCCAAGAATTGGCTACTTGTTCTAGAAGGAACTGAACGTTATCTAAGAGTACAACTTAATCGACTGAAAGATTGTTCTTGGATACATTAACAACAATACTAGACGGTTACACGTGTTTGTCACCAACAGAATACAACTCATCAATACAAGCCTTGTTAATGGTGATATGTCAGTTCAGGATATAAGAGAGATGATCATATTGCTTGTCGATCTTCAGTCTTAAAGGATTACAACCTATATGAGCCTAGTCACGTCCTGTCCAACTTTTAAAAATAAAAAAAAAAAGTTGCAGGTGTTTTAATTGTTATTTGTGTAATTTGGGAATTCCTAGGTTTTTATTTAATCATAAAATTGTGGGTATTAAGTTTCAGAATATTATTGCTTTCATCTTTTCTATGGTTGAATTGCGAATTAAAAGAGGCTGGAAGGATGCATCTAACATTGTCAATAGTATGATAAGGTAAATTGAAATGGTGTAATTCAGTCGGCTAATTCTCTCTAATTGTTTTTTGTTATATACTTATATATATATATATATATATGCATGTGTGTGTGTGTGTGTGTGTGTGTGTGTGTGTGTTTGTAAATATAGTAGGTCGATAAAAGAAATTCGAAAGAAAAAAACTACAAAAGTAATAGTATTGATAATAAAACAAATAATATTGGAGAGTATTTATAGATATAGACAGTGGACATAGAATTACGATATCATAAATCTATACACACACACACACACGCACGCACACACATACACACACACACATACAAAAATTCACACGCTCAAACATACACACAGACACACACACATACATAGGGGGTGCGATAGATAAATTGTCGTCTAAATGACGGAAAAATGAAAATAACACCGACATTTCATTTTACACAAGCATATCTTGAAATACTAAAGAGTAAATTTTTTTAATAAAATTGCCATTGGTTTCAATCACGGCCTCCAGACGACTTCGGAATCTTCTACAACTCTTCTGGACGGTCTCCTTGTTTAAGCTGCTGAATACTGTCAAAATCCTTGCCTTCAGTTCATCTTTGGTGTCCATCGCCCAACTGCGACCCACACATAATAATCAAGGAGGTACAGTCTGAGGATTTAGGTGACCAGATGTCAGGTGTGTTGAGTTCATAGAAACTGTCTGACAGCCATGATTGGGTTCTCCTGTTTGTGTGGCATGGTGCAGAATCCTGTTGCCAGACAAAGGGTCTTTCAAGGCACTTGATGTAGGACTCCGTGTTGAGTCTGAGGCCCCGTGGGAAGATAAATGGAGGCATAAGGTTACCATCACTAGTGATTACTCCAAACACCTTCGTAATCATCATTAGACTCATCCAACTCTTTTCGAATCCTCTGAACTGTCCTCGGATTGACATGCAAACACTCTGAAATGTTCGTATTAGAGCTTCCGGCGCGAATGACAAGTAATACAACATGCTGTTTCCAAATTTCTAGCGTAGTGAATTGCGTCATGGTGCTCTTTTTCTCACAAACAGTGCCCAACTGACCCTACTATACTGCGCAGTCGACAAAATCAAAAACAAACAACGCACATGCGCGAAATTAAAAATACAAATCAGCGACAATTTACCCATCGCAACCTCTCTCTATATATATATATACATATATATATATATATATATATATATATATATATATATATATATATATATATATATAAGTTGTAACGCAGCTCAGAGCAACATTAGATTTTAACGTTTATTCCAATTTAATTTTTGGCCTTTCAATAAAAACAAAACAAATAAAAAAACATATGTATTTTTTCCTCAGTTTCTTCTTTAAATAATTTTATAATTTTTAAACTAAATATAGATTATATTTAAAATATAAAATTGGTAATTTTTAATTTTTAAATTCATAGTATAATTTAATATTGATTACTTAAAATGAATTCTATTTTAGTCTAACCTTAACATTAAATAATTATTTTAACCAAAGTTCGTTATCATTTTTTTTGAATTCTCATATATTTGTATTTTGATTGGTCATTGCAGCTTATGTAACAGCGTTTCCCCTTGCGAGGGGGGTTTGATTGATTTGAACCTTTTAAGACCCTTTATTCTGCTTTCAGCACCATCACTTGATAAGACACTATTTTTGTAATGATTTTATAACATATTTATGTTATAATTTTTTAATAAATAATTATATTTGCTCTATTCTGTACTGAGCACTCTTTTAAGAATAGTATTTTTTGGTTATTGGAATTCATTCCGTATACACCAATCCTATACTTGGATATTATTGTGAGACCGTAACATACCTACAACATGGACTCTTCCAGGACTATATAAAGTATGCGACATAACACTCTAGAGAGAAGAAGAGAGAGTATATTCTAATACCGTAGTATCAGCCGCGTACGCCTACCAATATTGGACACTAGCACATAGTAAGCTCCGCTTACACTTACACTATCTTTGTAACCTTTTTGTTTAATATATCTTTCTGATCTCTAATCCGTGTTCCGTGTTTTACTTCCGTGGACCCAACTATGGGTCCACATCAGATATATATATATATATATAACAAATATAAATTTTTCAGTGAACTCCAGAGTTTCGTTGAAGAAACCTTTTGTAATCGTTCCGTCCACTCGTCAGGAGTTTTCAACAATTAAAATCAGCTGCATCAATTCAAGTTTTTTTTTTTAGTAAAAGCATGTCGTATTGAATCTAGTACTAAAGCAGAATCATTTTACTCTCTATTCCGCTTATATCAGTCAGAAAACCGAATGGGAACAAAGAGAGAGCTTATGTGTGAGAGTAATTACTCACCACCCGGTTCCACATGGATCTAACCTTATGTCAGAATTGACATTTGTTGGAAGCTTGTTAAAATTAGAGTGAGTTCTAACCTTTAAACTCGGAAAAGTCAAGTAGAAATTAATCTCTGATAGATAGATAGATAGATAGATAGATAGATAGATAGATAGATAGATAGATAGATAGATAGATAGATAATGAACAGACTGAGATAGATAGATAGATAGATAGATAGATAGATAGATAGATAGATAGATAGATAGATAGAATTACAAATGCTGATTACCATCCGATGACTACTTAGTCATACAAGAATCTTCACAAACCTATATACACAGAGAATTAACCTCGGATTTAATACACGTGATATAAGAACTGACCCAAACATAAATGAGAACTAAGAACTGACCCAAACATAATTGAGAATACCAGTGTCTTCTGTCTAGTTCCACGTGCCATATTTAAGGACACATGGCACAGTGGATAAAGGCGTTGGTTAGATCCAGTGACAGGACCCAATGAGTGTGAGTTCAATACCCGGTTAATGCAGTGGAGAACTCTCAGAGGGAAATTAACAGGAGATAACTGATAACTGACATCCATCAAACATGGCACGTGGAACTAGAACAGTCTATCCCAGTGAGCGAAATAAAGGGTTCAGTTCGACATTCCAACCACCTGACGAAGGCCGGGGAGTACATCGGCCGAAATTTTGTAATAAATATGGCGACAAAGATGAGGACAATAGTCGGAATAATGTAAATAGTGTACTTAATACCTCATCTCAGAAATATAGACAGATACTGAAAGGCTGAAACGGTGTAATAAATATGGCAACAAAGATGAGGACAATAGTCCGAAGAATGTAACTAAAGCCAGAGTTATTAGGCATTTAGTGGGGATTGACCTCAGTACATTAGGAAATCGATTTGCAAGACAACTACGCTATATTAGGCGCCTAAGCGATTGTATTTTACTTACAGTTTCTTCCCTAAACACGACTTATTTAAAGTTATATGTTGTCTGGTTTATTTCTGAAAAATTAACGGCTAAAAAACAGTAAATATTCAATTTTCACTCGCCCTCGACTAGTGAGTTCTTATATCCTTTGAAGAATCAATCGGCTTCGCACGATCGCTATTATCGCACAAGACACGCGTGTCTTCTGTTGAAAAATTTTCATTAATTCCCAAAAGGTTTCTTTCTTTTTTTTTTTTTTCTTTTTTTTTTGCCTCTCTTACCTCTCGATTTAACACTTTAGCCTAAAAGCCATGTAAAGCTATGGAAGAATTCAATGGAAGTAAAAACGTTTAGAAAATATCTTTTCAGTGAGGGTAGTTTAGACAAATTATTCGCCTCTTGTGATATGACTAGCGGTCAAAAATAAGCAATATAGGAAAACAGTAAGAGACAAATGGTTATTAACCATTAGTTTATTGTGTAGTCAGTATTAATTCCTTTCCGAGACTAATATTAGCCGAAGGCTTTAAATACAGACAAGTACTAATTTCATCTTCAATATAACTGTCCCTTATTCTAATGATATAAAACTTCGTATTCTGGCAATATTAATACCGTCTGTCAGTTTATATGTAGGTATAAGTGTATACAGTGTGCGATCGGTAAACTGTCGCCATTTTATATTTTTAATTTCGCGCATGCGCGTTGTTTGTTTTTGATTTTGTTGACTTCACAGTATAATAGGGTCAGTTGGACATCGTCTCTGAGAAAAAGACCACCCTGATTCACATATTTGGAAACGACATGCTGCACTGTTTGGCATTCTCGCCCGAAACTCCAATACGAACATTTTAGAGTGTTTGAGGACAGTGCAGAGGATTTGGAAAGAGTTGGATGAGTCTAGTGATGATTACGAAAGTACAGCAGCTCGTAAATCTCACTGATCGTTCTGATAAGAAAAGAAAACCCGAATTTGTTGGTGAGGGTCTCAGACTCAACACGGAGGCCTACATCAAGTGCCTTGAGAAGATTGGGCTGCTCTAGGTCAAGAAAGTGGCTGCAGGAAGATCCTATGTCTGGTAACATAGACTCTGCACCATGTCACACAAGCAGAAGTACACAGTCATAGCTGTCAGACAATTTCTGCTAACATATCACACCTTACGTCTGACCACCTAACTACCCACCTTGATTAAGTGTGGGACGCATTTGAGCGAGAAACAAACAAAAATGCCTTCTAACACCAAAGATGAATTGATGTGACCTGGTGGGAGTGGTTGAACCAATGGCGATTTTATTGAATGAATTTACTCTTTAGTATTTCAAGATATTTTTGGTAAATATATCTGCTAAAAAGAGATATGAGGATTATTTTCATTTTTGCGTAATTTAGACGACAATTTATCCATTGCACCCTGTATATTTAAATGTACAATCCAAGATACAACCCCCCCCCCAAATACTTTTACTTTTGGAGGCGGGTTTCTGACACCAAAACAAGGTAAAATGTTCATATAAACATATATCCAAAGGCCATCGTTGTACTTCAGCACAGCAACTCATAATAAATTTTGAAAATGTCCTCCTTTTGCTTCTATGCACTCATGTACCCGTCGGATCATTGACTGGCGGACCATTTCAAAATACTCCCACACTGTGTAGAATGGTTTCGCGGGCCCCCATAACAAGTTGTTGAAGCGTCTTTACATTATTAATGTCTGCTGCATAAACCAATTGGTTTAGGTGGTCCCACAGTTAAAAATTCAAAGGGTTGAGGTCGGGGAAACGTGCTGGCCATGGAAACGGTCCTCCCCTACCTATCCATATTTCATGGTAGATATCTGCCATTGCATCGCGAACAATGTCACTAAAATTGTCTGTAGCCTCATATGCAAGAACTACCTGTGTCTTCGTATTAGCAGGGATACATCCTTTAGCAGGTCTCGAAGTGTGTTCGAAATAAAGTCCCTGTTGGCAGCTCCTGTAAGATGTCCTTGGAGAACATATGGACCTACCAGACAGTCACCTACAAATCCAGCCCAGACATTAATAGTAAACTGATGCTGGTGTCTAGCCTGTGTTGTACCATGGCGATTCCGATCCAACCAAAAATATTGGTTGTGTAAATTTGTTATTCCATCTCTTCTAAATCTTGCTTCATCTGTAAACAAGACTGAAGAGACAAACAACGGATCGGCAATTTGTGCAAGAAACCATCGGCAAAAGTTCTCCTGTGGTGAATGAAAGACCCCGCACACGTTGCAAATGATACGGATAGAGGAGCTGCTCTTGAAGTACCCTCTATGCGGTACTATGAGCTGTACGACAGGCAAGGGCTACTTGACGTGTGCTGATACCTAGATTGTCTATGACATCCTGTAGAATGTTTTTCGTGGTCAGGCATACGAGCAGATACCGGTCTTCCTCGATCCATATTTTGTAAAACCACGGATCCTGTCTCAGCATCGAAACAGCAAAGGTTGAATGACTCGGCTGCCTTCGGTCTGGAAACGCAATCTGATACAGCCGTGCAGCCTCGTGTGCATTACCGTTTGCGCGACCATATGTAAAAAACGAATCTGCCTGCACACGATATGAATATCCTACCATTATTCAACAAAACACTTCTCAGTTAACTCACTACTACACACGTTAAAAGTTGAAGGCGGATTAGCTATAAATGTACACGAATGACAAATGTAACCTAGTCTACACGGCGCCATCTACCGTAAACTTTCTTTAAACTTAATAACACAAAAATCTCGAGAGAGATATGAGTAACAGGGATAAGGAAAGAGAGAAAAACTATGAAAAGAATGTCAATATATATATATATATATATATATATATATATATGGGGAATCAAAAATTCTATATCTACTCTTTATTTTATATATTTTATATATCTACTCTTTATTTTTATATATTTTATATATTCTATCTCTCTCTCTCTCTCTCTCTCTCTCTCTCTCTCTCTCTGGAAACAAATAGAAAAAAAAATTAATTAAATCGGCCAGACAAAATGGCCAAAAACATATATTAAAGGAAAAAATTGTATTTAAATTTTAAATTCTCAGCTTCCTGTCCCCTTTTGTGCGCATGCGTAATCGCATCAACGTAAACATCACATCAGATAAAGGACAAAAAATACGTCATTCGAAAACTTTTTCCACTTTGTCATAGTTTTTTCTCTAAAATGTTATATATATATATATATATATATATGGTGGGGGGTAAATAGGACAGTATGTGGTCTATAGCCTTGGATGGCAACTGGTCTAGCAGAAGGAAAAATCTTAATTCAAAACCTGCGGAGGGTCGTATGAGGACTCTGTGGTACATAGTGCACCAGGTCTCTGTATTCGGCCCTTCAAAAAGTGTGGATGGTTCTGCACAAAACCTTCACCACTATAATCAAATCATATGTGCTGGTGTCAGGCTTTCGGTTCCTAGGAACTGAGCTGCTTGACCCTCATACGTCGAATACGACGGGAGAGTCCACCATACATATATATATATATATATATATATATATATATAATTTTCTTTAGAGACGACTGACACTGTACTGCAATTAATCGTTTTATTCAATTTTTCTTGCATCCGTACATATATATATATTCTTTTCTGGAGATAAACTTGTATAAAAGTTGACTAAGATATATATTCTATATATCCGAGCGTTTTCGACTATTGTCTTATCCATTATGATGTTTTTAACTGAATATGAATCTTTATATATATGTTTATCTATAGTGATAGGAATCTTTTTTCCAAACACGGTCAGCACGTTGTGGCCATGTTAATAGTTGATATTATTGAGTGCTGACTTGTCTTCTTTACAAACACTCAATAATATCAACTATAAATACATATTCAGTTAAGAATTTTTAAAAATTCTTGATAATGGCTATTAGAATAGCCGAAAGCTCTTGACTATATTGAACATTGGCATTTTGTGAATCGGATTTGGACTGTACAGTAGTTTTCGGTGAGGGCTCTCGATGCCATGATAAATTGTTCTAAGAATGTATAGCTCGTTGTTTAATGGATTTAAAAACTTAACTATTCTCATTTTATATCTTTATATTTTGTTTAGTTCAGTAGAAAACACAATTAACACACGGTGAGGACTGAATTCACTTCTCACTCGTGATGATCAACGAGATTAGCTTGTTAACCATTACCACTGATCTACTAAATTTCACAAAGATACAAGTATGAAGCATCTACTGAAGACTGAAATCACTACTTGCAGTCTTCAACCAGGCGAGTTCGTTAGCCATTACTCTACACCAAGATACTCCATTCAGTCAGTTAAATTAAATGCTGTAAATAATCACTAACTGGGACTGCGTTTTTGTGAAGCTATATAAGCGGCTTTTGTCGGTTTCACTTTACGGCAAAATGTTTTATCGAGCCTTTTCTTCATCAGCGTCTCTCGTGTTTTTCATCGACGCCAGACGCATTCGTGCAATGGCGTTCATTAGAGGCGCTCACTTACCGAAATTTGAACGCGTTTTTATTCATTTTCTTTCAAGATTTTCGATTCAATTTTTATTTATTTGCTTTCGGCATTATTACTTGTACATTTTTTTTTTTTTTTTTGCCTGAAGACAATTGTATTTTCGAATTCATTTTTACTTGCTTTAATGGGCGAGATAGGAGGCGGCGGAAATGTAGTCATTTTATTATTTCCATTGGTATATCGCAGATATTTGAATACACACACAAATATATATATATATATATATATATATATATATATATATATATATATATATATGCTGTTGGTAGCATTATTTCGTTTCATTTAAACATGTTTTTACTAAAAAGTAATGTCTGTTAAAACTTTCGATTAGCTTCTGCCGGTGTCGAATAAACTGTTTCATGTCGTGGGGAAAGAGAAAGGAACTTACCGAAATTGTATTCCATGTTCTGTGTACTTTATGGTCCCAAATAAAAATAGGAAACGTGAAGGCTTCATTTTGTTTCCATAGGGAGAAAGAGAGGGGGAGTAATAGGGCGAGAGAAAGAGAGAGAAGCTATGAAAAGAATGCCAATATATATATATATATATATATAGATAGATAGATAGATAGATAGATAGATGGTAGTACTTGCTTTGAAAAACATTGGATAGTTCGACTTGTAGTAGAACAAACCAGTATCTAAGGAAAAATGAGGAATATAAAAAAGAAAGAACCAAGAACATACAACTAAGGCGAAAACAATCGTCCAGAGTTGAAGCTCAAAGTCCAAAGAAAAAAAACCTCCAAAACGAGTAAAAGGCAACTACGTAAAGTGCTCAATACACGAAGTAGAGCAAAACCTAAGATAATCCTAAGGAGCCAGGCAAACCTTAGGATTTGCCTGGCTCCTTAGGATTATCTGATATATATATATATATATATATATGTGTGTGTGTGTGTGTGTGTGTGTGTGTGTGTGTGTGTGTGTGTGTGTGTGTATGTATGTGTGTATAGATTATTATTTCTTTTAATGTCTTCTTTATACATATTTCTTCCCGGATCCCAACCAGAGACCTAAAGCCAGAAATGGCTTCATGATATTTTCTTCTGAACATTTTTATTAAAAAAATATCATTTTACATCGATAATGCTCTATTATTATTAAGTTTATTTCCTTTGATATGTGTGTGTGTGTGTGTGTGTGTGTGTGTGTGTGTGTGTGTGTGTGTGTGTGTGTGTGTGTAAATGGTGGTACTTGCTTTGAAAAACCTTGGATAGTTCGACTTGTAGTAGAACAAACCAGTATCTAAGGAAAAATGAGGAATATACAAAAGAAAGAACCAAAAACATACAACTAAGGCGAAAACAATTGTCCAGAGTTCAAGCTCAAAGTCCAAAGAAAAACAAAACAAAACGGGTAAAGGAAACTACGTAAAGTGCTCAATACACGAAGTAGAGCAAACCTACGATAAACCTATGGAGCCAGGCAAACCTACCTTCATTGTGTTTACCTGGAAAGTTTGTCGGTTACTGTGTGTGTTTTTCTAAAAATAAATACGCTAAAAATTCACTTTCATCCCTGCCGTGCGCTGACGGCTTAGTGGTAGAATCTCCGATTGACACCAATTCAGTCGGGGTTTCGATCCTAGCTAGAGGCAATCGGATGTCTAGCCACACTGAAGAGCTGCGAAACAGTCTGTCTGTGAATGACTTTGTATTGGCTCCTGAAAAATTAATTTCAGTTGAGCTCTCTGTGGGTTTGTAAACAGTGACTATTATGGCTGATATAGCGAGACTCTTCGGCAAAAGCGAATTGGGTCACTGTGTGTGTTTATCTAAAAATAAATACGCTAAAAATTCACCTTCATCCCGTCAGTCGGAGGTTCTACCACTAAGCCGTCGGCTTAGTGGTAGAATCTCCGACTGACACCAAATCAGTCGGGGTTTCGATCCTAGCTAGAGGCAACCGGATGTCTAGCCACACTGAAGCAACAGCCTATATATCTTCCTTTTATATACATTTAAAATTAATGTAAGTTTGTTTTCTGTATTTTCTTTGTACGTTTGTGCGAGTGCAGCCATGCGCCTGTGTCTGCGGGCGAATGCTCGCCCCTCTGCGCGGATGTGCGTACGTGTATGGTGTCGTGATCATTTGCCCTTTGCAGTTTTTTTCACTTTACATTCGCTTTTTAGCTTTTTCTTTCTTTTTTCTATGAATATATTTGCATATATAACTTCTATGATTTTATTCGCGCTATGTGTGTATTCGGTTGTACACCATTATTCCGTCAGACGACAGTAGGTATGTGTACATTTTTATGCCTCTCTGTGAGTTCGGTAATTACGGTGGGCGTTTAAAAGTGTTTTGCTCTTGCGCATTTCCTTGTCTACCGGCTGCTCTTCCTTTCGGGCATAATCTATGGATCTTTCGAAATGTAATTTGCCAACCTTATTCAGAAGCGGGAGAGAAAATGCAGATTTTTTCCAGCTTATCTTTAGCGCTAAAAGTGACGCCAATAAAATGCCAGGCTGAAAATTTTCAGAATGAATTCGACGAGTGAAGATAGGTTTAACTGGAGTCGGGGTTAGGGTTAGTCAAGTTCTTTTAGTGCAAAATGAGAGACGTGAATGAAATTAAAGAGAGAAAATCACGTCTGGCGTAGACAAAATGGTAAGTCGCTAATGAAGGAGGTACCGTCTTGTATTAATAATGTCAAAAAAGAAAGAAGACATAAACGAAAGTAAAATGCGAAAAACAAATTCGACAAAAGAAACGCTAAAATATACAGGGTTTCCCCGAAAAAATATACCTGCGTAATTTATCAATAGTAGGGTTATTTGGACACTTAGAATAAACAAATAATACGGTATCTGTATATGCCTCTGAGATGAGATATTATCATTACTTGCATTATTTACATTATTCGGACTGTTATCCCCATCTTCATTGCCATAATCATAACGTTTCGGCCGTTGTACGCTCCAGCCTTTTTCACGTGATTGAAATTTCGATTCGAACCCTTTATTTCATCCACCGGGATAGATTTTTCGAGTGAATTGTGAGTTCAATACCAGACTAGAGCAGTGATGAACCAAAACTTGGAGAGTTGCGTTAAAGGAAAATAACTGAGACATCCGGAAGAGACATGGCACGTGGAACTAGAACAAAAATGTAAATAGTGCAAGAAATAATATAGTTTTTTAAAAAGATTTAATTTTAAGTGCTTTTTTTTATTTGATGCATAATTTTAAATGTTCCAAATCTCCTCTTTTTCATTCCGTACATGCTTGAGTAGACATCCTTTTTAAAAAGAAATACAGTGAACTTAATATCTACCGGCATAGGGATCGAAAGTCTTATTAAAGAAAATCTGTCTCTCGGCCGGTTTTGAGTCTACATTCCCTTTAACTTGGGAAACCACCACAAAGCTAGTCGAGTTTTACCACTTAGCAAATAGAAGCAAAGTAAATTTCAATGACCTATTTAAGAAAGGCACATCTCTCTTTGGCTCATTTCAAAGTTTAATTTTATTTTCTTACCCAAGACATAAACATAGTAATTAATAAATTTTGACGTTTGTAGTAATAAGAAATAAGATCAGATGAAAACAAATCCATTAATCGTTTGCTGGAAGGTTCCAGACTTATGAACAACATTGACTCTAAGTAAACCACCCGCCCGGCCCAAATACCAGTCATTTTAAGAGTATCAGCACTGAGTTATCTCTAAGACTGGCAAAACTATTCAACAGCTGCCTGAAATAGAGACGCTTCCCTATGAAAGGTGTCAATTGGGTGCCCCTATTTTTAAGAATGCAGGTGAGCACTATATCGACCGATTAGCCACCTTAGTATAATCAGAAAACTCTTATAAAATCTATAAATAACAAGAAGATTGTTAAATACCTCAAGAAGAACAACCTCAGGTATGTGTCATGCGTGATACACGCTTAGGCGATCATGTATCTTTCGATACATGACTGAAGAGGCAAATTTTTTTCCGCAGGTGGTTGTCATTTCTTTCTCCGTTAGACCATTTGCTATCCCGGACTGTTCTGCTATTTACCAATAGCTAGGGAGAGAAGAAGAGCATTCATACCTTTCCCAAGGGTATTAGCACGTAAGTGAATGTAATGGATTCGACTGGAATTCGAACTCGGCTCTCTGATTCCTCAATCCTAGCCACAATCCATTAATCTTCCATGCCTCCTAATAAGCACACATAATCATGAGAAAGAAAGAAGAGATGGATTGATACCTTTCCCAAGGGTATTAGCACGTAAGTGAATGTAATGGATTCGACTGGAATTCGAACACGGCTCTTCGATTCCTCAATCCGAGCCACAATCCATTAATCTTCCATGCCTCCTAATAAGCACACATAATCATAAGAAAGAAAGAAGAGATGGATTCATACCTTTCCCAAGGGTATTAGCACGTAAGTGAATGTAATGGATTCGACTGGAATTCGAATTCGGCTCTCCGATTCCTCAATGCGAGCCGCTATCCATTACTCCACCGTGACTCCGACTGAGCGATAACCAGTATGGATTTCGCCTAGTTGATGTCATTACTAACAAAATCGGTGAGGTCCAAATAA
This sequence comes from Acanthosepion pharaonis, assembly GCA_903632075.3. Taxonomy (NCBI): domain Eukaryota; kingdom Metazoa; phylum Mollusca; class Cephalopoda; order Sepiida; family Sepiidae; genus Acanthosepion; species Acanthosepion pharaonis. The sequence continues at coordinate 640,551 of CAHIKZ030000020.1, forward strand.
ATTTATCACGAGGGCCATCACTCTTGATATACGAAAAACATTTGACAAGGTGCGGTATCGGAATCTGCTACATAAACTCTCCAGCTGTAGAATCTCTGGAAGGGCTTTCTCGATTATCAAGTCCTTCCTAATAGGTAGGTTCCTGAAGGTCGTTGTTAACGGCTATGCATTGGAAGCTCATGAGATCAATGCAAGTATTACTCAAGGTTCTATCCATGGTCCTACTCTGGTCAATCATTAATATAATGATTTTCCTAAGAACATATTCCGATTCTTAATGAATATCTATGCGGTTGATACAACAGTTTATAGGTTCATCTCCAAAAATCTAGATGACCAAAAACTAGCAACTGATCTCTCCTCTGACCCAGCCCTGGTGGTACAGTGGGTGGGGTAGGGCTGGCTTATAAAATCCAATACAGCCAAAACCAAACTAGTAACCTTCCACCACCACCACCGAGCAGACCCCGAACTTTCACGTATCATGGGTGTTCGGTCCTCTCTCAAGAAGGCGTCTTGCTTTGAATGTCTGTTGGAACTCAAGCTATTCCCATACCTTAAGTTGAACAGTTATATACGATCTAATGCTAAAAATCAGTCGGTTCGTTGTACCACTTCAGTAAGTATCCGACTCACCCTGCTACCCTTAGTCTTTACAAACGCTAGATCGGTCCAAAAATGGAGCTGTCCAGCCCTTACTTGCCTGACATAATAGAATTCAAAAGCGTCTAAAAGGCCTTGTAGGTGATGAATTATTTCACACCCGACAACGCTTTTACCAAGAACGAAACGTCGTGTGCCTCTCGCTAATCTGTCGCTATTTCCATGGCAAGTGTTCTGGCGAGCTACATTCCTTGGTTCTAACAGTCCTAAACCTTTACTACTGGGACCCACTATGCCATGTACACCAAGAGGAATCGTCCCCATTCCTTTCGTCTTCCTTTAGTAAGGAAGAAGGTCCGCTCGGACATATTCTTCCTAAGAACCACTGCTTTGTGGAACAGATTCCCGATGACTATAAATTTAGGTTTAACTCTTATCTTTCGTGCATGACCTCATGAACTTCAATTCTTACCTTTTCTTAAGCTCCTTTAATTTTAGTTGCTCTACTTGCATTGGGGGAATATTAGGATAAAAAAAATAACATATGCATAGATTTTAAAGAAAATCGTCCTTCAGGGCGTAGAAGTTCACGTCCCTCCACAGATTCATGTTCCTTAATATTTGTGAATTGCTATGACATGTTGTCAAAGATAGTGAACGTTTATATATATATATATATATATATATATATATATATATATATATATGTGTGTGTGTGTGTGTGTGTGTGTGTGTGTGTGTGTGTGTGTGAGCAAGAGTAAGCAGGGAGTTCAGCCTGAAGTCGGGCGACTGGCTGACCGGCTGATCGGTCGAACTCTCTGCCTTCGGGCGGGGAGGAACCCGAACGACGCTACGCCGAAGGGCGGAGTATCTATCAGGGAGGTAAACCGACCCTGAACCCCTTTATACGGGTTCAAAGTGCATATTTTTGGCCGAGCCCACGGGCTCGGAGATCCCACGTTAAACCGGTCTTGTGCCACATGATGCCCTCGTGGGCAGGGGTGACTAAATACTGTGAAGTGAAGTCTGTCTTGAGTGAAGTCCGTCTGGAGTGAAGTCCGTCTGGAGTAAACTCCGTTAGAAGTCTGTCAGAGTGTCAGAGCGAGGTAGACAGTCAGTAGAGTCAGAGGCAGTCCGAAACAGAGTCGTGTTCAGACAATTACTACTAAACCTGATTGTTAATACTAACACTTTTCTACTTCTCTGTATATATTCCTGTTTGTAATATATCTGTGTTATTCTATATCCGTATTCGAGTTCTTCTTTATTGCTTCTACCTTGGAACTAAATGTTGTCATTATCGTAGACAAATGTGTTTTATTTCAAATTTAAATATGTATAAATAAACACATGTAAAGAACTGTTCCACAGAGCGCAAAAATAGCAAACACGAAAATATTAAATATTTAATACATATTGTGATACACATTTTAAAATGCCGACTGCAGTGTTTAAATTTGTTTTTATTTAATGCAGCTTGTTTCTTTTGTATTTTTGTCAAATCCGCGACTATTTCGGGTTTTCTGAGCTCTATAATGCCATGCTTTAATATTACGTACTATTAATCGTCTTACATTAAGTGTTGTATTTTGATTGTTTGTGTCGTGATAGGATTGTGCATGAATTACCCTGTTTCAATAAGTGATAAGTTATTCTGCGAGAGTGTGTGGTGTTATTGTGACCAATATATTGTAATATTCTTTTTTAGTAAAGGATACATTCATAAACAGCATTGTTTTATAAACAGGGCAAAGTTTAGGTCCCAATTTATTGGCAATACTTAGATGTTTTAAACTTTTTATAGTTAATTATAAATCTAAGATGTTTATTGTAAGGTGATATGTAACTGCGTATTATATTTTTATAGTTTTTTTTTTCCTTTTTGCTTATAATTCGAGTGTATTTAGTTATAGGAGAATAAATTAATGATATATTTTTTTACTTCTGCTTATATTAAGATGGTCGTTTACGTATTTTTTCCTAAAACTTTTCAATGCTAATTTGTTTGTCTCGTCGACGACATGGTTGAAGATAAAATACTTCATCAACTTTTTTTTTCTATTATGCTCAATTCTTTATAAAATAACATGCGTAAATAAGAAAGTATTTTAACGGTTAATCGTACTTTTTATAAAAGTTATTTTATATCTGTGAGGATATGTGTATAAAACAAGTAGAATCCGTACAAAATGTTTCATATACGCTAATCAGGTGGTGTCAAGCTCTGTAAAACCGTTCTACAGATATCATCACTTGAACGATACATGTACATTTAAATTCTAAATGTAGCATAGCCAAAAATACCAGGAAGTAGCTAACAAATCTTGGTCTACGACACTGAAAAGATTTATATCTTGATAATGTACGAGAAAGAACTGGATAGAATTCCAATAAAAACGTGGATTTTGTATAGTTTATCCGAAATTTTGATTCTGATTGGCCATGTAGCCGTACTCTTAGGGTTTGACAGACTATTTAGCGCATGGTTGGAACTTTTGAATTCAGAATAGTACTTCTCCTAGATCGGTTGCCCCCAAAGTTATAGAACCCAATATTTACCGATAGGAGCTAGTACTTACCCTAGAGAGATGAATTCGTACTTTTCCCAACGAACTCAACAGTAATCCGAACTTGGCTCTGCGGTTCTTCAGTCCGAGCCGCTATCTATTACATAACCGCGCCTCCAGATATTTCCTGGTTAATTATATGTAATAATAATAATAATAATAATAATAATAATAATGAGGAAAGATTTTTAAAAAGCTTGTTTTCCTTGGATTAATTTCCTGGTCTTTGTGGTATGTTTTTCTCACAACTTTTCTTCGGGTGTATATTTCGATATACCAAACCTTTCTCTGAGATGTGCACGCCTATTTCCATACGCCTCATATTTGGTGACTATGCTTGTTAGAACTTGAATATGTTCCCCCTCAGCCCCGACTTATAAATGAAATTTGTGACATTCCAGTAAATTAGTCAATAAAATATCTAAAGTAACATTTAGTAGTAGCATTTATAATATAGACTCCCCTATGGAGTATAGTGTCACAGCCTCGCCATGCTAGAGCCACATCCTCACCATGCTAGAACCACAGCCTCACCACACTATGTCTTGCTGCTATAGTTTCTATATCAAGTGGGTTTCTACGATGTTTAGTTGCCAGCCCAACGCCCAAACGATTTTGAATTCAGAGTTGTCCTTATTCTAGTCTGGTTGACAATTGCTAGATTGCGAACTTGGGGGGGGGGAAGATGGATTCGTATTTCCTAAGGATATTTGTGAGAAAGCGAACTCAAGAAGCTCGATTGGAATTTGAACTTGGTATGCCAGTGCTACTTTCTGTGCCTATAATCATGAAGCTACACGCGCAATTAAAAAAGACGTTTTATCAATATTTATAAACGTTGATACGTTCGGCGACATTTGTCGTTAATTCACCTTTTCCTTAATTTACTTGTCAAGTACCAAACAGCTTTAAGTATATAACGTGCCTCTTTTAGAAAACAGAGCTCTGCCTTTATTTTATTCACCGCATGCTGCTGTCACTCAGCCCTGGTTTTCACTGATACAATTTAATCTCTCAATTGTTCTATTTTTGACGTATATACCGCAGTAAAAAAAAAATACTGTTAATGCTGAAGTTTTTAAATAAGTCTGCTACAATGAAGGTAAGTTGAAAACCCACATTTCTTGCTTGCTTTGCCATTATGTTTCTCTAGGAATGTTTCCGTTTGTTTTTCCAATTTTGAAATTGATAAGATTACTTGTCTATTTTCCAGCAAAAAGAGTTTCACTTTAGAAACTTTTATAGCTTTTTACTATTCCTGAATTTTTCATTTCTCTTATCTTGAAATTTTCAAAGCAATAGCTTCTAACATGAGTTCATTTACATGTTATTTGGGCTGACAAATTCTCATAATCATGTTTTATGAAACTATTCTAGTTTCCATTGCAGATAATAATGTAACAGAAAGCAAAGCAAAACAGCTAGCATTTACTAAAGTAAGTGAGACACAAGGACATGGTCATAATAGTAAACTACACAGTATTCAGCCAATCACCGGTGAATGTTTCTCTGGCTACCGAAAGATAAAAAAAGTATAGGTGGTTCTCGCTAGACTCCGTATTGTACATATACGCTATTCGAAGACATGTATTGAGAAACAAATTCCACCAATATGTGTACCATGTCAGGAATCGTATATGGTCAAACCATACTGTTGGAATATTGCAGTTTCTTAGAAATTTGAAACAAGTATTACAGAACGATTAATCTTAGAGAACGTTTTTGAAAACATTAAAACAGATAATTGTTATGGTGACCGATCTACATTACAATGCACTCTTCCTCCTTCATAAATACTAACCTGCGATACTTCCTAAGCAGGCAATCGCGACGCAGTCTTTTGACTGTGTGCGACTCTTGTCGAACTCTCTGCTTTGGCAGAAAGGAACCCGGACGAAGCTATGCCGAAGGGCAGAGTTTCGTCCGGGGAGGTAGACAGACCCAAACCCGCTAATGCGGGTTTTGAGGGGATATTTTTAGCCGAACCTACCGGATCGGAGAACCCACGGTAAACTCGGCCTTGTGCCACATACATCCCGCGTGGGTGGGGGGGACTGTTAAATATCGGCAGTCGGGATGCTGGGTAATCTGACAGTTCGGACGGAAGCTTTCTATCTGCTGACTAATAACACTCTTATTTCGTATATATGTTCTGTTATTTCAATAACACTTGTTCAACCTACCTTCTCCTTTCAGTGCTTTTCTTTCGGGCCCTTAACAGGATACAACAATAACATACTGTAATTTGTCAAAAAGATTGGACTTTGAAATAAAAATATTTTTAAAATAGAAATAAAAATAATAAATAAATGTTTATACAAACAAAAAACTTACTTTCAATCATTCTTGAAAAACAATAAAACTTGTTTTCAACCATACTTGATGAACAATAAAAATGCTTCTATAACATACTTGAGAAAAATTTTCCATCAACCACATTTGAAGAACTATAAAACTTTCTCCTATCCATACTCGACCAACTATAAAACCGTCCTGGGTAAGACGGTAAACTCCGTCCGCGTCCTGGATATGACGATAAACTACATCCGCGTCCTGGGTATGACGATAGACTACATCCGCGTCCTGGGTAATAGGGTAAACTACATCCGCGTCCTGGGTATGACGATAGACTACATCCGCGTCCTGGGTAAGAGGGTAAACTACATCCGCGTCCTGGGTATGACGATAAACAACGTCCGCGTCCTGGGTAAGACGGTAAACTACATCCGCTTCCTGGGTATGACGATAAACTACATCCGACAGCAAGGTTTCTGATCGGGAGGTTTTGAGGAGCGTGGAGCCACCTCTTAATTGCTGGTGTTCCCAGATCCACCCTGACCCGGGGTGGTAGCACCTGTTAGGAGGTCCCAGCTATGGGCAAATAGTGAACACCCAAACTGGGGTCAAAATATTATGAAAGTGTAAAAATTGGGTTTAGTACCAGCAATACATTTTTGAAAAAAATAGTACCAGCAATACATTTTTGAAAAAAATATTACCAGCAATAAAAGTCTTGTCGGCATTAAATGTCCCATTCAGGTTGAGATGCCGTAAAACAAAACAAACCATACCAAACCAACTATAAAATATATTTACAACGCATCAATTTGGCTCTTGTCATCGTCATCATCATCATCATCATCAGGTCAAGCAAAGCTCGGAATTCCATGACACACTGCTTCCATCGATTCCTGTTGTTCATTTCATTTGGAAGCTCATCCAGTCTGTATTTCGTGTCTTCAAAGAGATGGTCAATGTAGACCTTCCTTTGTGAGACCTTGTGATCTTTTCCCATGGGATGGTATCGAGAGTAGAAAGCCCCCAGCTAGTTCTTCTTTGCTATGCCAACAGTAAGCAGCAAAATCTTAATCTTTGTTGACTTATTAATTTGCTGATGGGAGGTAAAGCTCTTTATTTGTTGGGTGATCTTTCCAGGATTTCTTTAGTGTTGCTCGAAGCATTCGTGCATAAGAATCATCTAACCTCTTTTCCAGTTTGCCTGTTAGTGTTCAGGTTAAGGAGCCATATACAAGGACAGTCTATACTGTAGCCATGAAAAAGGTTTCTCTTCAGTGCTCTAAAAAACCCACAATATCTTGAGTGACCGTCAAACGCAATCAGTCAATCAACACAAGGTCAGAGGGAAGTACTGGTGATAGGAAGATTGTGATGCACCCATTTTATAAATAGAATATTTATGTAAGATTTAAAAATAAGAATTTATAATTACGTTTTATTAATGCTTAACGCAGTTCGTCAAAGAAAATGTATCAGTTGCACCATTTTTCTAAAAAATCAGCCTCTACCCCTCTTGAAAATCGCGTCCTGGGTAAGACGGTAAACTACATCCGCGTCCTGTGTAAGACGTTAAACTACATCCGCATCCTGGGTAAGACGATAAACTACGTCCAGCAGCAAGGCCTCTGATCAGGAGGTTTTGAGAAGCATGGAACCACCTCTTAATTGCTGGTGTTCCCAGGTCCACCCTAACCCGGGATGGTAGCACCTGTTAGGGCCCCAGCTATGGACAAATAGTTAACTATTACCAGCAATACGTTTTTGAAAAAATTATTACCAGCAATACAATTTTGAAGGAAATATATTACCAGAAACAGTCTTTTGACAAAACAAACTATTACCAGCAATAAAAAAAATTTTTGTCAGCATTAAATAACCCGTACAGATCCGTACAAAATTAAGGAAACTGATAGCAAAAAGATTGGGTTTTGCTATTCTACCAACAGGTGTTCTCTTCAAAGTCAGAATGTTGAATACTGTTTGTTAATTAATATTTACAAAGCTTCACTTAGTACAGTACAAGCTTACAGAAACAGGTAACAGGAAGACTGTGCAAAGTAATAATAGTCTCCTCGCTTTGAAAGTCACAACACCCGGCTTTTTACTGATATTACTAAGGTTAACTTATTAATGCTCAAGATCGAAATATAATGGTGATATGAAGACTTTGTTGCGCCAGTCTTCCAAACTGTTAAAATAAATAAATGTAATCACCACGTCTACTCCAACAGTTTCTTTTCTCCCACTTCCCATCTGTGGAACTGACTTCCGATTTCTTGCTTCCCTGATAATTACTATTTTCAAAAATGTAAATGCAAAGTCAATCGCCATCTTCTGTCTTCTTGAATTCCATTCATCTTTTTTTTTCCTTTCCTCAATCTTCCCTATTCTCAGTCTTCTCTTTCAGTTTCATTGACTGTAACCCGCTTCGTACTAATGCCATTCTCGCCTTGACTCCAGGTGAAAGGATTATAAAAAGTAAGGATTGCGTACTTTAGCATTCTAAATTCTCTTTACTGATAATGCACAATTTTTTTAATAAAATTTAAACCACTAAAAAGGGACTTGTACTTTATACGAAACAATAAATTTTTGATAATACTTGATGCTAAGTTACAAAGCTATACTTAACTTAAAGCCCAAAACTTAGAGTGATAAAAGAAAATGTCAATTTCCCTCAGAACTTACATTTTGGGGGATGGCTTGAGCATCAGGTGCTGATTCTGATCCTTCAATTTAAGTGCAATGTGGGAGGCACATTCTAGAGGGGTACCTACCTTTAGCCTGGCTACTAGTATGAGTCCCTTAAAGAAAAACATCCAAATAGGCAGCTTCTATCTTTCTATATTGAATGAAATATACCATCTTGATTGTCTGCCTTCGATTTTAAAATAAGGACGGGGGTCTGATATGGGATCATTTTCCGGTTTAGGGTGTTTCATGTTTGAAGATCTTGAGGAATACAACTTTTGTTTTAGTCGAACTAATTTCCTCATCTTTGTTGTTTGCCATTCTCACGGCATTTTGGCAGCTGTCTATTTTGGAATAATGAATTGTTAGACATTATCCTGCGCAAATAAAATCAGCTAGACTATATGCTAAAAATATTTTTTCAGTGGCCCTCTTCTTCATTCGCATATGGAGTCGCATCAAAGTAAACATAATTCTAGTCTGATGAAGTCCTAAAGGATGAAACACCTCACACAAAACGTTTTTCAACTTTGTCATACATTTCCATATTATATATATATATATATATATATATATATATATATGTAAAATTTTAAATTTAAATATTTTTTTCTCCTGATGTTGGTCATGTTGGTCGAAACTAGTCGAGAAATCTAAATGAAATAATAATTAAAACAAAAAATATTAATATACAACCCAGTGTGTCTGAAGATTTTAATTTATTATTTTTTTAAATTTTTTATTGTTCAATATATATATATATATATATATATATATATATTTTATATATATATATACTATAGGTGATAATCCGTTGATATATAATCTAAGTGTATTCTAATTATATAAAATATTAAAACTGATCTATAAAAAGAGCTCAATGTATTTATTATAACGAAACATATAAATTTTTTAAAAATTTTAAAGTTTATAAATTTTAAATTTTCTTAAAATATTTTTATGTTATTATTTTTTCTTAATATAAACTGTCTAATTAGGTTTTATTGTTAATCTTACATTATTTGCTTGCATCTTTTTGGTAATTTTTAAAAGGAAAAATATTTTTTGTTTTTGTTTCATAACTAATAATTTATTATTTCCTTTTTTTAAATTGTTTGGCTTCTTTTTTTTTTAACTTGGTTTTAAATTTTTTCTGCCAATATTAAATTTTCCTGCCTTTAATTTTCCTTTGAACTTTTTTCATAACCCCTACTTAGAGCGTTAGAATTATAAATCCAGATCAAGGTTGTATTAACCTTTTCCATTTAAGCCATACAATATCCGCCTCCCACTTCCACTATACTGGTGTTGTTTGAGTAAATCAATATCAGGTTGCTTCTTTATTTTCTTTTTTCCCTTTTTCTTTTCCTTTCCTTTATTTAAAATGTTTAATTTTTAAGTTTCTGGCATTCTATCTACACACTATTTGAGTCGAAAAATGCTAACGTTTTAATGTTAGTTGAAATAGCTATTCTCATGAGGTAATTTTGAATTTCTCTATTATATAAGTAATATATATATATATATATATATATATATATATATAGAGAGAGAGAGAGAGAGAGAGAGAGAGATAAAGACAGACAGATATATGTATGCATAATGAGTAAAAAGTTAAACAACATTATAAAACAGCTACAAATAACCACATTCGGCACCACAATTATTTCCATTCTTTAGCCTCTAGAATAATTACCGTCAAGATAGACCTTACTACCCATAATGCACCACTGACCAGTATGTATAAATAGTCGAGCCAAAATATAATACACATGACCTGAAGATTGCTTTAAAGCATGAAACAGACAGTTGCTACCTGGTGTTGACCTCAGTGTCCACTTTTATAAATCTTTTTCCGTCATCTATTTACTCTAATTCACTGGGTAGGTTATCCCTTGTTTTCCTCTGTGTCTCTTGCCTTCGATTTGGTCTGTGAGTATCAAATTTTCAAAGCCCTCTTTCCACATTATATATCAACTGTCTCTTACGGATGTTAAGTATAAGGGCCATTTTTGTTTCCATTTTCTCTAAAACTTCGTCTTTGCAGACCTGTTCGGACCATGGTATTCTCAGCATCCTTCTGTAGAACCACATGTCTGTTGTTTCAAGTCGTTTACGATGTGGAGATTGTCCAGCATTCGCTACGAAGAGAAAAAATATTTTGAAAAAGCCGAGATTTTTTTGATTGTACGTGAAAGCTTCTTTGCTAAACTTTATTCAATAAAACTGTCTCAATATAATTGGATTACACGTCAACTTTTGTCACTTTTCAAAGGTGACCGTCATTGAGTGAGTGCACTAAAGAATTACTTGTCAAGTATTTGTCGTTCAGGTTGATTCTCTCCCACTCACTCATTCACTCTCTCTCTCTGTCTCTCTCTGACTTTCTCTCTCTCTGTCTCTCTCTCTCTCTCTGAGTGTGTGTCTCTCTCTCCTGTATCTGTCTGTCTCTCCCCCTCTCTCTCTCTCTCTCTCTGTCTGTCTGTCTGTCTCTCTCTCTCTCTCTCTCTCTCTCTCTCTATATATATATATATATATATATATATATATATATATATATATATCACTGTCATTTTTCTCTGACTTAGGGCCACATTACATTAAAATACCAGTTCCCGTACGATCGCTGAAGTTAAGCAACGTCAAATCTGGTCACTGCCTACATGTACTGGTGGTGTAATGAATAATCGATCGTAATTGTTAATCGGAGACCCGAGTTCAAATTCCATTTGGGCCCATTATACTCACTTACGCCAAAATACTCTTGGGAAAAGGTATGAATCCACATCTTCTCCTCCCAGCTATGGGTTAATTAGTAAAACTTGTATCACTAAAACCATTATTATCTCCCAAAAAAAAATAAAATAAAATTGCGTACAAAATATTTACATTTCGGTATTAAATAACCCATAGATGTTGATATACAAGAAACCAATTTATTTTCTCTTTTTTCTTTCCTCGGAGATTTCTTCCTCAGTCTGTTTTTCTCTCTTAAATATTCCTCACTCTTCTCTCTCTCTCTCTTTCCCTCCTTACCCCTTCTCTCACTCTCTCCCCTCTCTCTCTCTCCCCTCTCTCTCTCTCTCTCTCTCTCTCTCTCTTTGTTCTTACTCTTTTATTCTGAATGTTCTTCTCCCCCTTCTCTCTCATTCTCTTTCTTTTCTTTCGCGTTTCAACCTCTTTCTTTCTCTCATCCTATTCATTTCCCTCTCTGTTTTCCTATCATCTGTTCTTTCTCTTATTCTTATACCTTCTTTATATCTTTCTCTCCTCTTTCCACTCTCTTCTTCTCGCTATTTCTTTCTGTTATTTTATTTCTTTCTCTCTTCTTCCTACACTGTTGCTTTGTCCTTTTTCTCTTTCTTATTGTTATAAACGGTACCTATGAACACTAATGGCTATGTCTCAATCCTCATAAATACGTTGGAAGCTATTGTATGTGAGGGTAATATGCTAAGTAGTCTACCCATACGATCACCGAAGTTAAGACAATGTCGAGCTTGGTCAGTACCGAGATGAGTGACCGCTTGTGAACACCAGGTACTGTAAGCTTGGATGTGCGGGTGGTGTAATGGATAATGGCTCAGAAGTTTTAATTGGAGAGCCGAGTTCCAATCTCAGTGGAGTTCGTTATACTCATTTACGTGCAAATAACCTTGTGAAAGGCATGAATCCACCTCTTCCCCCTCCTATGGGTTAATTAGTAAGACTTTTATCACTAAATCATGACTAAAAAATTCTTAGAAAAATATTTTCTGACTTTGAATAAGCTGAAAAGGGTTGATAAACCGTAAAAAAATGAATCAACCTTCCTCCCTCCCTCTCTATCTATCTATCTCTATCTCTTGCTTCTTTTCTTTCACAGTCATATTCTTGCTTTTCCTTCTTAGTCGTTATTTCTTTATTTCGTCTTCTTTCTCTCACTCATTCTCTCTCTCTCTCTCTCTCTCTCTCTCTCTCTCTTTCTTACTGTCTTTTCCTGCTTCAGCTGCCTCACGTCTCTCTTTTCATGTTGTCTTCGTAGTCACTATCTATTTCTCTCACACTCCCCCCCTCTCTCTCTCTCTCTCTCTCTCTCTCTCTCTCTCTCTCTCTATCTCCGATTTCGACGAATGGCGGCCCAACTGTTTCATTAAGAGCTAGACTGCTCACACAGATGTTTGATTTTCATCGAACCAGCCACACTTTTTAGAAAAACTTTTTGTATCAAAATGCCACTAAATCTCCAAACAGACCTAATCAGGTTTATATTCAGTTTTCCTTCTCTTAGTTTGATATTTAACCCATTATTCGGAAGATGAATTGATGCCTTTTCTAAGGCTATAAGTACAAAAGCTGAATGAAATAGAATCGACCTGAATTTGAACTCCTCTCGCAAATTCCTCTTTCCTAGACAATCACCGTTGCTTTATCCACACATGTGTATGTAAAAGTAGGTATACAGTAAGTATTCTGCCAGTATCACCAGAAAAACGGTTCTAGTATTTATTTAAGACTAAAATTCATTTGATTCGCTAAAATTTTTTTTTAATATTTTTATTTTCCTAAATTTTTAATACATTTATTATAATTTTTATTTTTTAATAAATATTAATAATAATAATAATAAATATTTTGCAGGCATCGTAGTCCTTTGCTACTCTGTCCACTTAGACCAAAGGCAGACGTTATATATCTTCTTCATTGCATTGCCGCACACACCTCAATTTAACATAGCAAGTTCATTTAGATTCATAAAAAAACAAATGACTTTTTAATTGTTTCAATGTTACGAACTTAGTCTGTGTACAGTTTGGGTACATTTTTATACTTTTTATATTTCGTAGTACTTTTGAATTTAAAGAGAAGTGTTTTAGTGGCGGGGGCAAATATTTTGAACATTTGAGAGATTAATATGTTTATTATTGATATGTTTTGTTATTGATATGGTTCTATAACCAATTTAATGCGTTTTATGCGTAACTTTTATTTTTCATTAGTGTATACCTACTTTTTTCCAGAGCCGAGTTCTGGTCGCAGGCTAGTCTGTTTTCACACTAATTTGCTTTTTAAAAGGGGCGACAATCCATCTTTTCTTCTCCTAAACTGAAGCTTAAATATCATAGTAGACTGGACTTTCTCTCCTTGACTAACAACTGGCTTAAGACAAGGAAAATATGAATTCCAGGCCGCGGAGAAAACAGCGCGGAATAACTCCACTATCTTTAACATCAAAGCGTGGAAATTTACAGATCAATTTACAGATCAATTTACAGACAATTTACCCATCGCACCTTGTATATATAGATTAGATGCCTCCACGAAAAAAACAGCATACCGTGATGAAAACATGCTCTAAGCGTAATAAAAACATAGTTTTGTCGTCAAAATATTTGTTGTTATTAAGAGAAATAGTCAAAGTATTTTTGATTACCTTAATTAAATTTTTATTCCTTTTTAAAACATTCAAAATTTTGATTAAAAATTTTGTTTTTCTTGCGTCAGCGATTGTACTAACTTTTAGCATAGCAAATTTTGGCCTCTTTTTTTTGCAGTGACGGGCACATTAATTTAGCACATTAATTTGGAAATTCTTGCAAAAATCAAAAAATTGTCGAATTTTAATTAAATTTTCAGGATTTGTTCACAAATGAATGAGATATTTTTTAACTTATTTTTTGTTAAAAAATCTCGGCAAAATATTTTTTTGCATGTGTTTCAACCCCTTTACTTAATTTTATGAAAACTTGAAAAATTCAACGTGATAATTTTTTGTGACTATATTAGTTAAAAGCAGAATTCATTGAAGAATTTAAATTAATTTCACCGCTTTTTTTTATTCAAAATCGAATCCCGTTTTACCGAGAATCTGTTCCCGAATCGAAAAATAAAACTGAGATATTATCTAATTAGAGAAGCTTTTAATTGCTTTAATGGATAATATATTTTAAAGACAATATTGTCTGAAAAAAAAAATTTCGACGAAAAATGATTCTTTATCGATTTTACTTAAACAAAAATCGATTCCGATCAATATAATTTCTGTTTGAAATACACTACAGAGCATTTTGCTTACAGGAAATAGTAAATTTTAAATCCTCTAGCTTTCAATTAAAAGTAAAATAAAAGTTTCAAGCAAGCTTTTTCATTTTTAAAAAATTCATTTTAAACCTTACGTATAGCGAATTAGTGGAGGTATCTAATATAGATATATAAAGATAGAGAGTGAGATTAAAGGTTATTCATTGTTTCCTGTTTAGAGTTGGATTTCCGGGTCCTTCTCAGGTCTACATCAACTCTATACTTTTAACGTTTTCGCCTAAAACTCCGAAATTTTAATTAGTATTTATTTACATTTTTCCTTAATAGGAGTAGATTTGCCTATCGTCTAGTACACGCCCCTCCCCGGTCTTGTGAACAGGAGTAGAGGTTTATCCCTTGTTTAGGGTTGAGTTTCCGGTTGAGTTTTTTCCTTCACTTTCACTCCCGTCTCGGTGGTATAGTCACCTTGCTTGGGGTGGTGTCTCTTACTCTGTAGCCCTCTACCTCGAGTGGCACTTGGGCCTTAAACAGTGTGAACATCTTTGTAAATATATATATATACTATTCTAATATTTTTTCTTTCTCTTTTTTCCCATTTTGAAAATCACTTTCTCTTTTTGTCTTAGCCTGCTCTCTCTCTTTCTCTCTCTCTCTTTCTCTCTCTCTCTTTCTCTCTCTCTCTCTTTCTCTCTCTCTTTCTCTCTCTTTCTCTCTTTCTCTCTTTCTCTCTCTCCCCCCTCTCTCTCTCTTTCTGACGCTCTCTCATTTTCTCCTTTTCTCTAATTTCCTCTTTTCATCTATCCTTCTCTTACTTACCCACTCTTATACACAATAACATGAAAAACATTCTTCCCCCCCCCTTATTCTTTAGCATTTTTCCTTCTTTTGTTATTGTTGTTGCTGTTGTTTTTTATCTCCATTCTTAATCCTGTCTAACTCTGCTTAATCTGGTTTGGAACAATATTCTTGTTTACAAAGGGCGTTCTTAAAACGTTAATTCACTTTTCTAAATAACACTCCATCCATCTGATCTCTGCACATCACATGCACGTGATCAATATGTCGTACAAACTATATTTACAGGATTAGATCATTACTATATACTTATGAAAAAAAAAAGTGCAAATTTAAAACTGATATATTTCGTTTCGCTTTTAGACTGTTGTATGACTATTTTCGTTGCTTTTAGCACAAAGGTTTCGGACGATAGATTCGTCAGTCTTCCTGTATTGACTGAATTTCTGAAACAAATTGTTTTCATTATTCCACGTTATTCAAACAAGCGTATGCATCACCCTTATTTTTTATATAACATTTCAGCCGATATCTTCTTCGGTCTTCATACAATTCTGAAATTATTTTTTTTATTATAAAGACCAGCACAATTTTCAATGACCATAGTTTGTAGAATTGTTTCTCGCTATCATTGATTACAAAAATAGTGTTCGTTTTTTATCTATCAAAATATTACTCCAAGTTCTACGTCTATTTTATAACGTGCAATCTAAATTGCATGCTCAAGACAGCTTACTAAATCAGCTGAATCTTGCTCGAAACTATGGTATATTGTGGCAACCAAATCTAATATTCAGATGTTTGATATAAATATAGTTTTTAATTAAGATACATCTCATTGATTCTCAAAAAGACTTTAATATTATTTTATGTCAGTAACTTCATTTATGGAATAAATGTCCCTTTTTCTGGAACTTCTGGTGTGCTTCATGTCTGGAAAGTGTATTTTAATTCGTACTCTGGTTGTACTTGTTTAATCAACAGAAAATATTATGATACTGTATAAATCATTTGTAAAACCTCTTTTACAATATGGCGACCAAGCTTATCCTCCCGAGCTTATCAAAAAAAGCTTATTAAAAATTGTCGCTGTTTAGCGTTGAGGCTCTATAATGATTGCTGTTTTTTTTAAGTATTCTTTCCATTATAGACTGAATTTGGTAACATCTTATCCCTAGAAGAAACCGAAGTGATTTGATTGCATCATTCATAATCTCGAATAGATTTTACAAATATTGATTACAGACAATTTTTCCAACTTACAGCCAGTAGTAGATCTTGAGAAGACATATTAAAACATTAGTCAAAAATTATAAAATGAAAGATGGCCGTTTTTCTTTCTCATCTCAGACAGTCATTAACAACTGGAATAAACTTAAAAAACAGTTCAGGAATTTAAATACGTACAAGGAGAAATAAAATACAGAAGAATCAGCTTATAGATCGGCTAAAAGGTGTTCTGTCCTTTTAAACGTTTATGGTAAAATGATGGTGAATTAGCAATGTTCTTAAACAGCCTCGTCAGATCGAGATTTTCACATGGATGACATGCATGGCACCACATCCGCTCAAAAATGCCTAAATTCTCAGTTATGTACAACTATTTTCTAAGATCAATGTTTAAAAATGTTTTTGAGCTGATCAAAGAAAAAATACTTCTTTGAATATTGTGGACTGACGCTACAGAAAGGCAAACAAAGAACTGTATCAAAATACAGAAACTGCATCACTTGAAGACAAACAACAACAGTAGCAACAACAAAAACGGATAGCACATGTAACTCGAAGAGAAAATAATGACATAATCAAGATGTTTCACTTTCCACACAACTTCAAATAAAAGGTTAGGAAGGAAATCTCCATCAATACTGGAAAGTGTGATAACTACTGAACTTAAGAATCCTATTTTCCTGAAAAATAATTTTAAGAGAAAGATTTTATAAATTTCAACGGGAAACAATGCTGGCTGCTCGTGTAATGAACGCCAAATTTTTCCTAGTAGGCAACCGCCTAATATTACCGTTACCATTCCAACCAGCCTTCATACCACTCTACCATAATCTTGGTGAAAGTGGTCATCTTTCCTATCACTTTTTGGCAGGAGATTCATCAAGATGTCATCAAGAGGAAAGAAAAAATTAACCTCATGCTGTATCCCAAAAGATAAAAACTTTCGCATTAGAAAAACATTACACATTAGAAAATTGATGATTAAAATTTTACCATTGTGTCATAGTGCTGGTGGGGATGATCTCGTCTCGTCTTCTTTCGGCCTGCAGTCGCTAACTATTTTGTTTTAGCAGTGAAAGACTTCAAACACAGAGAATTTTACCTTAACTATTCTTATTACTCGACATGTACATTATCTAACTATCTATTGGGGATCGTCCCCCTCACTGGGGTGCCGTTTCGGACACGAAAGAGAAAACACGTCTACACCGCTTGACAGGTAGGAACCAACTCACCGAAAGCTTTCTCTTATCTATCTTTCCCGCGCTAGCTCAGCCAATCAAAATCGACTTTCCTATTATGGTTTACATCTGACCCAAATGCCAACTTCCGGAAATCGGAGCCGAGATACACTTCCCGTAAAAATGATAGTCTGCTAAACTATTATTTAACAATAGAACAAAAGCTTGAAGAGGTCAGTAAAAACGGATGCTATTTTTAAGATCACTGATCTGAAATTAGACCAAAACAATTCTCAAGCTTACGTTACTAAAAATAAAATAATTTTTTTGGCCAGTGTTATTCAAACTTTTATCCATACTATTGGTTGGTTGTCTGATTGAATTTGTTTAGTGGCATAGCAACTTCTATGTGTTATATCTAAATATTTTGAACACCGCTTCAACTACAGATAATATGAACTGCTGGTCATTTTGCTATAAAATGTATTGTTAGTATTAGAGTAATTTTGCTTTAAAAATGTGTTGTTGGTAATTTTACTATAAATATTTATTGTTGGTAATTTTTTTTATGAAAATATATTACTGATACTTTTACTATAAAAATGTATTTTTATACTTTCATAATATTTGGGGATTCCCTATTTGCCCATAACTGAGAACCTGACAAGTGTTACCACCACAGGTCAATGTGGACCTGGGAACAACAGCAATTAAGAGATAGTTCCACGCTCCTCAAAACCTCCAATCTCCCGATCAGAGGCCTTCATACTGGAAGGGTGGACCTGGGAACAACAGAAATTAAGAGATAGTTCCACGCTCCTCAAAACCTCCAATCTCCCAATCAGTGGCCTTGATAACAGACGGGTGGACCTGGGAACAACAGAAATTAAGAGATAGTTCCACGCTCCTCAAAACCTCCAATGTCACGATCAGAGGCCTTGATACCGGAAGGGTGGACCTAGGAACAACAGAAATTAAGAGATAGTTCCACGCTCCTTAAAACCTTCAATCTCCAGATCAGGGGCCAAGATACAGGAACGGTGGACTTGGGAACAACAGAAATTAAGAGATAGTTCCACGCTACTCAAAACCTCCAATCTCCCGATCAGAGGCCTTGATACCCGAAGGGTGGACCTGGGAACAACAGAAATTAAGAGATAGTTCCACGCTCCTCAAAACCTCCAATCTCCCGATCAGAGGCCTTGATACCGGAAGGGTGGACCTGGGAACAACAGAACTTAAGAGATAGTTCCACGCTCCTCAAAACCTCCAATCTCCCGATCAGGGGCCTTGATACCGGAAGGATGGACCTGGGAACAACAGAAATTAAGAGATAGTTCCACGCTTCTCAAAACCTCCAATCCTGATCAGAGGCCTTGTTACCGGACGGGTGGACCTGGGAACAACAGAAATTAAGAGATAGTTCCACGCTCCTCAAAACCTCCAATCTCCCGATCAGCGGCCTTGTTACCGGAAGGGTGGACCTGGGAACAACAGAAATTAAGAGATAGTTCCACGCTCCTCAAAACCTCCAATCTCCCAATCAGTGGCCTTGATACCAGACGGGTGGACCTGAGAACAACAGAAATTAAGAGATAGTTCCACGCTCCTCAAAACCTCCAATCTCCCGATCAGGGGCCTTGATACCGGAAGGGTGGCCTGGGAACAACAGAAATTAAGAGATAGTTCCACGCTACTCAAAACCTCCAATCTCCCGATCAGAGGCCTTGATACCCGAAAGGTGGACCTGGGAACAACAGAAATTAAGAGATAGTTCCACGCTCCTCAAAACCTCCAATCTCCCGATCAGAGGCCTTGATACCGGAAGGGTGGACCTGGGAACAACAGAACTTAAGAGATAGTTCCACGCTCCTCAAAACCTCCAATCTCCCGATCAGGGGCCTTGATACCGGAAGGGTGGACCTGGGAACAACAGAAATTAAGAGATAGTTCCACGCTCCTCAAAACCTCCAATCTCCCGATCATAGGCCTTGCTGGTAGGTGAAGTTCATCGACATATCCAGACTATTGTATTTTTCTTATTTTCTTTTCATATAACCTTCCAGACGACATATTCTTTGATCTTTCTCCATTATCTGAATTTTTTATATGAATTTTTTTTCATTATTATTTCTATAATTGTTTTCTTTTTCATTATTTTATTATAAGTTTCCAGCCGTTACAATCTTCGGCCTTGTTGTGCTTTCAGATTCTTTCAGTGGAAACGATTTCAGTATTTCTTCTTTGTTGTTTTAAAATACCGTTTCAAACTATATATTTTTCGCCTTTTCCAAATATTTTATATCAAAATTCTTGAAATTTTTCTTTTAGATCTTGCTGCCTATGCGCAAGATATTTCACTTGATAAAGAGATATTTGAGGTGGAATTTGAACCCGTATCAACATATCCATGTATAATCATTTTATTTTACAAAACATTACAGCAGTTTTTTCCTACTTTTTTCTGTATATCTACAAATAGATGTTCTTATGACATCCTTCAAAAACTAATAACTGATCACATTGAGAAGTAAATCAGATAAACATTCTTCTCTCTGTCTACATTATGTTAGTTGAATTTATTTCAAATAAAAACATAATCCTTGCCCTCAAATTCATATTCGTTTTTTTTTTCAGAATCTACTAAAAATAGTCTGAAGAAATTCACGTGGAAATTAAGCTAAACAGGTTTTTGTTCAACTTTCGAAGAGTAAAAAGAATTGTCTTATTTTGGGCGCGAAATACTAACTTCAACAAAATGACCGACAGATTTAGTTATCAGAAATTGGTCGCTAATTTAGAACGTTTTCTTTATTTCTCTTCTCATTGCTGTCAAAATATGTTTCTTTGAGTTGCCTTCATCCGCTAGCATTCAAAAGACAGAAACCAGCAGAAACTACAAATTTCCAAAAGATCGGAAAATATCCGAAAATATCGAATGTTCAAAATATGGAACATTACACGACCTGTGGGTGTCAAATATGTGCCTGATCTGTAAGTGTGTCAAATATGGAACAATGCATGATCCATCTTGCGCATTTGTAAATCAGCAATTCGTCCATCAATTGAATATTGCTGCTATGTTTGGTTTAGTGTTCCTACTGTATATCTCGAGATTCTTGACAAAATTCAAAGAATAGTCTGCAATGTTATCGGTCCTTACCTGGCATCTCGGCTTCTTTTCTACCACCGTAACGTGGCTTCCCTCTGTCTTTTCTATAAATATTTCGATGGCAGTTGTTGTAATCAGCTTTCCTCTTTGGAACCTCGACTGCATGAATTCAAGCGTACTACTAGATTGGCAATTAGGTCTCATCGTTTTAATCCTGAAATAGCTAGATGTAACCGTAAGTTCACTTATAATGGTTTCTTTTCTTGCACTTCTCGCCTGTGGGACTCTTTTTAGGTTTCTTGCTTCCCTTTCACCTACAATCTTTAAAAAAAATAAATGCAACGTCAATCGCCACCCAGAAACCTATTCTTTTATTATCGTTTCTCCTCACTAAAGTCTTTTCATTTTCTTTCACTGCCAGCAACTCACTTGCGTCTTAGGGGCATTATCACCTTACTTGGTATGAAATAATTTAAGAATACCAAGTGCCTTTGATACGGGTACATTACTTGATTTGTGAGTGTCCCAAATAGGCGACATTACGTGAGGTGGGAGTGTCAAAGACACGGGTAGATTGCGTGATTTTTGAGTGTCCAGAATATGAGGCTTTACATGATTTGTTAGTGTATTCCCAAAAGATCTTGGGTAGACCACATGTAATGTGCCTGTCATTCTATAGCGGATCCAACACATGGGAAACGCCAATTACAGGAATCAATATAGATAATTGTCGACCAATAAACCAGAGGGAAAATCATTCGTAATATCGTGTCTATTCCATAATTCCGAAAACGTAACACCAAATATCTGAAGCCGGTGAAGTTAATCAATATAATTAAGAAACAATTCATTCATGAAATCATTGCCTGAGGTTTCTCATTGGGGAGATACACTTCAAGGGAAGATCCCCTGTGGTCACGTTTTAATTAATAAAACTCTAGAACCATCAGCTATGAGATGGGATGAATTCACTGAGCATCAACCGAGATCGATCGAATTGATAAGGCGGAAATATATCTTTGTGAAAACTAGGATGATAATTGTCTCTTCAGGTTTTTGTTCAGTTTTGACATAGCGCAAGAGAGGATGTGTTTAGCTTCGGCAGCTCGGGAAGGCGGGCAGAGTTTAACTGGATTGATTGGCTGGTCAGCCAGAAAATCTATCGATCAGAAGAATTAGCTGACAATTCAGTATCCAATCAAAACAGCCAGTGTATAAATTCTGTTTATATCGCAATTGAAAACAATCAGAAATATTATTGAAATCTAATAAAAGAATCGGGCTGGATTATTTCGTAAATACGACCCTTAGATGCTGAATTACCGCTGGGAAGCTTCATAATTGGAATTGGTCTTTGTGATCGCAATTATTCTGAAAGCGATAAATTTCCGTTTTAAAATAAAAGCCAAAGTGGCGAAAAATTTAGGAAATTCTACCTTTTTATCATAGTCTCTAGTTTAAGCACCATGTCCATCCAAAACATAGATGATTAGTGTCTTTTCTCAGATTCTCTCCCCAACCCACTCAGTAAACCTCTGTGTCTTAGTCGCTTTTTTGCCTTACTTAGGTTTGAAATGATATATATATATATATATATATATATATATATATATATATATATATATATATATATATATATATCCGCTACATATACTAAACATACTTAACTCGATTCAGCGCTTACGTACGTGGTCAAAGCGAATGAATGAAAACATATTTTATTTGTTTTGGTGTCAGGCACGCCCTCCACCCAAAGTTTGTAAAAGCATTTCTTATATTTTTACTTAAGCGCATATGAGGCTGCATAAAAAGTAAAGTAAATTTTAATTATCCGATACATTTACAATCCACTTCTTCTTCTTCTTCTTCTTCTTCTCCTCCTCCTCCTCCTCCTCCTCCTCCTTCTTCTTCTTCTTCTTCTTCTTCTTCTTCTTCTTCTTCTTTCCAACGTGCGTTTATCCGTGCGTTGTTTATTTGAAAATTATAATATAGCGTTCATAAGTTTGAAACCAGGGTAGTGGATTCAACTGATCTACTGTATTACAAATACTAACCTTTTCCGCTACAGTTTTATTGTATATATATATATATATATATATATATATATATATATATATATATATATATATATATATATTTATATATCTCCCAACCCACTCAGTAAACCTCTGTATCTTAGTCGCTTTTTGAAATGATATATATATATATATATATATATATATATATATATATATGGGATAACAATATATAAATGTTTTATATATCAAGAACGGTTTCGTAAAAAGATGTATGACAAAGTGGAAAATGTTTTCGTCTGGTGCGTTTCGTTCTTTAGAACTTCCTCGGTTAAGGTCTGTTTACGTTGATAAGTGTTATAGTGGAACACACCTATTCTATAGTTAATAGACTCTCCCACTTATAATAAGTGGGAGTAGTAATAGTAACGAGGGAGTCGCTGAGTGGGTCGGTCAGTCAGTCGATGCCGGACGACCGTTAATCGGATACTAAAGTATCAGCGACCACAACTAGATTTCTCTGCGTCATTACCCATTATATGAAGTTCCTAACGTTTTGTACGTCGAACCTGTTTTAGGACCGACTTAGTACGAATGCAAGCCTCCACTGTGAAATCACTCAACAACAATAAGACCACCTATACATACGAACGAGAGACGCTGGGAATTTCAAATTTTTTTAAAAAATTGTTTCTTATGTGTTTAGGGTCTATAATCTAACCTATTTCATTTAGATTATTTTTCTTTTTGTTTATGTTTCCATCACTTTTGTTATTAAATATCCCACATTGTAATGACAGAAGATCTGCCAAGAGTGGTGAGCATAAATTTACTGTGGATGAACTGACGATTAAAGCACTTTCTGAACATTTCCATCTAAGTGAATTGTATTCTCTTTTAATTAAAGTAGCATTTTTATATGAAAAATAGTGGATCGTTTCGTGACGGCGAGTCTGTTTCAATGAGCAGAGGCTCTTGGGAAGAAGCTATCAAAATGTAACTTCTTTCTTAACTATGGAGTACGAAGGGAATGAGGCTGATTCAATCTTGTGGATGTGGTATAGAAGATCTTAGCTGTAAAGGTTTGAATTATCAGAACATTTTCCATGGAAATAGCGAAAAAGTAGAGGTCGACTTACGAAGTTTCGTCTGCTGGTAAGGAGTTGTAGAATGGAAAATAATTCATCACCTTCCGATGAGAATGCCAAACAGTACAGCATGACGTTTCCAAATTACCGGCAGAGTGAAATGCGTCATAGTGCTCTTTTTCTCACAGATGGCGCCCAACCGATCCTATTATATTGTGTAGTCGACAAAAAAAAAACAATCAACGCACATCGCACAATTAGAGTAGCATTTTTATGTGAAAAATTGTGGATCGTTTCGTGACGGTCTGTTCCAATGAGCAGAGGCTCTGGGGAAGAAGAGAAGAAGAGAACTGGTAAACGATGTCCTGAACAGGAAACAAGGCATGAACTTCTAGTACTCTTCAATAGACATGGAAGGAGTTTCGACCGGATGATAGGTGAGCCTATCTACTCCTATTAACCTGTTTAGAAAGCACATAAATACGAAAGGATTAAATTAAGACGACTAAGCACATTGGGGAGTATGAGGTTCACTTGAGGCTAAAGGTGAGCTTGAGTTCCCAATAGACATTTGTAGAGAACCGTGTGGGTTTGTGTGTTGTTGAATTAGAGACACGTGCTGTTTATTCCTGCTAGAAGGTTCAACTACAAGTGAATGTTCGTACGTACGTGTATGTGTGAACCATAGCAACTACAAGTGAATGTTCGTACGTACGTGTATGTGTGTTCCATAGCGTTTTCCCACAAGTGGGCGAAAACGCTGATTTCTACGAGAGATTACATTTTAAATGTGTCAGCTGAAATGCAAAGTGTAAAAGAAAACGAGGCAAGAGTCACTCAGTATTTATAGTGTAGTGAGAGCGACCCCTAGTGAACAATTAGGGAATCAAGGAGGAGCTAACTTCGACACATTCAAAACGAGGCACCCCCTCAAGAATATCATTCGTCGTAACTGATTCGAATTCAAACAGTGAAAACAACGCCTTAATGGTCTGATGTCATTTGAAAATTTACTGTAATCACCGGAAACTAAACACTTACATACACACACACACACACACACACACATTCGAATTCAAGGTCATATAAGTGACGCCAATGGGGTTTGTGGAAGACATTTATTTGAACTTTATGAACTGGAACTACAGAATCACAAAAAAAGAACTGTACCAAATAATAAAAACTTCATCGCTTGAGGTCTACCAACAACAGCAACGACTAAAATAGATAGCACATCTAACTCGGTGAGAGAAACTAATAACATAATCAATATTACGACATAAATTCAAATGAAATATAAGGAATAAACTCCAGTCTGTACTTGAAAGATCTATAACAGATACTGGACCTGAGAAAACTATTTTCCTGAAAAATTGTTTTTAAGTGAAAGATTTTATAAATTTCAATCTATAGTAATGACTGCCAGATGTTTCCTTATAAGGAAATGATTAATATTAGTGTGAGTGCGCGTGCGTGTGTGTGTATGCAGTTTCCAGTGATTACAATAATTTTTCAAACTACATCAGTGCTGTTTTGTTTGTGGCGTACTTGACAAAATGAATACAACTTCCATCGCAAAAAAAAAGTTTTCCACACTTGCAAGTTCTTCTAAGAACGTCCGATCATCAGTTTTATGAATATATACCATGTAAAATATTATTTGTAAAACTTTGATGTTTCAATAACCTTTTCTTGTAATATTTTAAAAGGTCTCATAAATTTGGTTATCTCTATCATGGTCCTCGGTAAATTGGAACAATTTCTTCTTAGTCGACACCAATATTTTCAATGCTTTTAAAATTAAAGTGCCCCAAATCGGGAAAAGTTACAGAAGAAATTACTGTCAAGATAATTTGTACTCGCCACTAGATAAGGTTTTAAATAAATTCAAATACCTTAGGCTCAATTTTTTCCAACTAAATATAACATTTTCAATTTCCGGTATAATTTCATCGTTTTTCAAAAATAAAATATCAAAAACGTTTTAAAAATAGGCAAAGATTAAAACAATATTTAATGGAATTGGGGGAAGATGAACTTTCAGCATTGCCATGATTTTTTTTTCTGTAGATTTTTTAATCTCAAAGACACACTGTTTTTTGAGAATGGCCCATGAGAAATACAATAAAATATCACCATTTGGTCAAGTTAAAGACTGCAACTGACATACTTAGAAATGATTGTTTTAGTGATTGACTTTTTAAAATTTATTTTAATCTGTAAACCGACTAACGAAAAGTTTAGAACTGACGACTTGTCGGAGTCGGCAGAAAGAACTGACGCACAATGAGAAGAGTGAATCAAATTAAACGAGCGAAGATACGAAAGGTGATGTAATTTTTTTTTTTTTTTTGCTTAACTAAATGGCTAAAATCTGACCAAATTGAGTTCGGGGAGAATATCTTTGGGGGAATCAATCAAGGCCATGCATGAGATTGAACCCTGATCAATACTCCCATTATTCTAAGCCCATTCTAAAATGTAATAATCACACTTTCCATCATTTGTTAAAATATTTCATAGATATTTAAACTTATGTCCTAGTTTGATTTTGACATCACTATTTCGTTTTTATCGAAATTTTCCAATCTTTTAATACATTGCTTAGTTGCTGGAAGACATGTTTCCCGATTCCAGGCTAATATGATGAGCTTCCGAAATATCTACAGACTGTGATTTAAATACTTTTACGTAATATCAATCCTCCTATATGGCAGTGAATGCTAGACAATCACCTCACAGATGAAGAAGAAATTTAAAGCAACAGAAATGTGGTTCTACAGAAAGATACTGAGAATACAATGGAGCGAATATGTGAACAACGACGAAGTTTTAAAGAAGATGGAAACAAAAAGGACATTTATACTTAACATCAGGAAGAGGCAATTGAAATTTATGGGACACGTAATGAGGATAGAGGGCTTGGAAAATATGAATGGCAAAAGGAGCCGAAAAAACATGTAACCTACCTAGAGAGATTGAGTAAATAAATGATAAAACAGGAGTTTTTAGGAGTGAAACAAAATGGAAAAATTTAAAGGACAAGCTTCAAATGCTTCAAAGAAGAAGAAATTTTGGAAAGCCATGACCGCCAACCTTCTGAAGGGATACCTCACACAGACAAAGAAGAAGGAACCAATATTAAATCAAAATTATCGAGAAAAAGAGTTCTTATCTCGCAAGCTGTGTTTTGAAGTTAGAATTTGCTATCCTGTCTTGTTTTCAAATTGTATTATAGTTTTTAATAAAAGGGACAACCCAAGATGTGGAACGGAAATCCGAACGTGGATTGAAATCAACCATGTCTTCTAAAAAATCAAGCAAAGTACAAAGAAACTAGAAATTCCCTTTAGAAAAATACTAAACTGCTATGTAATATCAATTCTCCTATATTGTTGGGCAATTCCTTCACAACTGAAGAGGAGTAACAGAAATCTTGTTCTACAGAAGGCTTCTGAGAATACCATGGACAGGTGAGAAACGGGGAAGTTTTAAAGAAAATAGCAACAAAGAATTTTATACTTGCAATCCGAAAGAGATAAATTTCTAAAACACATAATGAGGAAAGAAAGCCTAGAGAATCTAACACTCACAGGATATACTGAAAAAAAGAGAATCAGAAGGAAATCCCGAGTAACGTACATATAGATCGAAAAACAAGACGGTTGACCTCCCATCCCCTGAAGGGATACGGCATATATAAGAAGTGAATTGTATATTCGCAGGGACTCCACTATTGTAGCCTTATGCCAGACTAAATTATGCTTAGTAAACAACATTAGCAAGTAAGAACTCATGCTGCATAACAATGTAATGTTTAACAAAATGGCTTTGAATTTGATTCTCATTGAGTGCCCCGCTGCTGTTACCATGGTAAGCATATAAACAACCGGTTAACATTCACTTATTTTTTTCAAACCATTTGTTAGTAGACGGTAATGGAAATATTAGCCATTTCCATATATGGAAACTTTTACTGGCCAATATTTTTCCAGATAAATAAATTTCACAAGTCCAGTTATTGTTAACCCATTTTGCAATATTGATGGCTTATGGCCATATCACGTTGAAACACCAGTTCTCGTACGATAACCGAACTTAAGCAATATGGAGCCTGTTCAATATTTAGATGGGTAATCTCCTTGCTGTAAGTTTGAATGTGTGGTTAGTTAATGGATAAAGAATCGAAATTTGAAATCGGAGAGCCGAGTTCGAATTCCAGTCGAATTCGTTATTTTCATTTACGTGCAAATACCCTTCGGAACATTACGAATCCACCTTTTCTCCCCCAGTTATGGGTTAATTAGTAAAAATTGTATCAATAAATCATTGCATCTACACAAAAAATTATTACAATCTAAAAATATTGCCCACTTTTAAATAACCTACAAAAAGGTTGATAAACCGTAAAATACAAACCAATCAATCCAGCATTGATGGAGGCTTCCTTCCTACCCTCTTGTTTAAATTAGTGTAAAACGTCAACATCTTGATTATGTGATGTGCGATCCATTTTAGTTGTTGCTGCTGTTGAAAGTCCGCAAGTGATGTGGTTTCTGTTATTTCGTGCAGTTCTTTGTTTGAGATTATGTAGCAACATTAAATGAGGCTTGATGAAGGATTGTCCTCGATGAGAGTTCAGAATAGACACACATAAGCATTCCAGCAGATAACGTCAATTAACCCAAAATATTTAAATAAATCGAAGGAAATATCTACACAAGTCGTCGTTTTACTGATAAAATTTGGATGTCAACAAAACTAAATTTTTAAATATCTATCACGAGGTTTGTAAAAAAAAAAAACAGAAATAAAAAAAATGACAAAAATAATAAAACAAAGGCTGAAGGTTAATTAGCTGAAATCAGGAAAATCGAATTGTTTCCGCTTAATTAGGTTATTAAATATAACGAGAAAAAAATCGTGTAATTAAATGATTTTCTTTTCTTTCATCACAAATTCACGCCTCCAAAGTCATCATCGACGTTTCTGCCAAAGAGATTTCATGAAGAGGTTTTTTTAACGCAACCCAATTCTTCTGTGGTTCAAACTGGGTGACGCACTATAGAGGCGTTGTTCTAGACAATAAATATTTACGACTCTCTCAACTACAGCAAATTTCAGTATAAATTGTATCATTGTTCTTCAGACAACAAACCAACCCTCACACACAATTATCAATTGATAAATAGTAGAGATAATTCCAAGGAGGACATATATGTATATATTAAAACGTTTTTTTTATGTTTATACGTTATTTATATAGATGCAAATATTTAAGTAAATGCTCTGTTTATAATAAACAGTATTAACAACATTTACCGGCCTGAATGTCCGAGAAATTTTCATAGAAAATATGCGTCCTCCGACAGAAATCGAACCTGTATCTTAAAATAATTATCGGACTTTGTCCATTTCATAATGTGCGACGTCATTTGTTTGCATTTTGATACGCATCGAGCAGATATGAATGTATGAGAGAAAATCATAGAGAATTGTAGTTTAAAAACTGTAAAATCAACCTTGCTAACCGAAACGTTCCTCTGTGGCTCAATTGGTAAAAGCACGTCAGGCTATATGACGGTTCCGTATAGGATACAGGTTCGATTCCTGTCGAAGGACGAATATTTTCTATAAAAATTTCTCGGACATTCAGGCCGGTGAATGTTGTGTAATACTGTCTGTGCAAATCTGCGTTCATGCGCGTGCACCCGTCTGCATGTATGTAGTACGTGTAGGGAGTCGTGATCATTTGTCCTTTTCTTTGGGTTTTTTTTTCACATCAGACTCGCTCCTTAGCTTTTTCTCATTTTTTCTTTTTCCTTTGATAGTTTCCATTTGTTGCCAAATTATGCCCTCGAGTTATGTTAGCGTTTCTAATTATTGATTTTTGCGCCTTCTATTTTTTTGTTGTGCTAGTGAAATTGAATTTCGCTTTTTACATAAATAATTTATATTAATGCTTAAATGATATATATATATATATATATATATATATATATACAGTCTATAAATGATATATATACCGTCGATAAATATATATATATATATATATATATATATATATATACCGTCTAAATAGGTCAAGGTCTGCTCACTCCGCCTCCTCCAATACAAAGTATGCTTGAGAGAGATATGAAATTAATCCCTCCCTATACTCTACCATGTCTCTTTAACTACCCCTTTTACACTCTCTCTTAAATTACAAAAACTTACACTACCCATCAATTTTAATTTCATTTTTCGTTCCATTTCATTTTTGGAAGTGCTATCTGACGATCCGGCGTCCTTTAAAAGGGCTCTGGTGAAATAAATTATCATAATGGTACCTTAAAGTGCTCTGTTTTCATTTTAAATATTAGCTCTGGATTTACATTGAGCTCTCAGGATTTCATCCTCCTTGGGATTACCCATACGGATTACCAAGTTCTTCATAACTATATATATATATATATATATATATATATATATATATATATATATATATATATATTCAATCAACAAAGAAACATTCTATAAGCACAATCAACCACAATTAATACCCTAAAATTGAAAAAATAACTTTACCATTTAAGCACTAATTTTTTAATAAAAAATAACACAGACATAAGTGTAAATGGGCGTTTATATGTATATATGTGTACGTGCGTATACCTATATACTTACGTGCATGAATGTGCACGTGAGCGCATGCCCAAGCGTATAAATGCAGACATATGCACGTAAATTCAAACAATAATAAATAAAAATGTAATTGTAAACCTAACCTTTTTCAATTAATACTTAAGATACCACCACAGCAAATAACAAAAACGAATAGCATAGTGAAAATATATAAATGTTTGCATGTGTGTGTCTGTATATATATATGTGTATATATATATATATCATTTAAGCATTAATATCATTATTGTCATATATATATATATATATATATATATATAATAGTAATGATATTAATTATATTTCTTTTTCTGTTGTTTTTGTTTGAACTGTTTTCATTTTTGTATTCTAATTTGTTTGAATATCTGCTCTTTCTGACGGCTGATTCATATGTTTTTTGTTTTCATTGAATATTTTTCGGCTACTAGAATTTGTTGAAACTCTTTTATTTATAATTCCTCGCCTACAAATCTGCGTGAATGCTTTTGAACACTTTCAAACCTGAAAGGGGAAGACTGGGTAACTCTGGCCTAGATATGGAATCAATACTCCTGGCCGGAGTAGATTCTTGTCATCAGTGTGAACATAAAAAATCAACACTGCATTGTAACTTAAGTCGTCATCAGATATATATGACTCTTTTTTATGTGGGCTCTATATATAAGCCACTGTCTTATAGGAAGTGGGAGAAAAAAAAGCAATATTCACAGGTTTTTTGGTGGGACCTTAGAGCTAATCATTTACAGTTTATTTTATATTTATTCATAAATAGCTTTGCATACTTTCTACACTTCTAAAATTTGATATTTGAAATACATTTCATTAGAATTACTTTATGGGTTTTTGTTTAATATTCTGAATTTTATTTCCACACTGATTACAAGAATATCTACTACGCTACCTACACTCACAAGTGGCTGTAGATAGCGTATTGGGAATATGATTTCGTCTCTGTGCTTGTGAATGAACCCCCCCCCATCCCGACTTCTTGTTTAGCACACCTTCTTAGAACAATTTGCGTGTGTGTGTACGCCCGCGTTCATTCATATATATATATATATATATATATATATATATATCGCTTCATAACCAACGCATTTTCTTCCTGTATTTCTGTGCTTCTCAATCTCAGTGTTTCTGTGTGTGTGTGTGTGTGTGTGTGTGTGTGTGTGTGTGTGTGTGTGTGTGTGTGTGTGTGTGCGCGCGCGCGTGTGTGTGCTTATGTGATTATGTGCATGTCGCGAGTGTATTTTGTGGATGTGGCCTGTGGATATCTTCGTGTATTCTATGTATATTTGTTCGTTGTTTGTGTGAATGATTGTGCATGTGTGTGTGTGCTTTGTGTGTTATATTTACGTCTGGTGTGTCAGTGTGTTATATGTGAGAATTGTGCTTTTATGTATATATTTAACTGCGTGCGTTTGTGTGCGCGCGCCCTCGCACGGGCATGTGTGTTCTTTGATTGTTTTTTTGTTTTTTGTTTTTTTTTGTCATAACTTGTGTGTCCAATTTACATCAAATATTGACACCGCATTAACCACGTGTGGGAATACTACGTGGGGTAATGGTTAGCAAACTTGTCTAACTAGCTCAATTACTACTGATTAGTGATTTCGATCCTCATTGGGTTCTCCACAGCGTCTACCTTGTGTCACATCTAAGCTACGCTTATAAAATCATTTCCAGCAACTCGATATGGTATAATAGTTAGCAATTTTGTCTCTCTAGAACATTTGCGATTGAATAGTGAGTTCGATCCTCACGGTGCCCATACTTTCAGATTTTTGCCACATCTGAGTTACGCTTAGAAAATAACTCTATGTAATTAAGTGCCGATGCTAATTAAATGATGACGCAATAAATTTCATTCGGTTTCTAACTTTGTCAATTACCCATGCTCAGTGTGAATGTACGGTCGATTTGGAGCCCTCAACCGAAACGTCACCCTTACATTCTCTGTCTTCGATGTGTGAGAGACTGCCCAATTTCTAATCTCGGGCTGTTTTTTACATGATCCTCTGTCCAATTCTTCTTTCTCATGTGCGCATATAACAGGCACTATGAGGCTCACAAGTCTTCATCTCTAAATTCACCACTGACAGTAGGTAAGTCATGGTTCTCCAACCCCAAATGAGGTCATCTCAGGTGAACCATGCACCTGGCTTCATTTGACAGGCTGATGCGAAATTGAAGCGAAGCGTATTCACATGTCGCCCCTGCGTTTCTCGCCGCCCATCAAACACGTGCACATACGCACACATACGCAATTGTAAATTTAAAAAGAATAACAGAAATGATGGGCTTGAAATAACGTAAAATGAAAAGAAAAAAAGTCACACCATCTTCTTGCCAAGAAAGATATCTTTTCAAACGTCGGACAGAGACGATGAGTCAAAAGTAAGCGTCGTGATGTTTATCAGAAAAACAGCGATTACTTCAATCACAAACTATTTGCTTTTTCATTGGGTGGGTACATCTGATAGGGAGTTATCCGCCCCTATTTTTAGCTACGTGTTTCCTGCAGATCAGTAACTGATACGAAAAAGGCCGGCCAACCGTGATTTGTTCAATGGTTTCAAAAGAGAAAATGTCAGCAGAGATTCCCGTCGTTCATTTGTGAGATTAATTTTTGTTTATTTTTTTTATAAATTTATTATTTTCTTTCATTTCTTCTTTTTAATTTTAATGATAGTCTTTTTTTTACTTTTTTTTTTTTTTTTGATGTTTTATTTTCATTCATTTTTCTGTTTCTATTTTCTTTTTCATCTGTTATCATGCGTTTGCATCTTTTTTTCCCTGCGTGATAAGCCAAAGGTCAGTTTCGGCGTTTTATCTGCTGATTATTTGCTTTCTTCCTGCATTTAATGCGTGTTGTTGTCTAGCAATTGCTGTTACTCACCTCCGTCTTGGCTTACGCCACAAACGTTCGACCAGGAGGTTTCAAATTTCTTCATTTAGTCAAAGAATAAAAATTAAATTAAAAAGAGGAAAAGAAAGTAAGCTCTTCTCTAGAAGATAACATACATCTCTTGGCAGAGTAAAAAAAATAAACATATAATTCTTCAAATATTTCGTCAATATAAATATATATATGTATGTATATATATATATATATATATATATATATGTGTGTGTGTGTGTGTGTGTGTTTGCGTGTGTGTGAATATAAACGTATTTATACACATGATCAGAAAACATACACGCATATATATATATATATATATATATTTATGAAGAAATATAGTTTTAAGGTGTGCTATATTGATGAGATAAAGTGCTGAATATCAGGGATTGACTTCAATGTTCACTTTTATATTCATATATATATATACGTGTGTGTGTGCGCGTGCGCGTGTGTGTATAAACACGAAAACACATATATATACACCACACCAAGTGGATATATAGACACGTAACTTTTTATACAGACACACACACACGCATATATATATATATATATATATATATATATATATAGAGAGAGAGAGAGAGAGAGAGAAAGAGAGAGAGAGAGCGATGAAAAGAGTAGAGGAGTTTGTGTTTACTTCTTTGAATTATAAAAGCTAAAATTATGCTTGTTTGAAGTGAATTAGATAAATTGGTTAAATAATAAGAATTATCAATACATATGTGTGCGTTTGTGTTATTGTGTGTGTGATTATATATATATATATATATATATATATATATATAATGTGTGTTCGTAAAGATATATATATATATATATATATATATATACCGGTATTATTTCAAACGCTGTTATAAAGGAAATGCCGGATTAAATATAAATTCATTAATTCTTTGGAGGTATATGTGCGTATGATATATCATATTATATTATATATATGTGTGTGTGTGTGTGTGGAGGACCTTCAAACATAGATCATGCCTACTGGACACACAAACGCACACACGCATACATTACATTATCATCTGAATGCGTTACAGACAGACTAGAACTATGATACACTTACAAACATAAATCGAACTCGAGAACCCTACTTGCCGAATCAGATGCACGGTAAGTCTGTTTAACAAATTAAAATTAAGCAACATCCAAATAAAAATACCCTCTAAAATTTCTCTGATGAAGCTTTAATAAAAATGAAACATTTGAAATTTATAAACGTTTCCGATTTGTTCTTTATCCTATCATTCTGTTGGATTCTGATATATATATATGTTTGTGTGTGTCTGTGTGTGTTGAATTTAGACAGTATACTTTCATTCGAGCATGTTTGGTTAAATAATTTAGATATATTCTGTCTATTTTAGTTTTAGTCCACAAATTAATTTCTTGGTGACTGTTGAAAATTGATCAAGAAAAATTCCAAATAATTTTTCTTTTCCCAAGTAGTTTCAATCTCATCTAAGACCATCTTCAGGGATTGCATATCTAAGGATGTGTTATGCATTAACAGCGTAAATTAATTTTTTTTTCAACGTCATGCAAGGGAGGTAAATTTTTTAAAAAGATTTATATATATATATATTATTGTGTATATGTGTGTGTTTCTGTGTGGGAGTTTGTGTGCATGTGTTTGTGTAATTCTGGCTAGTCAGCCCCTTAATAATAATAACCATCACTTTTTTTACTGTTTTTAATTGTTATTGATGATGTATGCTTACAACGTGAACCTTCCCAATATAGATTTTTTAATTTATGGCTTATAGTTTGCATATCCATGGATGTGCTATGGCTTAACACCGTAAATTCAAAATATTTTCCCCCGCTATGCAAGGCAGGTAACTAATGGAATTTTTAAAAAAATTTAATCGTAGTATTTTAATTTAGTATTTTTTATTATAAGTTCTCGCTATTTTCCAACAGATGGCGTTCCCAGAACAGCGTGCGTGTAGTCTCAGAGGGTAACGCATCTATAAGGAAGTACAATAAGCAAGCTTGAAATTCAGTGTATGTCATTTCTCCGAAGTGTAAACAATTTTGTTTTTCATGGCGTTAAATATGTCAGATTTCGTGCTAAAGAAAGTGTATTTGCGGGGAATTTTACTGCACTACTTATTTCAAAAGTAATCTGCAGCTAAAGCACATAGAATGCTTGTTGAGACTTACGCCGACCATGCTCTGTCAGAAACAACATGTAGAGATTGATTTAGACGCTTCGAAAATAATGATTTTGATGTGGCACATCTGAAAAGTTTGAAGACGAAGAATTGGAGGCATTACTTCATGAAGACTCAAGTCAAGCGCAAGCTGAACTTGCAGAATCATTAGGAGTTGATCACACCACAGTTTCGAAACGTTTGAAAGCAATAGGAATGATTCAAAAACAAGGACAAGATGAAGCCGAGAGACGTCGAACGGCGTCTTGTCACGTGTGAATAGCTGCTTCAACGACAGAAAAGGAAAGGTTTTTTGCATCATATCGTGACCGAAGTGGATGAAAAAGTGGATACACTACGATAACCCTAAGCGTAGCAAATTGTGGGGTAAGCCCGGCCATGCATTGAAATCGGCAACAAAGCCGAATATCTATGATTCTGCATTTGGTGAGATCCGCTGGGTGTAGTTTATTATGAGCTGCTCAAACCAACCGACACCATCACGGGAGATTGTATTTGTGCCAAGCATTGAAGAAAAAAACGGCCGTTATATGAGCAGAGACACGTTAAAGTGATTTTGTAACATGACAACGCTACGCCACATGTTGCAAAACAGGTGAAAGCCTACTTGGAAACGCTTAAATGGGAAATCCTACCCCAGCTGCCATGTTCACCAGACATTTCCCCATCCGATTATCACTTGTTCCGATCGATGGCACATGGCCTGGCTGAGCAGCACTCTCATTCTGATGAAGATGCCAAAAAATAGGTTGACTCATGGTTAGCCTCAAAAGACATGTCGTTTTTCCAACGTGGAATTCAAATGCTGCCAGAAAGACAACAATGAACAATACTTTCAGTGATATGTTTCTTTACTAACTTTTGTAAATAAAACATTATTTTTCATGAAAAATCAGCGAGAACTTATTCAAGGTCCTAATATATAATACTTTACTGTAGGGCACCTCGGGGTGGTTAATGGTTAGCAAGCGTATCTCGCTAGAACAATTACGACTGAGTAGTGAGTTCAGTACTCACTGGGTGCTCCTTACTTTCGGCCTTGTGCCACATCCAAGCAACGCTTGGAAAATCATTATAATACTTTGCAGCTACAAACATTTAGGAACTTTGTTGCTATATTCGTAGTTGATTTTATTTATTTTTGGCCGCAATTCTCTTACATAAAAAGGGCCTTCTAGAAATTTTTAAGTGTTTCCTTATTATTATCTTGATGAGGCACTGATGCATTTTCGACTAATATCTGTCTAAACTGTGAATGTGGACATGAGTGTTTCTTTAAAATGTTCTGAGATTCGTGAACTTGAAAGGATTAAAACTAAAATAAATAGCCATAATGCGTCTAAATTATTTAACCAAACATGCTGGAATTAAAATGGATGTAAGCATGCATATATATATGTGTGTGTGTGTGTTTATAAATATAAATGACAATAGGAAAACTGTAGTAGTTGCCGACGCGTTTCGTCCAATGTCGTCGGCAACTATTAGTTTACCTATTGTCATTTATATTTATAAATATTGTCTTTTCTACAGGTTAACTATGACAAAATTTTCATATTTGTGTGTGTGTGTGTGAGCGAGTGTGTGAGCGAGTGTGTGAGCGAGTGTGTATGTGTGTGTGAAAATGTTTATATAATACAAACATACCGATAAACCATGAAAAATGTTCACTACATATATATATATATATATATATATATATATATATAGTGGACACTCCCATCCATTTTCTAACTCAGGTCATAGAACCGATCACCTAGACCAGGGGTTTTCAAACTGTGGTCCGCGGACCACAGGGGTTTGCAAGGACAAGATAGGGGTTCTGTGGACAGCAAAGACTTTTTTATGGGTGACGAGCAACTTATAAGCGCTTATAAGTAACTTATAGGTCGATCATGAAATAAATTAATCCAATAAACTATTTCATAGAATTGATATACTAATATAATTTGTATCTTAAATTGATAAAGATAATGGATTCTATTCATGCAGAGGAGGAACTAAAGGATTTGAATTTTGGATAAGGGGGTCCCTAAGGTAAAGCCTGAAATATAAAGGCGTCCGCAAGTCAAAAATTTTGAAAACCCCTGACCTAGACTACTTGTACATATGATTTGATTATAGTAATGATGGGGTACCAACTTATAGTAAGAGTACTTGCGCACATAGCGTACCAACAGGTTCCCGAATGCCCCTCCATGAGTTTAGAGTTCTCCTTCTAGAGCGGTTGCCATCCGAGGCTATAGGACCCATTCTGTGCTGCTATTTACCCATAGCTGGGGGTGAGAAGAGCTGGATTCATAACTTTCTCAAGGGTATTTGCACATTAGTGAAGTATAGCGGGCCCGACTGGAATTCGAACTCGGCTCTTCTATAAATATTGCTATGGGTCATAAGAAAGATGTCATCTTAGAAGAGATACAAGATATTCTAATATTTTTGAATGAGAGGAAAAGAACTTTGTAAATTGAGAAAACAATGCGACATAGGTCAAAGAACTATCAAAAAAAGAAATGTTAAATATAGCAAGTTAAGCATAGCACAAAATTCATAAAAAAACAGATTTGACAATAGTGTAGAACTGAACTGATCTACAAGAAAATATATCTATCTGCTGCTGTAAACAGAGAAATCAATGCAAATTTTTAGGAATAATAGCAACCCAGCTACTATCATTAATTAGATAAACAAGACGTAGATAAAAAAAAAATTATTTCTCTAAGGTAGTTTTTTTTAGCGACGAACATAACACAACTGAGAAGACTGCAGTGCAAGATGGAGGAATTCTCTGGACTGCGAATGTAGGAAGCAAAATGATAGGTGAAATTTGAGGAATTCAATATAAATGCAGCGAATTCTTGTAAATTGTTGGACAATACGTTTGTTTCTTTTTTTAATACTACAGGTAAAAACCAAAAGGTTTTAAAGCAAAGTCTATATTCATTAAAGACAATGCTTCATCGTCATATTCACAAGACTGAATATTGTCCGCTTTGCCAAAAAGAAATAGTCTCAAAGGTAGCAATGTCTACCAGCTTTTCCATATATTAATCCAATTGGAAACTTGCAGTTCATTTATTAAATTTATAAGAGTGGAAAACAATATATCAAGCAAAGAAGATCTTTAAAAAGCAATAGAAACTACTCTATGTAATATTAAAGACGAAATTTAACAAAGTCAATAGCTGAGAAACTGATGAAACCCCTATGAACAGCTTTTAAGATAATAAAATAATTTATTCAGGAATATCGGATATTGTCTCCATTAAAATATTTATCATTTCAGTACTTGTCGCTTTCATGGCGACAAGATGATCAAATTTCAAATTTAAAATGTTTGTTCTTTTAAAATACTACCTTTATTAAAAAATATATTCAGTAAAAATACAGGACACATCAAAATTACATTTTGGTTTATACTCTTTTCCTGTTACTCAGGGGTTGTTACCAGACAGATAGGGATATTAGCCCTCGGAAAATGGATACCCATTTCAATTTTGTCCAAATTGTATTTGTATATGCGCTTGCGTGTACACATGTATCTTTAATTTCATAACATGCCTAAAAATATTTCTACAAAATTTTAAAAATAAAAATATATTCTATTTATTAACGAATAATTTAATAAGTTTCCAAGAAATTTAATAAAATCTTATAATTATCTGATTTTTTAGAGTTTGAAATTTAACTTATTTTCCTATTCTCCAATTTTATCGTTTTACTGATCAGGCCAGTGTAGGGGTTGTCCAGACTGAGTGCGAGTCGAATGTGTTATGTTGACATCACTCAAAATGTTTAAATGTGTGTGCTTGTATATATATGTATATATATATGAAATGGCAAAAGAAGTCACTCCTACCCAACAGAAATATAAACACATTACACAGGTCCATGCAAAGTCACTCTCAGGCAGTGCATGGCGGACACACAATCAGCGTTTATTTCATAATATAGATTTATAAATGAAAAATCATGTTGAATTTTGCATAATAAAACCGGACAAGTTATTATCAATACATTTATTAAGAATAGACACGATAAGCTGAAATTCACGTGATGTATAAATGTGGCGTCTATTTCAAATGCGAAGTATCCGCTATAACGTCTAAAGTAATAAAAATATCGGATTATAAATAAATCTATTAATTCTTTAGAAAATGATTTCTTTACGTTTCGAATAGGAAACTAAGGAGATACGAAGCTTTCGAGAAGATAATCTGGGTGAAGAGGATGCGCTTTTCTTAAAAAGGGAAAATAGAACATCGCTTAAGTGTGACGTTCTTCGTGGCCGAGCGGTAAAGCACACTGGATAAAACGGTGGACGCATGTTCGATGCATGCCAGGAATTTTCTTTTTTTTTAAGTTTTCGGGGGGGGGCAAACCAACAGACGTAATACACTGTGTTTAGTAAAATAAAAATGGGACGTCTACTTCAAATACAAAGTATCAACTATAAGAAGGTTTGAAGTTTTATATATATACATATATATATAACTTCAAACCTCTATATATAGATGAGTGATGGACGTTCTTTCACAAACCCATGAACAAACACACTCGAGCGGTTAGCCTTAGTGCGGGTAGAATGGAGATCAACGTGTTTTAGCGGACTCAGCAGTTTTCAATCAGCTTGTCTGAATCGTCTTCATGAAGCGAGAGCAAGACTTAAAAGATCAGCCAATCTAACAGTGATCTCATCCCACAGTCCTTATTCTTGATCCATATGCGGCCGCCTTTGTAAATCACTAGCGGGTCT
Source organism: Acanthosepion pharaonis (assembly GCA_903632075.3). Taxonomy (NCBI): domain Eukaryota; kingdom Metazoa; phylum Mollusca; class Cephalopoda; order Sepiida; family Sepiidae; genus Acanthosepion; species Acanthosepion pharaonis. The sequence continues at coordinate 680,656 of CAHIKZ030000020.1, forward strand.
TAAGTGCCACTTAATGCTATCGCACAAAATTTCATAACTGAATCAATTAATTTAGCTGTCAGATCCTCATACGTCGAAACCGACGGGAGAGTCCATTGTTATTACTAATATATATATATATATATATATATTCTGAAAATATTACCAACATCAGTTCGTTAATCCTAGTTTTATTGTAAAAACATTGAGTTAGCGAATAAAATTTGACGAACACACACAGATACACACACGAAATATATATATATATATATATATATATATATATATATATATATATATATATATATATCAGCTAATGCATAATTAAAGAAATACCAAAAAGCCGATATATTTTGATAATAATTTGAAAAGAGGAATGAAGGAGAATCTTGAGAATCATTCGTTACCTTAAACCTGTAGACGTGATGATACACACAAGATGGACGAAGCCGACTTAGTGTCTGTCCGACATTCGTTTGTTCCAGATTAAGTCCTGTAATCGCTGTCCAATGAACAATCGTCTCGCAAGACAAACAAAGGACTTAATAGAAAAAGTAACCAGATACCAAACGTTTCATATTACACGATATTTTTACGTTTATTCTATTGTTTCTACGCCAGTTTCCCCTTCTCTTCTCCTCAAGTTGAATTCCGTATATTCCTTATATAGTTTGATGTTGTGTGTCTACGCTGATTAAAAATAAAACAGATAGATAGATAGATAGATAGATAGATAGATAGATAGATAGATATGAATGGAATGAGATAGATAGATAGATAGATAGATAGATAGATAGATAGATAGATATTAATGGAATGAGAAAAATAGGATAGAGAGAGAGAGAGAGAGAGAGATGAACAGACTGAGACAGATAGATAGATAGATAGATAGATAGATAGATAGATAGATAGATAGATAGATAGATAGATATTGTGAAGTCATCTTTTTCGCAATATAATTGGTATGAACCAACTGAATTTGTTAAAATTTTCGGGATAAACTTATATGGTAAGCAATTTCGTTTTTCTTAAAAATATTTACGATAACTTATTTGGCCGTGTAAGATTTTATTATACAGCTCGCAATTTTTTTCATTGTTTTTAATTTCATACATGTAAAGATTGTCATGGATCGCAAGAAAGATTTATCCTCAAAAGAGAAACATGTTATCAAATGAGAACTTGATGGGACCAACATATTGGAAAATACGAAAAGTATGTATGCTTGTGGTAATAGCAATATTAGCCATTTCCTTATAAGGAAACATTCAGTGTTGACTGATCGAGCTGCCAGTGCTACGGTCACTTGAAATATATAATCTTTTTCTCTTAAAACAAATTTTCAGGGAAAAAAGTTTCTCTAGTCCAGTCGCTGTAATCGCTCTTTCCAGTATTAATAGTGGCTTCCTTCCTAACCTTTTCTTTGAAGTGGTGTGGAACATCAACATCATGATTATCTCATTATTTTCTCTTCGAATTACAAGTGCTATCCATTTTAGTTGTTTAAGGTCTTCGAGTGATGTGGATTCTGTTGCTTGGTCCAATTACAGAAATTCCTCAGGTTACGTCGGACCCGACGTTCGAAGTTTCATGGTTACGGTACTCCCATTACTTTATTACTGCTGGGTATGTGCTCCATGTTTTTATTATTATTTTTTATTTATCATAGGTGCAAAGGTCAGGAATTGTTCTCAATTAGTATCTGTCTATATTTCTGAGATGAGGTATTATGTACACTATTTACATTATTCAGACTATTTTCCTCATCTTTGTCGCCATATTTGTTACAACGTTGTAATAAATATGGCGACAAAGATGAGGACAACAATCCGAATAATGTAAATAGTGTTCTCGTTTATTTTTTTTATTTTTACTGTTTCACTTCATTATCGTACTGTACGGTGTACAGTATGTGCACTATGTACATAGTACAGTACATGTACTCTATTATGTATGTGTACTGTTCACTATGTGTGTGGCGTGGGTGTTTATGCAGGTGAGTTCAGACCTACGTCGAAAATCAGGTTACGTCGCGCCGTAGAAACGGATCTCCGAGGTAAGTCGAAGATCCGTTGTATTTGGTTGTCATTCTGTAGCGCCAGTTCAATAAATAATCCTAAATAAGAATCCGGAAAATTAGATCAAGAAACAGTTAACTGTAAAAATGTCACAAAAGTAATGCTGAGAAGTACTAAACGTGTAACAAGCCAGAAAATGGATTTTGATCAACAATAAAATATTTGAAGGAGTTCGTATTGAAAATGACAACAGAAAGGAAAGGTCAATAATATTAAGAACACACCAGCAAAAGAAATTAAATCAACGAAAGAGTCACCTTTAAGTACACATTTCCTGGATCTAGACACGTTTATCTTGAATTTTAATGGCCGTTATTAATCTGTTTTATTATCAGTGACTTATATCGCTTCTAAATTATTTTTTTCTGTGTCGAACAAAAATAAAGACGAGTAATTGCTTTGTTTTACTGTAATTTCATGTGGAACCCATTTTTCCAGAGTTACGTACCGTGCTTGTTCGGGGTGGGGGAGCGGTAATGGTTCTCCACAACTTCTTAGCCTTTGTATCACTTTCTATCCCTCCTTGTACGTGTTCTGCTAAAGAAAATACATAAGACTGTTACTAGTCTATAGCTAATTCCATGTCAAATGTTCAGAAGACCGCCATTCTTTAGTGCCACCAACTCAGATCTTTATAGTCAAGACCCGCCTTGTTACGTCCAAATGGTTAAATCGGCCTCATTTCCTACATCTTCTATTGGTAAATAGGCCGCCTTCCAGTCTAAAAGCGTGTTTCCAAGAATCCCAACTTTGTTGAGCAGACTCCTACATGGATGCTCTCTCGAAAACTACAATCTTAACCACTTCAAGTCTAGAGTCAATCGTTTTCTATCCCTCATATCCTCATAATCTTCATGCTTCCTCATCTTATGTACACGTCACACGCCTTATTCACTAACCCTTTACTCTGTTTCGTTCCTCTGCTGAACTGTAGTAAAAGAAAACTCCGTTGCCTCATGTCTCGTCTTCACCTTTAAAGAAATTCTCCAACATTTACGGCCATTTAGAACGATTGCTATGAGAGTTGAGCAATCTTATTTTTGTTTCCAACGAATTATCCATGTAATTTTAATAAATAATACTACCACTGCAAATACTACTACTAATACTAATACTACTAATAATAATGTCCAAATACAAGGATCTGGAGATCGATTATCAGTTAAATGATAATTCTCCTAAAGGGCCTAAGGACCATAGCTGGGACACAACTCTACAGGATACAAAGCAGGAAACACAGCATTCTTTCCACTAACTTTGCTTGAAGAACATATCATCGCCCCCGTCTTCATTGTATATCTTTAAATTTCACCCCCTAATTCTATTTTCTTTTTTTTCTTTGTATTTTTCTAATTGTTACTACCATTTCTTGATGAAATGACATCCATTCTACCATTTTTTTCTTTCTCCGTTTTTTTTTATTTTTTACTATTAATGGAAGCGAATTTAGTCTTCCTCTTTTTCGAAAACATAAAAAATCAGTTCTTTGATTTTCTCTCTCTCTCTCTCTCTCTCTCTCTCTCTCTCTCTCTCTCTCTCTCTCTCTCTCTGCTAACTCATGCAAATGGACATCATTGGAATCCCAGGTCACGGACGTGGAGCCTTCTTATTTAAAAAGTGTATGCTGGCACTTCAACCAAGTTGAAACTCTGTATTTAGGTTTCAACTCTGTGCGCCACGTACGTTTTTCATGGATTCCTCGTATCCTACTTATTTGTCTCTGTTTTGTTTTGTTTTATGTGCGCGTGTTTTTTTGTTTTTTTTTTTTTTTTTTTTTTTGTTGTTTTTTTGGTAGGGTGCGTGTAATAGGAGCAGATAGGCTTGGCTATCTCTCAATGAATACTCCCCACCTTCTCTTGAACAGGAGTAATGTCTTATCCCTTGTTTCCTGTTTAGGGAGGGGTTCCAGGATCTTTTCTTTTTCTCTGGCCTTCGTCATAGTATTGTCGTGAATCACTTGCAACGTGTGCGTTCTGTGGCAACGTCTCTTCATATTGAGGGTACTGGGTTGACAGTTCTATAGTTGTTGTTCCCGACTGGGAGTTAGGAGCCCGAACTCGAGTGTCTTGAGCAGCTGCTCTGATCAACAGTTGCATAATATCGGGGTACTTGTAATGCCATATCGCACATGGAAGGCCGTCCCTGCACGCACCTCTAGTGAGTGATCCTGAGACCACTTTATGTTGCAGTCTGCGCCAATCTCCTTTCTGTCTATGTCACATATGATGCCCTTCTACTACTATTATTTTAGAACTTTTCACTACCAACATGACTCAAAATGGCCTTAAATCATCATAAAAAATAAACCTAAACCAGCTCTAAAAATCGCCTAAACCTTTCAACATTTCCTTTTCCAACACCCGTAGCTTTCGATCCAACTTCTGCAGTGTGGAATCGGTCCTCTTTGAAAAATCTCCTGATATACTAGCTCTCTGCGAGACCAACCTTAACTCTTAAATCCCCTCCTCTTATTTCTCTATTCCCTGTTATCTCCCTGCTGTCTTTAGAAACGACTCTAAAATCTACATGCATGGCCTGGAAGTTTACGCCCGGGACTATCTCCTATTGGCTAGAGAACTCACTCTTGAAACTCCAGACCATTCAAATATGTGTCTTCGTCTACCTCTCCTCAATTCTCTTCTTTCTTTGTCGCCTTCTTCTCAAGACTGTGGTGTACTCAATTGCATTTCCTATAATTTCCGAGTTATTTGTATGTTTGCGTTTGACAAAGGAAAACACAGAATCCTATGTAACTGGATATCCCGGTTACCTCCCTCTCTTTAGAAAGGACTCTAAAATTCACATGCATGGCCTGGGAGTTTACGCCCGCGACAGTCACCAAATGGCTAGGGAAGTCTCTCTCTCTCTCTCTCTCTCTCTCTCTCTCTCTCTCTCTCTCTCTCTCTCTCTCTCTGATCATCCATATATGTGCCTCCGTCTATCTCTCCTCAATTCCTCCCTTCCTCCCAAGATTGTGGTGTACTCGATAGCATTTCCGATAATATAGACAAGGCTATCTCTCTACATCCGTTTGCACATATATTTGTCTTCGGTGACGTTAACGTCCACCATACGACGTGGCTTAAAAACTCTATAAATGACTTCGCAGGCATACAGACCCTTAACTTTTCAATCCCTCACACAAGTGGTTGACTTTCCTAAGCGTTTCCCCAGTAACCCTAACGGTAAGGCTTTCCTTCTCGATCTCTGTTTTACCACCATCCCCGACTCCTGTCGTGTTACTTTGTGTCACGCAGCTCTGCCCTATGATCATGACGTAGTGTCTTTTAACATCTCCTTCTACTACTCCCCCAGCAAAGAACCTCCTACTAACAGAATATCTTTCTGTTATCAACACGCAGACTGAGACTCGTTCCGCGATTTCCTTCACGATGTCCCTTGGAATGTAGTTTTTAATCTCCCCATTCAAAAATGTGCGTCTCCTCCTGGGTAAAAGCTGGAATTGAGGCTTTCATCCCCGCAAGAAAATACAAAGTTAAATCGCACTCATCTCTTTGGTTCACAGCCGCTAGCTCAGCTGCTATTGCCCATAGGAATCACTTCTTCCACCTGCACTGAAATGACATGTCTGATCACAACAGATGTCTCTTTGTCTCTGCCCGTAATGAGTGCAAGCGTGTCCTCAATGAAGCAAAGCTATTATTTACTACAAAAAGGAAACAACGTATTGCAAGAGCGTGATGAACAAAAGCAAATCCACATATCTATTCAATCAATTTGAGGTTCGGATAAGACTGAATGCTTTGCTCGGAAATTCTCATCCCATTCGACGCTCGACTCATCCGGAGGACACACACCTGATCCCACCCCACCCCGAGGCTCTGTTAGGTGATATAAACATTACCCCATCGATGGCTTTGGACATCGTCTCCAAATTAGACTCCTATAAGGCTAGTGGCGGGGACGGGATACCAGCCGTTGTCTTGAAGAAATATGCTCCTGAACAGGCACCAATCCTCTCCTAAACTATATAAATATTGCCTTACTGTTGCCTTCCAGCCTGTTGGATGACATCCAGTGACCCTTCTGACCCATCTAACTACCTTCCTATAAGTCTTCTACCACTCTTCGGCAAAGTCTTCGTGGCTTTATTCAACGCCGAAGTGGTTAAGCACCTTACATCCAATTATCAGCTCTCAGACAAGTAATATAGTGTCTGCTTTGTCCGGTCCACTGCCGACGTGCTCACAACCATAACTGAATTTATATACCAAACACTTGACAATAACGGAAAAGTTCGAGTCGTAGCTTTAGATATCTCTAAAGGGTTTGATAGAGTCTGGCACGCTTGCCTTCTTTGTAAGCTTGAGGGATACGGCCTTACAGAACGATTGACAATTGAATCTATAGCTTCATCTACCGCAAGGAAAGTTGTTTCTCTGTGTAACGCCAGAAGGTTCTTCTCGCCCTTCAAATCTACAAATCAACCATTCGACCTGCTGCCATATATGGTTTGGTTCTCCTGCTGTTCATCTCAAAAATCCAAAGACGGATATGCAACGTGGTTGGTCCTGATCTAGCATCCCGTCAGCAGTCGCTATCTCACAGACGTGCTGTGGCTTCCCTGTGTCTTTTCTACAAGTATTTTCATGGCAACAGCTCCGACGAGATACTTTCTCTAGTACCCCAACTGCATGAATTTAACCGTGCTACTAGGTTGGCATCTCGGTCCCACCCTTTCACTATCGAAACGACTAAATGTAGCCATCTCTTCTACTCCAACAGCTTCTCATCTCGCACCTCCTGTCAATTAAACTCCCTTCCTATGACTTGCTTCCCTGATAGCTATAATCTTCAAATATTCAAATGTAATGTCAATCGACATCTTCTGATGCCTTGACCTTGATCCCTGTCCTTCTCTTTATCCTTTTCCCAAACACTCCTCTTTACACGTACTCCCACTCTCTGTAACACCTTGCGTGCTAGTGGCTCTCCTGCTTTGCTTGGGGCGATTTGCTTTAAAAAAACAAAAAACAAATCAAACAAAAAAAAACGTAAACAATAATAATAATAATATCGCTTCAATTTAGGAGAAAAATCCACGTCTCTTGCAAACTCGCTAGCTCATTAAAGATCACGAAAAAGAGCGGCTGCAGGAGAAGGTTTGGCTACCGAAGGAAGCTCCGGTTCAACAATGTTGTTAATAAGAATCACATCGTCGTCAATTGGTTTCCAGTAAATCTCAAGCCATGATAAATTTTCACTAAAAGAATGACAGTAAAAGTGAAAAACAAAATGACTTGTTTATTTAATTCTGCACCGTTATTCCATTTTCTTGAAAGAAGCGTCTCCGTACTTCGAAATCTGTTCACCTTTCGCTACTCTTTATCCCAAGTAGATTTGGTTTTGTATCCCCTGACATTGTTACTTCTGGCATTCAAGCTGCTAGACATCTGACATTTGAATGCTGACAATAATTTATAGAGGATTGCCACACGAGAACAGTAAAAATAAAAGACACACACATCGTAAAATCGATCGAATAATGAATGAATGAATGAATGAAATAATTGGTACAAATAGGTTGTCGCTAAGAACGATCAATGGAGAAGTGATAAATCTTTTCGGACGACTTAATCAGTAAGTAATTTGGCGGCTTTAATTGGAACTTTTTCAACTGACAATCAGAAGAAGGAAAGAAAAAACGAAGACATAAAACTATTTACACTATTGACATCATTCGGACTGTTGTCCTCATCTTTATTGTCATATTCACAATGTTTCGATCGTTGGATGCTCCGACCTTCTTCTGGTGATATACGTTGGAATTTCAAACCAAACCCTTTACTTAGTCCACTGAGGTAGATTTGTCGACGTCCACGGGTCATGCCTTTTCCGCATATCTCATTTGAAGTTGTTTCCCTTTAGTAAATCAATTCTCTAAGTTTTTTCTTCACCTCGATTAAATACATGGAAGAATGATAGATTTGCATTAATTTAAGCGAGATACTACATTGGCAGTTAGATCTCAACGTTTTACTATTGAACGATCTAGATGCAACCGCAACTTCTATTCCATTATTTTCTTTTATCGGACTTATCAAGTGGGGAACTCTCTTAAGGTTTTTTGATTACCTGTCGCCTACAATCTTCAAAAAAATTAAATGCAACGTCAATCGCCATCTTCTATCTTCCTGAGAACTGTCCGTTTATTGTAGTTTCTTCTCACTAAACTCTTCTCATTTTCTTTTAATCCCAGTAAACTTTGGCGCCTTAGTGGCATTATTGCCATCTTCAGGTCTTTCTGAAACCTGTTCTTTTATTGTTCTTTCTTCTCACTAAACCCTTCTCATTTTCTTTCACTTCCAGCAACTGCTTGCGTCTTAGTGCCATTACTGCCATCTTCTGTTTTCCAGAACCCAGTTCTTTTATTTTCCTTTCTCTTCACTAAAACCTTTTCATTCTGTTTCATTCCAAGTAACTCCTTGCGGATTACGGCCACATCAAGTTGAAGCACCGATTCCCGTACTATCAACGAAGTTAAGCAGCGTCGCGCCTGGTCAGTATCTAGATGGGTGATTTCTTGGGAATATCATGTGTTGTAAGCTTTGATGTGCGGGTGATGTAATGAATAAAGACTCGAAATTGTTAATCAGCGAGCCGAGTTCGAATTAACGTTGGGTTCGTTAAATTCGCTTACGTGTCAATATCCTTGAGAAAGGTTTGATTTCGCCTCTTCTCCATCCAGCATTGGGTCCGTTAGTAAGTAATGATTTAGTTCGTCATTACTCCATTATTATCTCACCACCCTGCACCAAAAAAAGGTGCTTACAATCTAAAAGAAATTTATGGCTTTAATAACCTGCAATGATTTGATAAGCCGTAGAAAACGAATTAATCAATAGCCCCCTGGCATCATATTGGCATTATCGCCTTTCCTGGGGTGAAATTATATTTTTTCAATGATATTAAAATTCAAAAAATTCTTTTTCTACCTAATCGGAAGAGTCCAATATACAGAGATGTACAAATCTTTTATTTAGTTTAGCATAAAGTTGTTTTCTGATAATGTTGCCAGAAGAGTCCATTACATACTGATGGGTAATTATGTGTCGTGGACGCTTCTGCTTGACAAGACTTCACACAATGCATACATATGTATATATATATATATATATATATATATATATATATATATATATATATATATATATATTCTGAAATGGACAAAGTCCGACAAAATTAAGTAAATGCTCTGTTTATAATAAACAGTATTAACAACATATACCGGTCTGAATTTTCTATGAAAATTTCTCGGACATTCAGGTCGGTAAATGTTATTAATACTGTTTATTATAAACAGGGCATTTACTTAAATATTTGTATCTATAAAAAGAACGTCTAAATATAAAAAATGTCTTAAATATATGTGTGTGTGTGTTGTGTGTGTGGGTGTGAGTGTGTGTCTTGAATAACTTGTATTAAAACCACAGGTAATTCTATATGTAAGTTTATGTCTAAGCGGGTATCGGATGATAATGTGCAATCGTAATTGTGGATGCGTGTCTCTCTAGTAGGAGGAGTTCTAATGTTTTCACTTTTGTGTTGACAGTCGGTGGAATGGTATTCCATTAATCTGGGGTTGTTTTTATGTACGTACTGTTTGTATTAGATAGATATACGTTAGATTCGAATGCACATTACTAATATATGTGATACATGACTGACCAATGAGAATCGATCCAAACAAATTTGAAAATACCAAGGTTCTGTCTGTTTTTTCCAATCTCTGATGATGCTTTAATAAAAATTAAACATGTTAGATTGATAAACGTTTCCTATTTGTTGTTTATCTTGTCATCCTGTCAATTGCAATCCATCTTTGACATGCATTCATTCGCATATACTCGTCAGATAGATGACCCACTGCCTCTCCTTTTGTCGTCAATGTCCTGTGAGTGTTAAATCACATTTCTCATTATGTGTCAGAGATATGTCAACTGTCTCTCGTTTCTGATTATACGTATAAGCTTTCTTTTTGTTTCCATTTTCTTGAAGATGTCCTCGTTGATAACTCGCTCCATCCATGGAACTCTCAACATCTTTCTGTAGAGCCACATAAGCGACTGAGTTTTTCGGGGGAGTAATGGATAGCAGCTCGGATTGAGGAATCGGAGAGCCGAGTTCGAATTCTAGTCGAATCCATTACATTCACTTACGTGCTAATATCCTTGGGAAAGGTATGAATCCTCTTCTTCTCTCTCCACCTCCCACCATGAGTAATTAGGAGGACAGACCGGGTTCTATACTGCAGAAAGAAATAGCAACCTACTGCGAGAAAAAAAATCTGCTTCATCAATCATGTATCTTTCGATACATGATCGCACATAACTGACCGACTGTATCGTTACAGAAATTAGAATTCTGAAGAACCACCTCCCAAAATAAAAAATAATCCTATCCCTCCCTAAAAATTATCGTAAAAATTTTCTTACAAACAAAAATTCGATATCTCTGGTAATTTTGTCTGCCGCTTTTCATAATTCTTACAATCCATTCCATTTCAAAACACACACACACACACACACACACACACACACACACACACACACATATATATATATATATATATATATATATATATATATATAGAATTGTCTCTCCCGTCGATTTCCACGTTTCAATATCCGACAATCTTATTTGGTTTTTATATTTGTGTCGTATGTGACGCTTCAGTCCCGCTAGTGACCTGCATACAAGCCCACATATTGTGCAACAGCGAGGATCTTGGGACATAGCATCAGGAACATTTGCTGACGTTTTTCGCTGTTTTCTTTCGTCTCTTAGCCGGTCAATACTGATTTTTTAAAAATTTGATACCGCTCTGACACAAATATCTCCAGTTATTTCTATCCATGGCAAGATGAGGTACATTGATAGCTGGGAGGTTACTCTTTAGCTTGCCTTTATACCTGAGTCACGGCCGTCCAACACTTCCCTGTCCACCGTCAAGCTGGATATACATGAGGACCTTAGGTATTCTGTCTTCACTCATCCTTGTAACATCACCAGGCCAAGGAAGTTGTGACTGCATCAGGGCAAAGAAACCTGGTTCACTGTGTCGGTCTAGACAATTTTCCTCTCCAGAATCTATCTTACATATAAGTCTGCCATTCGTCTATGCTTTGAATATTGCTGTCACATATGATTAAGTGCTACTGCTGTATATTTAAAGATTCTAGATAAAATCCAAAGAAGAAACAGCAATATTATTGTAACTGCATCTCGGCTTCAGTTACTTTGCCACCGTCGCAGTGTAGCATCCCTGTGCCTTTTTCTATAAATACGTCCATAGCAACTGTTTGGATGAGCTCTCCGCTATTCCCCATTCCCTCCCTCGTTAGGTGGTCAGTGATGTCAGTTCTCTGGTGGATGCGGAGCGCCTTTTGTTTTGGATGTGTTCTTCGTATTTGTTGTTGTGAGTGTGTGGTTGAGTGATTGCTTGGGACGAATGAATATTTTATACTATTAAAGTGCAGCATTGATTTCGTCCAGTTAACTGATGTTTCTGCCACATTTACGTAATACGGGTGGGGTGGGGGTGTATTACTAATATTATTTTGTTTTGTTTTCTTGTAAATAGTTTTGTACATTTTTGTAAATATTCATTGGATTTAAATTTTTAAATTTTTTGTTTCATTCCCCTCCCCCACAGACAATGTATTGTACATATGGACATTATTTAGGACTTTCATAGAGACAATGAGGTATTATGGTGAATGTAGTAAGAATGGTAACAATACTTTGTTTTGTGTTAGGAATATTGTGGTATGTTTGAGCCACTGTTTGTGGCTAAGTTTAATGTTAAGACGGAAGAAGACCATCCTTTTTCTTATTCCTTATTTTGACCTTGTGCCACATTTCTATACACAGCAGAATAAATATCGCTCTCCGCTATGGTACATAGACTTTATGAATTTAAGCGTAGTACTGGATTGGCAGTAAGGTCTCATCAATTTACAGTTGAATTGACTAGATGTGACCTTAAGTTCTATGCTAATAGTTTCTTTGTTAGCACTTCTCACCTGTGGAACTCTCTTCCGGTTCCATGCTTTCCAGTCAACTTTGACCTTCGAAACTTTAAATGCAATGTCATTCATTATCTGTTGTCTTCTTGATGCCTCTTTTTCTATTGTTCTCGCTCTTTAATAATATTTCTCTTTGTTCTCATTCTTTCACACTCAGTAACCACCTTGTGTCTTAGTGGCTTTATTGCCTTGCTTGGGGTGAAATGATTAAAATAAGAAGTGACTGAACTCTTGATTTTTACTTTAACTCAATCGTCATAGAAATTGGATTTTTAACTACTTTTTAGAACCTGGTGGGATGACTTGGAGACAAACTTAGAGCTACAAAGGATAGGAAATTGTGGAGAGCTATAATCACCTCCATAAACGAAGAACCATAGCGTTTCTTTAAAGAACTGAATATTGTTTAAGTAGCCAAAAGGATATCTATGCTGAATTTTTTACCCGCCAGATTCTCCGGTCAGCCTATTCACTGTAGCTCAGTACTTTATATAAATAATGTGCAATAATATTATCTCATTCCACGGTTCAAAGCATTTCATTTACTGTCCACACAAACGTAATCTTTTCATTCGTGATATTCATATGTAACATATCGTGAAGCATTGAGCCTGTTAAGTACAATTTTCACAGTCATAAATCAGTTGGTTTTTCTTTCGTGTCTGGAAACGTTAAAGAGTTCCAATAAGAAGGACACGAAGATAACATCTAACAAGATGGCGTCACTGTCTCACTTGAAAGAAAAGTCAGTTGATATATGTTATGATTAAGACAAGGGAAAATATTTTGTTCCTCGATATTTCATCCAGCCAACAACGTATTCTTAATGATACCGTCTTGTTATTGAAAACGCTCCATGAGTTGATTCTTGTGCTGACTCATTTAATCAAGGACTTGACATTTCTTTTTTCTTTTTCTTTTTTTCGTACAATGACAAATTAAATCAACTGACCCGGATAAAAACTATTTATTTTCGCAGACATTAACTCATTTTGCAAAAACTAATAAATTATTCATTCGTATTAAACTCTCAATAGTTACACGCGTAATACTGTCTCGAGAAAAGTTTCAGTATATTTCGTGTTAATCCCAGTCTAATCTTAATGTTACCGAGGAAAAATTTTAACCCTTTGAGCACTGACTATCGCTTTAACGGTGGTAATGAAAAATGACGTAATGCCCAACCACTGGTTGAACGGTGGTAAAGAAAAATGACTTAATACCCAGTTACCGGTTGAACGGTGGTAGAGAAAAATGACTTAATACCCAGTTACCGGTTGAACGGTGGTAGAGAAAATGACTTAATACCCAGCTACCCGTTGAACGGTGGTAGAGAAAATGACTTAATACCCAGTTACCGGTTGAACGGTGGTAGAGAAAAATTACTTAATGCCCAGCCACCGTTTGAACGGTGGTAGAGAAAAATGACTTAATACCCAGTTACCGGTTGAATGGTGGGGAAACACTTGTAAGTATCTTTATATCTACCGTGAAACATTACATACCAATTATTTTACGAATTTTGACTCAAGAGCCCAGACAGAAGGGTTAAAGTTGTTCCGGAACGCAGGATTCAAAGGATTAAATATATTCAGAAGGATCATTTTAGGATTACGGCTATGACTTCAATAAATAATATTATACAGTGTAACCCGGATGTAAGAGAGTTGTCATGACCGGAGAAGAAGTCTCTTATATCCGGGTTTCTCTTTTATCCAGGTTTGCTCTATTTTATATACATTAACACAGGCTCTAATTTGGGACCAGAGAAAATCTCTCTTATATCCGGGTTTCTCTTATATCCGGGTCTCTTATATCCGGGTTATACTGTAGTGTTAAATGAACTTTGCTTACTCTTCCCCAATTAATATACAACGCGCTCAAGGAATCACAGTCTGTAACAAGGGCAGTTTTCCGTGGGGGAGACGCTGAAAAATTAAAATGCTTTCCTCATACGTGGGTAATAACAGCTAAAGATAGCGTTTATAATATCCACTAACTTTCCTTTTCCGGGCCGGGGAGAAGGAATGTAACAGACTTCTACACTTTGTTAAAATTCTAAAAAATAAGTTTTTATTTACGCTCTTCCGACATCTCCTTTAGCCGTCTATATTTTAAATGTTCGGGTAAATATCAGAGACTACCCACATATATTTAGTCAACAATAGTTAACTAAAGCTGTTGTTAAGGATGAACATCATAGTCTTTTCTTCACAATTTTTCCAACTGATTATTTTGCCATAGACAGAATATGCAAACAACGAGGAAGTTATAAGGAAAATGGAAAACATAAAGGAACTTAGAGTCAGAAAGAGTCAGTTAAAAGTTCTAAGCATATACTGAGGAAAGAAGGCTTAGGAAATTTGATGCACACAGGAAATAATGAAGAGACGAAAGAGAGAGGAAAACAGTGAGTAATATATTCAACGGACGTGTGTGAATAGATGGCAGAACAGGGAATAAGAGATACAGTAAGGGGAAAAATATTGCTAAGAGGTACAAAGGATAGGAAGTTGTCGAGAACTATGACCTCCAACGTCCTGAAGAGACAAAGAAGAAGAAGAAGAAGAAGAAGACGGTGCAAAAGGCAACTGGAGAGGTGTAACTGGTTCTCAAACAGAGAAAAGAAATGATCATTACGTCCAGGTGTCTCAATAGAGGCGCTGAACCTTTTCCCACCTGTTAATGTGATATTTGGGTGGACACTGCTGTTGATTCGACCGACTTTCTCGATAAATGAGATTACTGTCGGCAACATGAGAGCCGGCTGAATTTGGGCTGAACACGTTTTGTTTATATTGAGAAAGGCAATAAATCAGCGAACTCGAAATAAACTTCAATTCATCTCTTATGTTTCACACATATCCTGACCGATAGAGTAGAAAAAACTTAGAATCTAATCAGGGCCGACCGAAATGAACCAATAAATACATACAATTAAAAGAATTATTGCCGGTTATTTTTTAATTAAAATATTCTCTCTATAGATTGGCGAAAAAATAATTTAAAACGAACATAATGTTATGTATGTCGAACATAACTGATGATTCTAAAGCCTTTAAGGATATTAATCTGCTGAAGATCACAGTTGGCATGAAACTCAGATTTAGATCGGTGACCCTGGATGCATTCCCCCTTTGTTATTATATATGATCCTCATCTTCATCAGTCCCAACAACTGGTGTGGTCGAAGGGTTGCTGCATAGCTGAGCACCAAACCAAGTCCTTCCACATATCTGGGTCGAAAGCTGGAGAGATATTCATTCATGCGTATCGTTTCTTAAGCAATTAGACTTAATGGAGCCAACTCTTCTCCAGGTCGATTCACAGCCGTTGTCCTTCGAACTGAAGACGAACATGTGGCTGTTGATACCATCGATGGAATCCTCTGTTCTTGGCCGTCGACTACAGTCTCTGGCCGTAGACTACAGTCCCTGGCCGTCGACTACAGAATCTTGCCGTAGAATACAGTTCCTGGTCGTCGGCTACAGTCTCTGGTCGTCGGCTACAGTCTCTGGTGGTCGGCTACAGTTCATGGCTGTCGGCTACAATCTATGGCCGTAGACTACAGTTCCTGGCCGTCGACTAGAGTCTCTGGCCTTAGATTACAGTTCCTTTGCCGTCGGCTTCAGTCTCTGGCCATTGACTACAGTCTCTGGTCGTAGACTACAGTTCATAGCCGTCAACTAATTTCTCTGTCCGTCAACTACAGTCTCTGGCTGTTGACAACCAGTCGAGGAAGCCCTCCGCCCAGCATCATCAGTGTTACGTACATGGAGCTTAATGTTACCCATTGTGCCAGTTGGCCGCTGACCCTACAAAAAAGTTCCTCCCACCTTTAACAGGACTTGTTTTTTTTTCTGTTGGGTGCCTAAGAGTGACTTTGTAATAATGGTCTTCAGAAATTACGTAGAAATTTCATAGAAAATATGCGTCCTTCAACAGGAATCGAACCTGTGTCCTACACGAAACCGTCAGTTGATTCGACGTTGGAGAACGCATATTTCTCGAACATTCAGGACAGTAAATGTAATTAATACTGTTTAATTAAAAAAACAAAGCATTTACTTAAATAAATTGTATCTATTAAAATATCGTATAAAACAGAATATATATATATATAAACATTGATAGATAGATGAACAATGACAGGTAGATATATAGATGAATAGTGATATATATATATATATATATATATATATCACTATTCATCTATATATAGATAGATGAACAATGACATATATATATAGATGAATAGTGATATATATATATATATATATATATATATATATATATATATATATATATATATATATATATATATATATATATATATATATCACTATCATTTATATATCTACCTGTCATTGTTCATCTATCAATGTTTATTTATTGTTCATTTATTCATGGTTGTTCATCTATCTATGTATCTGTTACTGTTTATATATTCCGGTTCATCTAAGTCAGTTCATATCTATCTATAGGTCATTGTTTATCTGTCATTGTTCATCTATCTATCCACCACTGTTCATCTATCTATCTATCTATCTATCTATCATTGCTCATCTATCTATGTATCTGTTACTGTTTATCACTATTCATCTAAGTCGGTTCATATCTATCTAGCTATCTAGCTATCAGTATCTGTCGATATTTCTGAGATTAGGTATTATGTACACTATTTACATTATTAGGACTATTTCCTCAAGGACACATGGCACAGTGGATAAAGGCGTTAGTTAGATCCAGTGACAGGACCCAAAGAGTGTGAGTTCAATACCTGGTTAAGGCGGTGGAGAACTTGGAGAGGGAATTAAGCAGGAGATAACTGATAACTGACATCCATTAGACATGGCACGTGGAACTAGAACAGTCTACCCCAGTGAGCGAAATAAAGGATCCAGTTCGACATTCCAACCACCTGAAGAAGGCCGGAGCGTACAACGGCCGAAGCGTTGTAATACATATGGCGACAAAGATTAGGACAATAGTTCGAATAATGTAAATAGTCTCTCTATCTATCTATCTATCTATCTATCTATCTATCTATCTATCTACCACTTCTCATCTATCTATCTCCCTCATTGTTCATCTATCTAGGTATCTTTTACGGTTTATCTATTACTATTCATGTAAATCGGTTCATTTATCTATCACTATTCATCTGTCATTTCATATATCTATCTATCTATCTATCTATCTATCTATTCATTTATCTAACACTGTTCATCTGTCATTTCATATATCTATCTATCTATTCATTTATCTAACACTCTTCATCTGTCATTTCATATATCTATCTATTCATTTATCTAACAATGTTCATCTGTCATTTCATATATCTATCTATCTATTCATCTATCTATTCATTTATCTAACACTGTTCATCTGTCATTTCATATATCTATCTATCTATTCATTTATCTAACACTCTTCATCTGTCATTTCATATATCTATCTATCTATTCATCTATCTAACACTGTTCATCTGTCATTTCATTTATCTATCTATCTATTCATCTATCTATTCATTTATCTAACACTGTTCATCTGTCATTTCATATATCTATCTATCTATTCATTTATCTAACAATGTTCATCTGTCATTTCATATATCTATCTATCTATTCATCTATCTAACACTCTTCATCTGTCATTTCATATATCTATCTATCTATTCATCTATCTATTCATTTTTCTAACACTGTTCATCTGTCATTTCATATATCTATCTATTCATCTATCTATTCATTTTTCTAACACTGTTCATCTGTCATTTCATATATTCATCTATCTATTCATCTATCTATTCATTTATCTAACACTGTTCATCTGTCATTTCATATATCTATCTATTCATCTATCTATTCATTTTTCTAACACTGTTCATCTGTCATTTCATATATCTATCTATCTATTCATTTATCTAACACTCTTCATCTGTCATTTCATATATCTATCTATCTATTCATCTATCTATTCATTTATCTAACACTGTTCATCTGTCATTTCATATATCTATCTATCTATTCATCTATCTATTCATTTATCTAACACTGTTCATCTGTCATTTCATATATCTATCTATCTATTCATTTATCTAACACTCTTCATCTGTCATTTCATATATCTATCTATCTATTATCTATCTAACACTGTTCATCTGTCTATTTATCTGTTACTGTTTATCTATCACTATACATCTAAGTCGGTTTATATCTATCTATCTATCTATCTATCTATCTATCTATCTATCTATCTATCACTGTTCATCTATTTATTTATCTATCTACAACTGCTCATATATCTATCTATCTCTCATTGTTCATCTATGTATCTTTTACAGTTTATCTATTACTATTAATGTAAGTCGGTTCATTTACCCATCACTGTTCATCTATCAGTCTATGTACGTTTTTTTATTTCTCTCTTTTATTAATGTTTCTCTTCCTTTTAATGATTTGTTGGTTTCCATTGTGCTTTCAAAATACGTAATTGTCCATATTGCCTTCAAAACCTAATATGGAAGGCTTATCTAATTTCATCAACTGCAATTTTTCGGCTACTTGCCTTTGACCTTTGACAAAAGATTTGGGCGAATAGGTCAGAGAAAATTAAAAATATATCAATCAATTAAATGACGCCCGTAGTTCTTCGTCAAAAAGAAACCTAAAGATGTAAGCAAATCCTTAAAAACATGTTTATATACAGTTAAAAATTATTTGGCTTTTTTCAAAATCCCACGGGGAAAATTATCGCTCGAGATTCTCAGTATTTGACATTATCATTGTTCTTTCTTCGGGCTTTTCAGATTGTAATTTCATTTCTGTTATTTTCTTTCATATTTCCCACCTTCAACCACCACTCCACCCTAATCTTGCTTTTCATTAGAATTCATTTTTGATATGGCGGACATTTTTGTTTTTCTTTTGACCTTTTCTACATTTTTTCTCCTTTATTCTTTAAAAAAAAAATGATCGTTTCTTCCCTTCTTCATCATTTTGCTGCTTATGTTCTCTCGTTTTCTATTTCTTGTTGTTGGTTCATTTTTCGTTTTCTCTTCTTTCTTTTGTTTCCTTCTTTAATTTTATTCTAATATGGCTACTTCCTTTTCTCCTATTATCTCTTTTTTTCGTTCATTTTATTTTTATTAATACAGTTTCTTTTGTTAACTTTTTACAAATATCGGTCTTTAAGACCGACATCTTTTATCTATTCATTTTGCAGTTTGTATTAATCTTTTGTTAATACAACTTATTCTGTCTATATTTATTTATATATATATATATATATATATATATATATATATATATATATATATATATAGTTAAACTTCTACGTCTGACACGGACTCAGACCACACAGGGGTTGATAAGATTGAATTGTATATTTTGAATCTGTTGGCTGCTTCTAACCTTATGTAATGTCTTCATTTGAACGTTTTCAGCTTCGATTTGTCTACCTCATTTTCGAGCGACGTTCAATGATGCATTTGCGAACCACTTTTGACTTGCTCAGTAATTTACAGTACCGCTTTTTGAGTTTAAATTGATTATTTACCTTTCTTAAAATAAGAAATAAATAAATAATACGCAGTAAATGACAAGGAAAAGAAGGAAATGAAAAATGACTAAGAAAAAGAAAGAGAAAATAAAAAAACGTAATAAAAAAGTAAGTGAAACAGAAACAAGGTAGAAGAAGAAGAAGAAGAAGAAGAAGAAGAAGAAGAAGAAGAAGAAATTAACAAATACAGAAATAAGAAACTGAGTGAAAAAAGGAAGAATAACTAAGGCTAAAACAACAAAGTTTGCATGCCCCTCCTGTAGTTTTCAGTTTCATCCTCCCAAAGAGAGACGTGTTCTCTTTGTCTTTACAACACACGTCGAAATAGAAAACGCAGTGACCCAATACAACATTTTTACGTAATTTACCATCCATTTCACAATACTGTGATGTGATTTCAGAGTTTTCCTTCCGCTAGTCTGTTCGTCCCACAAGGCAAAATAGCCCAGTCCATAAATGGAGAAAGATGGGTTCATGCCTTTTTCATCAGTATTATGAGGAAGTGAAAACAACAGACTGGGTCGGAATTTGATTGGTTGCTTTTGTTTAACGGCATATCAACACCCCTATGGGCTACTCAATGCCGAAATCTAAATATTTGTGGCGCAATTGTATGCCTTCACCTGCAGATAAAATGTATTGTTGGTCACTTTACTCTAATTCACTATAAGTTTGGTTATTCTGTTTAATGACATATCAACATCCTATGGGTCATTTTTTTAAAGCATTTCACCGTAAGTAAGGCAGGGGCGTCACTAGCACGCAAGAGGTTACAGAGAGTGAGAGCAAGAGCAAAGGGGGGGTGTTTGAGGAAAGGATAAAGAGAAGGACGGGGATCAAGATCAAAATATCAGATGTTGATTGACATTACATTTGAATATTTGAAGATTATAGTTATCATGGAAGCAAGTAAGCGGAAGGGAGTTCCACTACCGGGAAGTGGGAGTTAAGCTGCTGAAGTAGAAGAGATGGTTACATTTAACTGTTTCGACAGTGGAAGGGTGGGACTGAGATGCCAACCTAGTAGCACGCTTAAATTCATGCAGTTGGGGTACCAGAAAAGTAGCTCATCAGAGCAGTTGCCATGAAAATATTTGTAGAAAAGACAGAGAGAAGCCACATCACGTCTGTGAGAAAGTGACTGTAGCCGAGATGTCAGGTCAGGACCTATCATATTGTATATCCGTCTTTAGATTTTGTTGAGAAGCACGAGATGAACATCAGGGGCATCAGACCATATATGATAACAATATTGAATGCAATGCCGAAATTTTATTTTCTTGTGAGTTTTGGTAACTTTTTTCCTAAAATGTATTCTTTTTCCAATATTGTATTTCTGGTATTTTTTTTTATTTTAACTATGAAAATGTATTACTGGTATTTTTTCAAATGTATTTTCATGTTTTGAACCTAGTTTGGGGATTCCATAGCTGCGACCCTAACAACAATTAAGAGGTGGTTCCACGTTCCTCATCAGAGGCCTTGCTGCCGGATGTAGTTTATCGTCATACCCCGGACGATCGGAATTTGGACTCGGCAACCCGATTATAATTTCCATTTCCGTGTTGTTAATCGCTACGCTTCATACACATTTCCTGGAGGAATAATTAATTAACAAGAACAAGAAGAAGCAAAACTGGATGTTGGGTGGAACCTAATAAAATGGGCTAATGTTTTTTTTGTAAAGAATTAAAAAGAAAATAGAAAAGAAAAACGAAGAAAAAAAATGTGGCATTATTTCTACGTTTTGGGAGGTGGTTGGGGGTTACGCACAAAATTCCCAGACTGATACTGAAAGTGAATCTTCTCTCATCGCTCGCTACTTTGTTTAGCGTCTGGGTGTAGCGCAACTTTCTACAATTCATATCACACCTCATCGTGATTCTTAAACTGTTTGTTGAAAATATTTCGCAGCATTGCTCTCCGCTGAACCCAATCTATCCCCATCCTCACAAGGGGGAAAAAAAAGACGCCTCAAAAAATAGATTAAACAAATTGACTTTGTATTTGGATTAACCGACTATTTATAAAATGACTTGTGATTTTGGCCCGTAATTTTTTTGCGCAATGAAACTCTTTACACTACGCTTACGCAAGAGAAAAAGGTGATGTATAGATTTCTCTTCTTATCTTTGACCCCGAATAGGATCGTCCAACAGTCTAAGTAATCACTGCTAAGTCTTCAGATCGCAGACTGTTTTCGACTTTGGTAAAATAGATATGCCTCTCCCCATTTATAAACAATGACTATGACCAAACAAAAAGTAACAGAAATTATAAAATGCACAACGTAGATTAAATTTAGTTGAAGTGGTCTGCCGAATTAACTTTCATACGATGGAAGCATTTTGCTACATAAAATGATGCGGTAACAACATTTTCAGTTTTCAATTCTGCCTTTGCTCCTGCTATGATCGTTTCCTTGTGGCTTTTTCATTCATTTTTTTTTTTCTTTCTCAAAGGAAACTTATTCGATAAATAGGTAAAATGTTGAGCTATTTAAGTATGGCATGCGTTCATGTGTGAATATCAAAGAACAAAGCCTCAAATCTTGTTTCAATTCAGAATCCTCTCGTCTCTTTTTTACCTTTTATTTTGTCTTTGCATCATCGCAGGGGTGTTTTCAATTCTATGCGTCCGGGAAGGCAAAACGAATGTCTTTGATCTTTCAGTGGAATAAATATAGACTTGTTTAGTATCTCTTGGCTAAGATGAGGAACGGGAATCCTATCAGTAAATCTCGAGAAAAGTCGACACCGAATTATCGAGTAGCATATCACGTAATTCTTATGAATGGTGAAGGTTCCTGCAACAAACTTTATTGCATAGAACCGTGTAGTCTGCTGTAGATACATTAATCAACTTTTGACAACTGCACAAGGCTTTACATAGAACGGATTGTTTAAAGGAATTGATCGATCGATTAACTTTCCCCTTGAACAACTAATCACAATGGACAATAAACCAGATTATATTTAAAAACGGTAAGTTGTGATCAAATTTGGGTATACACGAAAAACCGTTTGAAGTAATATATATATATATATATATATATATATATATATATATATATATATATATATATATATATATATATATATATATATGGGCACGTGGCTTAGAGTGGTTAGAACGTTCGCATTCTCGTCATGATACCCTGGTTCGAAGCTCACCATATTGAGCTTGCTGGACTTGTTCATATTGTAGACAAGTATCTTCGAATACGAATGGCCAGCTATACTATATATATATATATATGACAATATATATATATTGTCATATATAATGTTATTTTCCTTTTGCGTAATTTAGACGACAATTTATGCAACGCATAAATACATATATATATATATATATATATATATATATATATATATACGACTGGACCGAACGATTACACAAATGTTCGTCTACAAAACTCTGGAGTAGAGGTGGTGTTGAATATGACATCAATCAGCGAATTGACAAATTTTATATTTATATTAATCCTATATATATGTGTGTGTGTGCGTGTGTTATTACTATAAGCTTTAAATTTATAAAAATATATATATATATATATATATATATATATATATATATATATATATATATGCTTTGATAAATGTGAATCGAGTTCTCTCAGTCACTGTGTTTATCTAAAAATAAATACGCTTAAATTCACATTTACCCTGCTGTACGCCAACGGCTTAGGTGTAGAATCTACGACTGACGCTAATTCAACCGGGTTTCGATCCTAGGTAGAGATAACCAGACGTCTAGCCACACTTATAAGCTGTGATAACAGTCTGTCTGCGGATGACATATATATATATATATATATATATATATATATATATATATATATATATATATATATATATATATGTTGTTATGTCCTTACGCAGCCCCAAAAACCTAACCTCACACATTTTACACTTAGCAGCCCATCTCTTTCCATCTTTCTAATACGTTTAGAATACGTATAATACATTAGCTCCTTTATCTCTTTCAATCTGTAATTGTAGTCGCTGACTACAAAAAAATATTAGGTCAGACAGGCTGACCCCATCGACAGATCTGAATGGAAGCTAAAAATAGATTCTCACATACGTGCTAAATCATGTGACGAAGTACAAACGTCGAGGGGGAAAAGACCGCAGGAAGCAATTGGAAACCGAGTCTGGTGTAAAAATTCATTTAGTCTTGGGTATGACGATAAACTACATCTGGCAGCAAGCCCTCTGATCAGGAGATTGAAAGGTTTGAGGTGCGTAAAACCACCTCATCATTGCTGTTGTTCCCAGGTCTACCCTCACTCGGGGTGTTAGCACCTGTTAGGGTCCTAACTACGGGCAAATAGTGAACCCCAAAACGAAATTAAAACAGTATAAAAATACATTTTATACTAACATTCTTGGCAATACATTTTTATATAAAAAATTACCAATAAAACATTTTATCGTAAAATTACCAACAATATAATTTTATAATAGATTTACTGGCAATATATTCTATGTGAAACAGAAGGCATACAATTACGTTTAAAATATATTTAGTTGAAATCATAAAATTGTGTTCAAAATATTTAGATTTCGTCATGAAATAATCCATAGAGGTGTTGACATGCCGCTAAACAAGATCAACCAAACCAATTATTATTAGGAAGCTAAATATGTCTAAGCTTAAACCCTAAACAGCTTCCGGAATTCTGAGAGTAAGCAAATCACATTTACGATAAAAGATAAAATCACTAAAAGACTATCGATGACGTAGATAGTTAACTCTGTGTTAGGCTACGGATTTATTGATTCACTTCCGTAATCAATAGCCTGACACAGATACAACTAATTTATATCTGACACTTTAATCCTGTTAGATCTATGTAATAATATTCATCACTAGATTAAGTGCATTGACAAATAAAATATTTTTATGTAAAATTATTTTTGATGGACCCACGTGTATATATATATATATATATATATATATATATATATATATATATATATATATATATATATATATATTGTGGCAAAAATATCTTCCACACATACCTCCCAGATTGGTAAGACATTGGTGGCAATATTGGGGTCTTCATCTAAGTAATGTCTTATTATTATGTGAAAGGTGTTTCTGGAAAGTATATGTGGGAGGTATTTCTGCCACTATATATATATATATATATATATATATATATATATATATAAAGACAAAGGTAAAATTTATCTAAGATAAGTTTTCCTCTTGTTTTTATTCATATTGTCTTTTACAGATATACTCTATCTGAAATTTTCATATACACACACACACGCATATATATATATATATATATATATATATATATATTACAATGAATCATTCATACAAAAAGTAGATTAGTAAAGTTTTTATCCGTAAACAATAACACATTTCTAAAAAAAAAACATATTTCGTTTCGCATTTAATCTTTCGTCTCTGATGCTACCTGGATTTAATAAAAACAAAATAATTTCCATGTCTGAGGATGACTGTGTGTACAGTTGAAAGTACTACAAGATTTAAAAAAGACCTTATACAGCTTGTAGTTATTAAAAACTAAGATCATAACATTCATCGAGTGGTTCGTAGGTTAATGCAACTTTAAAATTTTGTTTGCGAAGAGTTCTCGCCATTTTATATCATTAACTTTACTAATCTACTTTTTGTATGAATGATTCATTGTAATATAAATTGAACTGCACCACATATTTATATACATACATATATATATATATATATATATATATATATATATATATATATATATATATATATATAATAATAATAATAAAAAATAGTGTGCTTCTCATAATATGTAGATTTAAAAGGTCGGTTAATGAAATTCGAGAAATAAAAGACAACAAAAATGATAATACTATTTTTCCTAAGACTAATAATATTTATTTTATATTGGTACGCCTTTTAATTAAATAGAAACACGCTGAGAAAAACTTTAAAGTCAGATATTTTCGGACACCGTTTATCAACGAAACAAGAAATAAACAATGAAGTGGAACTCTCTTTTTCCGGGGAATGATACGAAGATGCATTCCTGATGAGGCCCCAGCACATTTTAGTCACATTGTTCGCAATGAACTGACTGACATCTACCATGAAAGATGGATGGGTTGGTGGGGGGTTCGGTTCCATGGCCTGCACGTTCTCCCGACCTCAATCCTTTTGATTTTGATCTGTGGTGCCACCTAAAACAATTGGTATTGTTAATGTAGAGAAGCATCATCAACGTGCCATAGGAGTCTGCAAAACCATTCGACACCGTGTGGTAGTAATTAAAAGAGTCCGCCAGTCAATAATCCGACGGGTGCATACGAATGTAGAAGCAAGCGGAGGACATTTTGAACATTTTTTATGAGTTGTTCAGGTACAACGATGGCCTTTTGGATATATGATGATATGGACATTTCACATTGTTTTGGTTTCAGGAACCCCCTCCCCCAAAGTTTGTAAAATTGTTTTTGGATCGTATATTTAATAGCGTCTACCGTAAACGTTAAACTTAATAACTCAAAAACGAAGGATTTGCGGACTTCTGTCCCTGTTTTTCGTGAGGAACCTGCCCCAAAGTTTGTAAACATATTTTTGACACATATATATATATATATATATATATATATATATATATATATATATATCTTCTTCACAGCGTATATATATGTGTGTGTGTGTGTAAAATATTTACATCTACAATATTTTATTCTGTGAACAAAATTTCATATCCGTGAGCGTGCGTGCCAGTGTGTGTGCGCACGCTCGCGCGTGTGTTATGGTGTGTGTGTGTGTGTGTGTGTGTGTGTGTGTGTGTGTGTGTGTGTGTGTGTGTGTGTGTGTGTTTTATGGTGTGTTAAGGTTTGCCTGTGTGTTTGGTTTCCAGAATAAAACATTGCGGAAGGTATTTTAGTCAGGGATCGTTCAACCCATTTTCACATGTCTTCAGTTGAAACGCCCTCTACTTATCATTATTAATACTATTGATGTGATTTTTTTCTGGTTTTTTTTTTTCCTGCGAAAAGTGGGGAAAAAAAGTATCGTCTTTTCAAAACTCACTCCAAGAATCAAAAAAAAAAAATAAAACTTATTCTTTGCCATAACTGATTTTATCTTCCTCATTTGAATTAGACAATTTATTATTAGCAAAGATGCGAAAAATTGCTTTCAGAGTGTTAAAAAGCAGCTCTCGAGAATGAGACATCGGATTCGCTTTCGTATATATATATAAATTCAAAAAAATATTGGGAATAAACTTATTGAAACAGACCCCTTTAAGAATGAATGATTCCAAGAAACTTTAAAGTCAGGGTAACAACATTAAAATTGATATTTACAGTTAAGTAATTTTTTCTGTATATATTATATATATATATATATATATATATATATATATATATATATATATATATATATATATATATATATTGTTTAAAATTTGCTCTTTTTCACAATGGAAGAATGTATTATATCGGAGATAAAGCGTTTTATAGATAGAGACAGTGGACACAGGAATCAACTCTTTATGTAACTATACGTATCAGTGCGCGCGCTTATGCTTACGTCCAATGTTGGTCTAATGTAAAACATCTTATACCTTTTTCTAAGGCAAAATTTCGAAGAAATAAGAAATCTGTTTTTTAACTATCCTACTTGGATAAATTATTTGTCAGATCACAATAAGTGAAGGCAGATAGATAGATAGATAGATAGATAGATAGATAGATAGATAGATATGAAGACTCTAAAACATTTTTTTATTTTATATTAAGCCTACGCAGTATATTTTTTAGACGAATTTTACTTTATTTTACATTTAATATCAATTCACGACGTTAAATTTCCGATTAACATTGAACTCGAGATGGTATTATAGTTCTGCAACCAATTTTAACGCCGTACGCACGTGAAATTGTCCTGTTACAACCAGGCGAATAAGAAGAGCAACTGCGTTAAACGCGGCATCTCCTAAATGATGAGAATTCGCGCGAAACAAATTCGTATTCTCTTTTGCTTGAGCGATGGCTCTCCTTATAAGTGCGGGAAAATGAGATTTCCCTTCCTTTTTTAAAACTGGTTTCCTTTTTAGATGATGAAATATGGATCGCATCATTCACTGGAAAAATAACATCCTTGCTCTTGACTTGTCTTCAGGTAAGTGTGAATTGAAAAAAAAAAACACATCATAAAAGGGTAATCAGAACAGAAAAAGGCGAGAGGGTATTATATTAGTGCATAGAAACTTTCTATAATCAGATAGATAGATAGATGTGTACAGAATGGGACAGATAGATAGATAGATAGATAGATAGATAGATAGATAGATAGATAGATAGATAGATAGATAGATAGATTAAAAACAAATATTTTAAAAGTATATCTAAAAATATGCCAAAATATATTTTGTTTAATCATTTTATCCCAAACAAGGCAATAAAGCCACTAAGACGCAAGGGCTTACTGTGTGTGAGATAATATGAAAAAAAAGAAAACATTATCAAAATGAGAGAAGAATAAAAGAATAGGAATCAATAAAAGAAAAGATAACTATTGACATTGCATTTAAATTTTTGAAGATCAATATTAACTAACACTTTCGCCCCAGCCTCTCAACCTCCGACATCTTACTCTCTGTGTTGGGGTGTCTACTCGGTCTTAACCGAACTTAAGGAAGTGACCGTAGGCCCCCTGAGCATCCGTAGATCATTCGACTGGTCCACTGGTTTAATCCTGCTTCCTGCCCACGTTGTGTTTGGTTTGATCCAGAAAGCAGAAGTGATAGCTGTCCATTCACGGTCTACTGAAGATGTAGACATGGCTGGGGAGTCTGCGCTAAGAAATTTGGAATGCAGCAAAATATATATATATATATCTGTAGAAAGCCGGACAAACAACTATTCAGTGGTTGAATTGTTAATGTCTTTTATATAGCAGAAAAGAATAGTATAGAAAAGAAACGGGTTACAGAAAAGAAAATTATTTGACGTTAAAAAGAAAAAGAAAAACTCATGCACTGGATTCTAGACAGAGAGAGAGTGGGTTTTGATTAACTTGTTAAATCGTCTCAGAACGATATGCGACTCTTGCGGTGGAGAGATAAAGATTTCTGTGCGCGGCTTAAAGTTTATAGTTGCATTCCTCCTCGGTAGTAGTAACAGTAGTAGTAATCTTCGTGGTAGCAGACGCATCGGTACTTATATTAGCAGTACATGTTAGCGGAGGTTTTGTTCCAATATCTGACATCACTTTAGTACTTCTTCGAGCCTTCAATTCAACTCTGTTCACTTTCAATCTTCGATATCTATCCACCCAGCTCGACTGCACTCGAAGACAGACGAGCAAAAACCAACCTTTTGTTATTGTAGCTTGATCGACGTTTCCGTTTCCAGTGTTAGTAATAATAGTAGCAGTAGCAGTTGGAGGAGTAATTCGCTTCTTCGTACTAATATCAGCAACATATGTTAGCGGACGTTTGGTTCCAATCTATGCCGTCACTTTCAATATCGGACATTTCTCCACCCAGCTCGACGACACGCAGCGACGACGACGTACCGAACGATTGCGGCCTCTCCCGTCTGGCCTCTTCCGTCTCGCTCGACCGTCTGCCTCTTCTTCAGCATAACTACGCGTTTATATAGATAAATCTGGTTGATCTTAAATCGACCCTTGGTCCGCACACAATTATCACGAGTGCCGTTTTCAACCCAAAATCATGTGAATTTCAAAGTTCACATAACCTTAGTAACCGATAAAATTTATTTCGATCATTTCCATTGTCTTTTTCACGACCCAATTCCAAATGGGCTAGATCAGATTTCCATCAGTAAACAAAATTGTTCTGATCTAATTTCGCTGTTCAAATCTATTCCAATTTCAATAAAAAAAAATGTCCGTGTGTGTGTATGTGTGTGTGTTTCCCAAACTCTCTCTGTTACAACTGGAAAGCAAGAACCGAAAGAAGATTTCCAC
Organism: Acanthosepion pharaonis; assembly: GCA_903632075.3. Classification (NCBI taxonomy): domain Eukaryota; kingdom Metazoa; phylum Mollusca; class Cephalopoda; order Sepiida; family Sepiidae; genus Acanthosepion; species Acanthosepion pharaonis. The sequence goes on from CAHIKZ030000020.1 coordinate 710,300, forward strand.
AAGCGAGAAGTACGAGTGAAGAAACTCTTTGCATAGAACTTACGGTTAGTTCTAGATATTTCAACTGTAAAATGATGTGCGCTCTTGCCACAAATCTAGAAATGCGCTTAAATTCATAAAGTCTAGATCCGATAAAGGAAAGTTCTTCAGAATAACTTCCGTGAAAATATTTATAGAAAAGGCGCAGAGACGGTAAATTATGACGGTGGGAAAGTGACTGAATCAGAGATGCCAGGTCAGGACCATTAACATTACAGATTCTTCTTTGTATTTTATGAAGAATCTCTAAATACGTATGCATGGATTCTGGTGAGAAAAATTGTCTATCACGACACAGTGAATCAACATTCCTACCAACAGACGTAGCAAATGAGTTAATATAAGCTGTAAACTTCATGTCAGCGGAAAACATTAGCTTAAAAGGCGTAATGTCTCACTCGCTTGGAGATTAGCATCAGCCATAGTGATGGTAGATAAAAAGTTTCTTTCAGACGATTTAAAAAGAGCAGTTTCGTTTCGGAACAAATATCTTAAAAAAAAGAAGAGCAATGGTAAATAAAAATTACTTACCGTGAAGTGGTTGATCGAATAGGTATAAGAGCAAAAAAGAAATAGCCAAAAGGGTAACTGGTTATCGCTCCTCGCTCTTCACAACTCAATCCAGGACAAAAAGATATAAATATGTGCGCAACTGAAGAGCAAGCAGCGATAGCCGATTAGCCACTTTTGTGTTACTCATGTAAAGTAATTTTTCCCTAAGCTTGTTATCACTCTCTTTTTGTATATTTTTCTGTTTTTATATACATTTTTAAAATGTCTGCTTTTAAAATATCTCTTCCCCGCCCTCTCTCTCTCTCTACCTATATATACATACACACACACACACACACACACACACACATATATATATATATATATATATATATATATATATATATATATATATATAAATGAACATTGAAATCAGCACTCAGAGACGACGGGCTGTTTCATATTTGACGCAATCGTCAGGCCACCTATATCTAAATCTATACTTATATATATATATATATATATATATATATATATATATATATAAATGAACATTGAAGTCAGAACTCAGAGACAACGGGCTGTTTCATATTTGACGCAATCGTCAGGCCACCTATATCTAAATCTATGCTTATATATATATATATATATATATATATATATATATATATATATATATATAAATGAACATTGAAGTCAGCACTCAGAGACAACGGGCTGTTTCATATTTGACGCAATCGTCAGGCCACCTATATCTAAATCTATGCTATATATATATATATATATATATATATATATATATATATATAAATGAACATTTGAAGTCAGCACTTGACAAAGGCTGTTTCAACAATCAGAGGCGCTTATATATATATATATATATATATATATATATATAAGAACATTGAAGTCAACACTCAGGCATTTTTCACGACGCAATCGTCAGGCCACGAGTGTACGTTTTTTTCGACTATGTAATAAATATACTATATGAATATTACATAAATAGTCGTGAAAAATCCAACACTCGTGGCCTGACGATTGCGTCTAGCATGAAACAGCCTGTTGCTTCTGATTGTTGACTTCAATGTTCACTTTTACATTTATATCTACATACTCTCTATCTCTGATATTGAGCACTTTATCCTATAAATATAGCACACCTTAATACTACACACACACACACACACACACACACACACATATATATATATATATATATATATATATATATATATATATATATAGGTATAGAGTTAGATAAATCAAACGACCAGATATAAGCAACCATATACGCGTGGGTTGGCGTGCATACACAAGCAAGCAAATAAATAATCATTAAATTTATTTATGAGGTGTAAACATAACAGTGCTCGATGTGGTTAGACAGACCAAAGATATATATTAATAAATATATATATATACATATACCTACGTTTTGGTGTGCTCATAAATAAAATGCCCAAAATATATATATATATATATATGTGTGTGTGTGTTAAGACGTTTTATGTTTATACATTCTTTTTTATGGATACAGATATTTAAGTAAATGCTCTGTTTATAATAATCAGTATTAACAACTTTTACCGGCCTGAATGTCCGAGAAATTTTCATAGAAAATATGCGTCCTCCGACAGGAATCGAACCTGTATCCTACACAGGACCGTCATATAGCCATAGTCATATTTCTCGGACATTTAGGCCGGTAAATGTTGTTAATACTGTTTATTATAAAACAGAGTATTTACTTAAATATTTGTATCTATAAAAAAGAATGTATAAACATAAAAATGTCTTAAAATAATTCTCGGACTTTGTCCATTTTATAATATATGTGTATCTGTCTGTCTGTCTGTCTGTGTGTGTGTGTGTGTGTGTGTGTGTGTGTGTGTGTGTGTGTGTGTGTGTGTGAAATGAGAACAAATAGAGTATAACTCCACTGTACGTAACATTTAATTTAAAAGACCCCTTTAAGAAATTGGCAAACAGCTTAAGCGTTCTAAAAAAAATTATAACGTTTTAATGTCCTAAAATAAATAATATATAAATGTATATAGAGAGAGGGACAGACAGACAGACAGACAGACAGATTGTTTCTGAAAAAATAATGGATCTTTTATCGCATAAACATTAGACCAACTCGGACAAAAAACTCTCGTCGATCGTGCAAAGCCAAATAGTGCCTTTAAGCGCAAATTTCTTCAAAGATTCTCGAAACGTTCATATCTGCTCAGTTTCCTATTCTATCGTAATGGATTTTTATTTATCAGTCCGACAGATTGTATCACTTAAATGTTATTTTTAGTATATACTCATATTTGATTTGACGCTCCATTTGTTTGAAATCCCGTATGATCTAAAGACGGTTTCTCCTGATAAGGCGGATGCAGGTTCAAACCTTCTGGAGGGCGCATCTTTTCTATAATAAGATTTCATGAATATTCAGGTCGGTAGGCGAAAATAAATAAATATAGCGTTTAATAAATAAACGGAGAGTGTGTACTCAAATACGACTATCCGCCAAAAATAAGGTTTAACTGATATATATATATATATATATATATATATATATATATATATATAGAGAGAGAGAGATAGATAGATAGAGAGAGAGAGAGAGAGAAAAGAAATTATTTGATTCATGGATTTTGGAAGGGAATTTTTTTCTCAAAACAATTCCCGAGAGAATCGTCATTAGTAGTAAAAAAAATTCTTGACGTCACTTTTTTGTTAACCATCCTGATATCTAGTGAAGGGGTTGAATCTTTGGTGGTACAGAATTTTATTAAATCTTTAAAAACAGCTATTCAGGGAGAAGTGAATATAGGACTTCTTCAGATAAACAGTGGCTACAAACAATTTTAACATGTTTGCTGATTCAGTTTTTGTCACTGATATTGGTAATGCCAACTCGTAGCACGGATATTATATGGACATCAAAATAAAAAATTGTTCTTTGCCTAATTTGTGCAGATCCATACTGACTGTTCATTTATTACTGATAACATTGTGAAGAGTCATTAACATACCAAACAAATAATTATATATGAATATATTAAAAAATATATAAAACTACTGATTACGCGGTAGTCATTTTTTTCTTCCCCACTTTTCTAGTAATTTTGCACATATTTATGTTTTGACTTCGTTTGAGCGCTGAAGAGTGAGGAGAAAATAATCAGTTTACCCATTTTGTTGATTCTTTTATGTTAAATTATTTGATCCACCAATTCATCGTAAGTAATTATTTTCTTATCCTTAATCTTCCTCCTGCTTTGTTTTATATATTTTGGTATACATTTATACATATTTTACAACATATCTCTCTCTATCTCTATCTCCCTTTGCATATATATATATATATATATACACACACACACACACACATATATATATATATATATATATATATATATATATACAGTGAGAAAGAGACAGAGACAGCGAAAAAGAAAGCGAGAGAAAGAAGAAAAAACGCCAACACTAGTCTCATTGATACCTTGAAAACAGAAAGCGATTGGCTTCCCTTTTTCTTGTATATTTTATATAAATTGATTCATACATACAGGGTGTCCATAAAGTTCGTGTGCACTTTAAAAAATTTATAACTTTATTTGTATTTGCGATAGAAATAATTTGTTTTATGGCAAACAAATTTTTCTTAACCTTTCTTTTTCTGCCTTCTTTTATATATTTCTGTATAAATAGTGCTGTTCAAATGTAAGTCAACTCCTAAGATAATAGTTTTTTAAAAATTGTCTCTTTTTCCAGATGATCAACAAATCGTGATTAAACTATATATTCATTAAGAAAAGCCTTTCTTAAATCAATTACAACAATTTGTAAACATTTTTAACAAACTGGAATAAAAATATTAATTAAAAATTAAGATCTGCAAAAGTAAGTTAATCTTTACATTTAACATTTCGTGATTGCTTCTTTACAATGTTTCCAAGTTTCGCAAAGACACCGTCTTATTCGTCAGGGTCAGCTAAATCGATTGAATTCAATGACGGATATTAAATTAATATCTGTTAAACTTACTCAAATGAGCAGGACGGTGTCTACGAAAGTCGGAAGATAAGTCATTTTTTTATCTATTAATTACCAACAAATTATATAAATATTATTAAGTTCAGTTTAGTGTAGCACAAGTTAAACTATGATTCCAAAAACTGTAAACATATCTTACAGCAATCTTTGAAGTAGGGAGGATTTTTGCCTTGAAAATCAGCTGTCGAAATGTTGGCTTTCTCCCGAAGACACGAATACGAACAACTGTTGTCAATCAAAGAAGTGCAATGATTTTTTTTTTCTTTTAAGAAAATAATTCTCTTTATCTTCGTAGAAGGGGGAAAATTTTGCGGACGAACGTGTGAAAATTTTGTAAGGAAAGTGAAACAAAGCGTAAAATTAGTTTTAAGTTTAGAGGGCGAATACATTTCCTCATATTTTTCGATCAACTCAAAAACTTTTCTGTTCTTTAGAAAATGAAGATCAGTTTAGAATTTTATTTTCATTTCGTTTTCTTAAGAGAGAAAAAGAAAAAAACAATTTTCTCTTTAGAATGGTCGTTTTATTCAGAATATAAACGTTTTCTTATTTCCCAAAAGTAGCATCGATTTCTAACTTTTTGTCTTCTTTCTCAAAATGAATGCTTTATTCCTATACTTTATTAATGTTGAACTTCAAATGTGTCCTGTTTCAAAAGCCAAAATATGTTTAGAATCTTAATTTGAAATTGTTTTAAAAGGCGAGGGTTTTCTACTTCCAAGTTTCAATTTTCAACGTGAATTTAATCTTATTTCAAAAGATATAAAAATAAAACAGAAACAAATTGTTCGAAACTAAAAAAAGAGTACTGAGCTGTTACGTAATGTCTTCTTCTATGACAATGAATTCTGGACAATCTTCACACAGATGAAGAGACTTGAAGCAAAAGAAATGTTATTCTACAGGATGGTGCTGAAAATACTATGGACCGTACATGTAAGCAATGACGAAGTTTTAGAGAAAATGGAAAACGAAAAGAACACTTATACTTGACATCAGAAAAAGACAGGTGAAAATTCTAGGGTACATAATGGGGAAAAAGTATTAGAAAATTTGATACTCACAAGACAGATTCAAGATAAAAAGAAATGAGGAAAATGACGCATAACATACTTAGTGAGCAGAGTAAATGGATGGCGGGAACAGGGTTTAGGAGAAATAACAGAAAGACAAAATTTATTAAGAGCTACAAATGACAGGAAATTGTGGAGAGCCATGATCGCTAACGTCCTGAAGAGTCACGACACAAAGAAGATATTCAGTTTGAAAACTTTTGTTTTGTTTTAATGATGAATTTAGAAGTTTAATTTCGGTTTTGATTTTGTAGAGGCTGTTGCACTATGTCTCTGTCCAGACACGCATGATTTCAAAACACAATGAGAAATAACTTCTCTTTTCACCATAATAGGCATACGAAAAAAAAAAAACAAGCGCATGCGCAGTGCTAAACTTCGATGTAATATCAATCCTCCTGGTATGGTAGTGAATACTGGACATTTCCTCATTGATGAAAAAGAAGCTCGAAACATTAGAGATGTGGTTCTACAGAAGGCTGCTGAGAATACGAAGGACGGAGCATGTGAGTAATGAGAAAATTTAAAGGAATGTGAACACTTATATTTAGAATCAGAAGGAAACATTTTGAAGGCACATTATGAGGAAAGAGGGTTCGAAAAAATATATTACTTTCACGACATATTGAAGGCCAGAGGTACAAACGGGAAAAACGAGAAACCTGCCTAACAAATTTATGTAAATGGATGATAGATTAGGAAGTGGGAAGGATAATAAAAAGGCAAATATTGGTAAGAGCTATAAAGGACAGGAAGTTGTGAAGAGTCATGATCACCGACGTTCTGAAAATACACAGCAAATAAAAGAATTACTTTTCGGACAACACTAGAAACGAGAAAGGGCACACATCTCCACGCTCTCAGAAAATGGCAACCGGTACTGTCCTTATTCAAGATTATCACAAGAACATTCCTAGTTTTACTCGGTCTTTAAGGAATTATTCTATCCACTCCATTTACCAAAAGTTTCCGGCAGAATAAAATTTGTTTTCTTTTATTCATTCCTTTGTTTATTTTTGTAGATGTATTTGCCTTATTGTCCGGTCGTTTGTAGACTAACTTCCCCTACCCCCGTCTTCCGTACACTGCATATTTATATTTTCTCAAATCTCGTGGTCGCCGTGATCTTGCGTTAATTTATAAGCATAAAAATATGGCTTCCCCCCACGAGATTCTTTTTACGTACGATCGTCCCTGAGGTAAGTTTATTTTTTTTTGTTTCAAACTACAAGCCCCCCCCTGATCTCATGATCACATCTCATATTACATAGTCATCTGTCTATCTGGGCGGGTGTCGCTCTCTTTGCGATCTCCGCAGTGTTTGGCGCTGAGCCTCATGAGATCTTCTCCCATTGTCCGCATCATTCTCTGAATCCTCCTGAATCACTCTAAGGTCAAGAACATGTCTTGGCATACTCCAGCTCAACACTGCACCCCGGTAACCGTTCCTCTTGTCCATTTTGTCGTGCAGCAGGATCCAGTTGGCTTGACCCAAACCTCGTCTCCATTCCGTATAGATTCAGGCTCGTCAGTGTGTGTTAAACATGATCATTGGTATGTGTAAATTGCACTGTGCGGCACAGTGTTTTCATGTTGGCCAGATTTACGTGACTTTTATAGTTCGGTGGTTTCGTTCTAGGATACTGTTATGGGAACTTACCCATAATAATAATGGACTATTCCTGACATTATAAATACTGCGCCTCTCAAGAGGTATGGGCATATATTTTAAGACGAGGAGAGATAATTGAGAGCATATTGTAAGGACATTGGAATAGTGATACTTGTCGAGACAACATAGTTAACTCTAACCAAATCTTATAGTCATTACTAATACTTCTACTTCTTTGTATTATATTTCTGTTGTAATATATCTTTGTATTCCATACCTGTTCGTGTTATTCTTTTATTGGTTCTAACCTTGGACCATCACCGTAGTACAAGGAACTTGGACCATAACAGATACCATTTCCACTAGGCCTGTACGCTGCTCTATAATATTGCCTAGTGTTCCACTTGTCCAACATCTCCCGAAACACTTCCGAACGGAACGCTGCCCAATTGTCCATGAATACCTCTTCAACCGGTCAATGTTCGTCAACGCACAGAATCTTCTCAACCCCAGCCAAGAATACGAAACACAATAGTGTTAAAAGAAATTATGTTCTACTAGAAATACCTGTGGAACTTTCACAGTTTTCCAATTCAAATCTTTAATCTCAATTCTTAAGTTAATGATTGCATAAGCTCTTGCGAGTTTTACGACGATAAAATACCTGCGAAAATTCCCCTTTTGCATGGTTAAATATTTGAGCTTAACAACCTCAACAAAATATTACAATTACAATCATGAATATGATTGTTGTGAGGTCATTATTTAAATAAGTAAGAGGGTACAAATGATAAGATTTGAAAAGATTCACATTTTACTGAAGCAGACGTTACAACATGAGAGTGTTAAGGTTTCCTCTATCTTTCCTTTCTTTTTTTCATTAATTTGTTTTTGCACTTGGGCACCTCGGCGTGGTGTAGTGGTTAGCCAGCTTGTCTCGGTAGAACAGTTATGACAGAGTAGTGAGTTCGATCCTTACTGGGTACCCCCCCCCCATCACACGTTCGGCATTGTTCCACTACTAAGCTTCAATTTCGTACTTTTTTTTAAGCCAAACAACGCTTTTGATACATAATTTCTTCCGTCTAATCTCGCCATCAAACAGAAATGGTCCATTGTTTATAAGAGGTATTGACAGGGTGTGACGTACGCGCGAACTAATGAACAAACAGAATTCTGATTTTTCCTTGGGGGTGGGGGATCTGAATTCTATTTAGTTTCATCCGTTGTGTATGTTAATTTAGTTTTAAACAGTCTGATCTTACTTAATTTTGTTCAAAATTTTTGGGGGATAAGTTTGCTTCCCAAAAACTGCCCTGACAGTTTGGGCGGGAAAAAAAACAAATGCAGACATCAATTTGCTTCTATTTATGCAAGATTAAGTCATGTGCATAACGATTAAAATTGCCACCATGTTGGATACACAACTGAGGGTAAGGGCCGAGCCAAGGCAGTGCCTAGCAAGGAAGGATATGAGGGTGGGGATCAATGTGCTGCCTTTGCTTCTGGTGTTGATATTTCGGGAGTAAAGACAAAACGAGTAGGAGTCAAAATCAGGCGTCAAAGATCCGAGAAACTATCACGAAGTAATTTCGAAATCAATTTCCTCTCTGTGGCCAAACCTTGTTGAAATAATTGGAAAATGTTGAACGAAACAAGTCATGCTTTGGTCTACCGGTCGGCCATATCGGCCTGCTGTTGCTCGCCGGATTTAGCGCTAAAATCGGCAACAAATACAAACAAGAAACTTTCATTAGGCGATTATTTCAGAAACTTTTGTCGGCTTTTAATTTTCCGACTTTTGCAACGGATTGTAAAAATTTTCTTCTGATCTTTTACACTGTTGGCTAAACAAGAATTTAGCTTCTTAAAACACACTTCTTTTGCCCATTATTAACTTGTAAATGATTAATACAAGTAATGATATCACTTGAAATCAATCGTTGAAAAGATCGATGCATATGGGTGGGTACGGGTGAACATATCATTTTATTTATTAATTTATTTATTTAGATAGATAGATAGATAGATAGATAGATAGATAGATAGATAGATAGATAGATAGATAAGGAAAGAAAGATATGAACTGAGATCGATAGAGAGTGAAAAAAGAGATAGATAGATAGATAGATAGATAGATAGATAGATAGATAGATAGATAGATAAGGAAAGAAAGATATGAACTGAGATCGAGAGACAGATAGTGAAAAAATAGATAGATAGATAGATAGATAGATAGATAGATAAGGAAAGAAAGAAATGAACTGAGATAGATAGACAGATAGTGAAAAAAGAGATAGATAGATAGATAGATAGATAGATAGATAGATAGATAGATAGATAGATAAGGAAAGAAAGAAATGAACTGAGATAGATAGACAGATAGTGAAAAAAGAGATAGATAGATAGATAGATAGATAGATAGATAGATAGATAGATAGATAGATAGATAAGGAAAGAGATGAACTGAGATAGATAGATAGATAGATAGAGAGAGAGAGAGAGAGAGAGAGAGAGAGAGATGAAAGAAACAGATGAGTTAAGATAGATATATAGATAAGGTAAGAAAGAGATGAACAGAGATGATATAGATAGATAAGGAAAGCGATGAACATAGATAGATAGATAGATAGATAGATAGATAGATAGATAGATAGATAGATAGATAGATGAAAGAAACAGATGAATTAAGATAGATAAGGAAAGAGATGAACAGAGATGAGATAGATAGATAGATAGATAGATAGATAGATAGATAGATAGATAGATAGATTAGGGAAGAGATGAACTAAGATAGATAGATAGATAGATAGATAGATAGATAGATCATAACTGTTATAGTTGCGGAAAGTGAAATTGGCAGGCCGATTCTCATTCCATTTGTATGCGCCGGTGTCCCTTTAGAAAATGAGCAATCATGGCTCTTCACAACTTTTGCACAAGCCATTCCTCTTTTTCCTGATTGTACATGTCCCTAATTTCTTTGTACAACGTCCTATACTCGGTGCCATGTCTTGGTATTGTTTGCTGTCTTTTTTTCATCATGTGAAAAATTTCATCTGTCATCGAGTCCTTCACTAGTTTTCTTTGGGATGGCTTCATTTGCTGATATTACTTCTTTTAATGTATCAAACTTAAAATGTCCATTCTTATTTAGTTCATTGTATCTGCTTTTAATGCTGTTCGTATATTTCGCCTTCAAATTTGGATCATTCATTTGGGTGCTGCCTTCGCCTTCTTCAATTTTTGTCGTTTCACACTAAAGTTATAAATTACTGGAAGGTGTCACTACATCACAAAGCTGTCCATAATTGATGTGTTTTTGGGTGTGGTGTAGAGTATTTAGTGATGTCTGTAACATGACCACACATGCTCAATGAGGCTTAAATCAGGCGAGCAAAGCGCTGGTGGGTCACCTGGATGTCAGTTGAGTGTTCTCGAAGCCAGTTTCGTATCACCCGCTCGTTATGCTACTGGAACAAACCATCACGACAGAGAAACATGGCGGGCATAAAAAAGTGGAAATTCTCGGCATCATGATTTGTGTCAAAACAAAACGCACCCCATGCCATGACAGAGCCACATACAACGCGCCCTACCGATAAACTGGATTCGTAGCCTAATGCAGTATCCTCCAAACACGAACTCGACCGACTGTCCGAAGGAGCTGGAAACGTATTCGCTAACCTGCGAGGTGTAGTATGTGAGCCGGCGGTTTGAACGAGCAGTTCTACTGGGATGTAATTTAGTGGAATGTTACATGTTGGTAGGTGGTTAGAGTCCTTTTTAATCCCCAGCGGCCTCGTTCTTACAACATCTGTGGATGTCTGTAGTTTTCACGTGCCACCGATGTTCGTTCGGAAGTCACATATCCCTACCCTTGATCAGTTACCATATCGGATACAGAATGTCCCATCTTTATGGTCCCAACTATCATTCCGTATTAAGACAGAATTAAATCCTATGTCGTCAGATAGTTTAAAATATGTAGGTTTTAACTTGTAGTATTAAATAGTTTTTTCCTTAAAAAAAGATTTAGACATTTCAATAACTTAGTTACCTCCCTTGACGTTTGCCTGTGTGTCTACATAATAAAATTTTTAAATTATACAGTACAAAAAAACCTAGCGTTTTTCACTTCACTCGTAAAAATTTATTTTTCAGATGCACACAACAATTTCGTCTTAGAAAAATGATGAACAAAATTTTTGTCTTAAAAAAAAACAAGACCCTGATGACGATACTTTGCTAATGTCAAAAATACTCAGAATAAAATAAATATGCATCGACATGGTCATTTTCTTTTTTCCTTCCTTTAATAGGAAGACTAAGAAACTTGTCTCTAATTACGAGAGGACCCTGTTAAAAATAAGAAAACAAAACTTCTCTAAATTATTTAACGATACATGTCTTAATGAAAAACATGGTGCCAACCAAAATATACGCAATATATATATATGTATAGCGAAAAAAACATATTTTAAACTAGTTAATTTATAATATATATATATATATATATATATATATATATATATATATATATATATATAATTTAACTAAAATGAAAATAAACAAATCTAAAGGAATCTGTTATAGAGGCACACTGGAGAAAGAGAACTCAATGCCATGATAACTGAAAGAGCCGTAATATTTCTAAATAAATTCCTCGTGAACAGTGGCCGACCACAATTAAAAGTTTCATGCGTTCTCACAGAATCATCAGGCGGTCGGCCTGATGATTGTGAGTTATAGTCGATCCCTGTTCACCGAGAATTTATTTAGAAAAATATGTACGTATGTATTTTTTTTTAATCATGTTGTCCCTACGCAAGGCCATAAAGCCACTAAGACAAAAGGGGTTACTGGATGTGGAAGTGTTAGAAACAAACATTACAAAGGAGCGAAAACAAAAGAAGATTAATCAGGAGGACAGTAGACAGTGATCGACATTGCATTTAAATTTTTGAATATTGAAGTTGGCTGGAAAGTATGGAGCCGAATGGTGTTCCACAAGCGAGAAGTGCGATAGAAGAAACTGTTAGCGTAGAACTTATGGTTACACCCAGCCAATTCATCTGTAAAGTGATGAGACCTTGTTGCCAGTCTAGTACTGCGCTTAAATTCATAAAAACCTAGGTAACATAGCGAAGAGTTCATCTGAACGATTGTCATGAAAGTAGTTATAGAAAGGGTTGAGAGAGGCAATCTTACAGCGGTGGAAAAATGACTGAAGCCGAGCTGCCATATCAGGACCAATAATATTGCTGATTCTTCTTTGGATTTTAGAGCTCTAGATAGATAGACGGGGCAATAGACTATATATAACAGTAATATTCAAAGCATAGATGGATGATAGATCTATGGATATGTAAAATATATCTGAAGAGAACATTTTTTTTAGCAAGACACAGTGAACTAATTTTTTTAGCAGCTGACCTTGCAATAGATTCAATATAATCTCTCCACTTCGTGTCAACGGAGAACGTTAACCCGAGAAGGCGCTACGAGTCACTCTCCTGTGGGACTGCATCAGCCATGCTCGTGGTAGGCAGAGAGGGGGGGTCTCTCAGATGTTTAATAGAGAGCTGTTTAGTTTTGGAGGCATCCTTTTCCCTACTTAACAACAGACTGAAGGTCGTTTTGGATATCAGCTGCCATTTTGACCTTATCAAACTGATCAGATTTACTACCGAGAAAGGGATAAATGGTTATGTCATCAGCGTAGATACCAAGTTGGGGGCTGATGCCATCGGGGAGGTCATTAATGAAAATTAAAAGACAATAGGACCAAGGATGTAGGCCTGGGGGTCAGATGCATTAGTGCGAAATGATCTGGAAATGCGTAACCGTTCAGGATAGATTTCATTTCACGATTTTATTGTAAAAACTGAATCAGTTCAAAAATTTGTCACCGTAATTTTTCTGTATGCCAAACGTATATATATATATATATATATAGAGAGAGAGAGAGAGAGAAAGAGAATTTGAACATATATTGAATATTTTTGAATTTGTAGGTCTGATGAATTGGATCGTGATTACGATTCCAATGTAATACATTATAACCATGGAATATTAGTGTTTGAGCCTTTCATCGAGTCTAGAATAAACCTCAACATAATGCAGAAAGCAATGGACGGTCGTTTCATCCTATATTTGGGACTTATCGGAAGTGCGCATCCGCTACTGAGAATTGAAACCCGGACAATTACGTTATCAGGCAAACGTCATACCCACTGTACAAACGGACCTCGGTTAGCGAATCAGACTCGATATAGCGCCGCTCGATCACATATTCATCCGGGTTTCTCTTTTACCCATAGGACTGTGCCCCCACGAGCCATGACTACTATCACCAAGCTGCTCCATCCAGCATTCTGTTGAGGTTTCTTCTTGAATTATATATATAATGTTAAGGTTAATTAGTAATCCGTATGGATAATTCCAGAGAGGATATAAATCGCAGGAGCTCAATGAAATAACAGAGCAAATTATAATTAATTAACAAATCGGAGACTTCAGAAAACCACGGTAATATTTTATATTTCGCGAGACCGATTCGATTTCACTTCGTCAGACCTTGCGGTTTCAAAACAATTGTTTTGTATCTGTGCTGGAAATATATAGAAAAATGTGTATGTAGGTATGGGGATTTGTGTAAGATCTCCGATTTCTCCCTTCCTATCTCCTGTTCCTTGCCTCTTCCTTTATTCCTTTCTCTTGTTCGGTGAATGAGAAGTCAACTCAACAACCATCGTATCTCCTAGAGACATATACATCCCCTTCCTACTTTATGTAACTATCTTAAAACACAACTTCCGCTAATCTTGTTTTTGATTTCGTTTTTCGATTGATTCCTGGAAAAAATTTTGTATCCACTCATTTTTATGAAACCGAATTTTATCGGTCTCATGAAATATAAAATATTACCATGGCTTTCTGAAGTCTCCGATTTGTTATTATATATATATATATATATATATATATATATATATATATATATATATATAATAGCTGGCCACCCGTATTCAAGCATACCCGTCTACTAGAGCGGCTAGCCAATCCCTATTGCAGACTCTCGCTCAGGCACATTTTTGTTTTTCAACACCCACAGAGCCCACGTCGTTTATACTGCAACTATGCTGAACAGACCTTAGTTACAGTTTCTGGGAGATAGTGTGTTATCTAGCATGATCAACAATCTGAACAACGCCAGCACACTCAAACCATCGTCGGTCACAGTGATTTGTGACTTCGTGCTAGCACAGATATCGTCTACCCAATTTCACTCACAAGGCTAGGGTCAACTCGTGGTATGGTTTTCAGGCACTTTCCAAAGGTGCTGCACGCTGGGTGTAACTATAAATTAGTTTTAGTGTGTTTCTGCTAAATATTTTACTGAGAGGGTTATTTCTAGGAAAATGTTTGTCATTTAAATGTAGGAACTTCTGTCCTAACCTAGTACTGACCAATTGGTTAAATGGTGGGAGAGGGTTACCAAATGATTTTCCTATTCTTATTTCTTTTCCTTAGGTCGCTATTATAATGTTTTCTATACTTGATTTCTGCGTACTTGTAACCACCATTTTTTTAAGACAGTATTACAAACACCACTATATTTATTAAACACATCTTTGTCAGATGAGTGGTTGCTAATCCTACATTCTATAGATGAGGTTATAGGTTTGATCACGGTAAACCCGCAAGCCTCATTTTAATTCTGTTTTTTTTTTTCGTCTTCTCTTTCTCTTTCAAAAAAAGAGGAAATATTCTGCTTTTGAAATTAATTGTTCACTAGTAATTTATCGTCGTCAGTAGAGACACATTTGTAGTGTTGAAACATGATTGCTATTGTGTAGCGATTTTTAACATATTTTTGTTTTAATGTCCGATAATATATATATATATATATATACCAATTTAAATGTCCCTTGGGAGGATGCATCTTTGACAAAAAAAAACAAATATATATGTTAGTTATACGACGAATACACTAACAAGAAGTCTTACACTACACATGTCTGGCCATTCCTCTATCGCGAGACATCTACAACATTTCTGTCTACATTCATAATATAAAAAATTACTAATGGACAACACAATTAGCCTACATCATGAAAACAACAAATTCAGATTACAGATACTAGAAGCAATTTATATTAAAAAAAATTAAAGCCAGCACTGAAAAGAATCAACTATGAATACTTCAGTGATGTCCTGAAATGACTGTAAAGGAACAGTTTTTAAATGCTTTAATGCGCGTATGACCATGACATTATAACATGAAAAAAATTCAATAATGGATAATTTTTTCTCGATCTAATGAACGCTCAGCACATTGTTAATCGTTTTGCATTTAAAAGCATAATGAAAAAATTATGGTAATGAACAACAACGCACAACATCGCATTTAAAAAGCATAATGAAAATATTAGGAATGCACAACTTTGTACAAATACTTGTACTAATGAACAACATATAGTTTTGTACTACTTCCACCCCTGAAGATGATCTTGAAAGAAGATCGAAAGTACTTGGGAAATGAAAATAAAATAATTTAAACAGTTATAGCACATTTCTCTCATCCTTTAATATCAATACACGCAAAATTATTTGTAAGTATGAACGGATTTTGTTAAAAATTACTAGACATAATGTCTGTAATTTATTCAATCAGACATGCCTCAAAGAGAATTTGCTGCATAAATACACAAAATTATATATATATATATATATATATATATATATATATATATATATATATATACAAATGCTTAGAGGTACAAAATTTATATATAGTTTTAAAAACAAGGAATGTATTGATTTTAATTTTAAAAGTCTCTAAGGCCCTTTCAACCAACATCTCATCAGGAGACAATCGTTGGATAATTAATCAACGAAAAGAATATTAACGACAATAAAGAGCAAAAAGTGGGGAAACACACTAAAATAACAAATAAGTGTATATCCTTGTAACGAGGGGAGGGGAAATAACGTGTAAATAAATTAGCGAGGGACAGTTAAAATAAAATATCCCCCAACAGATTAAGAGACTTTACAAATTCTTTCTGCCGGAAGAGAGAAGGTTTCCTTAATCCTATGCAGACCGATTCCAAAATCTTCAAATGATTGTTGGAATCGGTTGTATGAATAATTTTAAACCACTCTTTTCTATACGATTTGGCGCAGGCTATATTCTCAACTAAGTGTTGAGCAATAGCCGATTCCATATTCATGGGGGGAAGATAGCATATTTTATCTATCTTACCAAGTCGTATTTTGGCAGGTACGTGCTGATTGATTCTAGTTTCCAAATGCAAGGTTGTACGCCTCACATAACCAGCAGCACACTGGCAATTAAACTCATATACTAAATTACTCAATTTGATGTAGGGCAATACATCCTTGCGAAACGACGAAAACACAAGCCTAGTTCGAAAAATGCTACGTAAAGCAACTGATGGGAAACAACCGGAAACCGACTTGCTAACCTGCTTAATTAAGCTTTGACCCCTATCCCCAATCCAGGGAGTCTTCAAATACACCGGACATTTAGAAGGCCCCTGGACTTTAGGGGAATGAAATTCCTTAGTCTTCTTACTAATAATATAGTCAATAAGGTCCTCCGGATAGCCGTTACTGAGGAAAATGTCCCTAATGTTCTCAAATTCACGGTCCAATCTAATAGGAGAACAAATTTTAAGCGCTCTATACACCAAGGTTTTAACAAGATTGATTTTCCTTGATGCAGGAGCAAATGAACGCCAATTCAAATAGAGACCCGTAAAGGTGGGTTTACGATAGATGCTTGTAAGAAAACCACCTCTACTGCGCTCAACAAAAACGTCAAAAAAATATATATATATATATATATATATATATATATATATATATATATATATATATATATGTATGTGTATAATTACGATTGTTTGTTACCTGTGCATGAACGTTTGCTGCCGTTTTAATTTCATTTAATATGCATTCACCCTCCTGTAAAAAGTTACGGTACTGTCCACGGATTCCTTAATGATTTTATTACAATACAAAAACTATATTCTCTTCAATCTCAGTGAGAAATATTATTATTTTATTTCTCTACTGAGTCACGATAACAGCACACCCAGTGAGGATCAAAGTATCTGTCTTCGTTTAGAAATTGAGATACTTATTACTGCACCACGACAAGCGCCCAAGTACATGCTAAGTGTAAAATAGACGGAGATAGGCACCCAGTTGCGACAGACGTCATAATACCGTAAAAATCTGGAAGTCTGACTGAGTAGATATTACTCGACGCCATACGCCCAAAACGGAGAAGACAAAAAAATGTTGTCTTTTTGTCTGTGTGTGTGTGCGCGCGCGTGCGCCTGAGAAGGTGGATAATAAAAAAAGAAATCAACGTTCGTTGTATGCAAAGAAGAATGAAAACTATGACGAAAGTAATGAAAATAAAAAAAAAATAAAAGTCTCCTTCCCATAGTTATCGATTTTACAACCAATATTTCGATATGCTTAATGGATCAATTTATGGAGATTTATTCTTGGCAAATCTTGTGATACTTCGATCAACAGATTGAATGAATTTAATGAATGAACAAAAAATAAGGAGAACGGAAAACAGAAGAGGAAGAAAAATTTGGTAGAAAAATGTAAGATATTTAAATAATGAAAAATCTAAATGAATAAATGAATATTAAAAAAAAAGGGAGAGATTATGCTGCAAAGAATGAATCACTTTATGAAAAAAAATCTACAAAAACTGAGAGATTTAGTAAGAAAAATGGCTGCAAAGAAACAAAAACAAAAAAAAACATACTGTAAAGAGAGAATGTGTTAATGAAAGAACGTTATATAGATAAAATAAAGAAGTACAAACTGGAAAATGGAGATAATTAAAAGAAAGGAAAAGAAAGAATGCGAATGAGGAAAGAGTAAAATCTGGAAAGACAGAAAGAGGGTGAGTAGAGAGAGTGATTTGTTTACGAAAGAAAGAAAATGAAACTTAAATAATGGGGAAAAATTTGAAGAGAATCGCGAGAAAGAAAAAATAAGAAAATGAAAAAAGAATGGGAAAAAGCGATTAAGTAATGAAAGGCGAGGAATAATGGAGAAAAACAAAAAGAGAAAATGGAAGAAAAAATGGGAAAAAAAAAAATAATCTGATACATTTTTCTGAGAAAAGAAGAATCTTTAAAAAAAAAAAATTCTGTCTGCGTCCAGACCAGACAGACAGCAAAACTACAAAAGAAGCATAAAAAACGATACATAATTTGACTCAGTTTAGATGTAGAATAAAGATATATTTATTGATAATCACTGAATTTAGCATAAAATTCTAAGAGACGAATAATATATAGGGACATAAGTCAAGAGACGCCATTATTTTACTCAAATATGACATTTTATAAATATATGGCCATTGACAATTACTCACATGAATATATATATATATATATATATATATATATATATATATATATATATATATATATATATAAAGAAAGAGCAGTAAGATATATAATCCGGTGTTCTTATTGATATTTTTTTTTTTTTACAAAATAGCGCTCAATATGATGAACTCTCTCGTCTTCTTCGATGTATGAGGTCCCAGCACTTCAGTTATTAGAAACGAAAAGTCAGACAACTCTCACATATAATTTGATTATAGTGGTGAAGACTTGTGCAGAACCAACCACACTTTTTGGAAGAACCGAAGACATAATGTTTTTTTTTTCATTTACTAAACAGTCTCCTCGCTACAGATACACATATATATAAATGTACATATAAAAACAGTTAAAAATAACAAAAAAAAAAACATTCTTGATAATGACTAATAGAATAGCCGAAAGCGTTCGGCTATATAGAATATTTGGACAGTTTTTACACACGAACACAAGAAAATTAAATAAAAAGCATAACTGCAGTATCTTTTCAGTCGTCTTTAATTATATATATATATATATATATATATATATATATATATATATATATATATATATATATGGGGGGGGTGCGCGCACGCGTTCACCTTAGTCTTTTTGAGTAAGTTCACGTTTTCTTATGGTGTCTCAGTTGCGTCTGTGTCTTTGGACAGGGTGCGCTCGGGGGTCTCTCTGTCAAAGGACAGGGAGGGGCAACTGAAAAAAAAAAACAATACTTAAGAGGTGCCCAGCCTTGGGGAACAGCTGCACGAGGCCGAGGCCGAGCCCTCCCATTGCACAAGAGGGAAGGATCGGTGCTCGCACTGAGGCCAGCGCAACCGACTGTTCCGGGGGCTGAGGGCAATTTTTCTTCCTGTCCCGGGCGTACGCGCTCGGGTCTCCATCTAAAAATAGACCGTGTGTCACATCTTGTCCAAGTGTGTGTGGGGGGGGGGATAAATACCGTGTGTGTGCGCGCTCGCGTGTGTGTGTGTGTGTGTGTGTGTGTGTGTGTGTGTGTGTGTGTGTGTGTGTGTGTGTGTGTGTGTGTGTGTGTGTATACTTAAATAATGAATCATAGTATTTTTCCTTAAGCTGACGTTTTCGGGATTAAAAAAGAATGAAGTGGGTGACTTTTAAAAAAGGCGTTAATATTTATTCTGTGTCTTTTCTTTATAATTCTTAGTTCATGTCGAACGTTCATCATATATTTTACCAGCTTTTTGTATTTCCCTGATGAATATTTTTCCATTTGTAATATATAATTTGCAATATATATATATATATATATATATATATATATATATAATATTTTTTAAAAACGAGCATTTTTTTAATGTTTTATCCTTTACGGACTCTGCAGAATAAGAAACAATAACCAGTTAGACTTTTTTTTTACTCTTCCTACTTCTTGGTTTTATATATTTTTGTATAAATTTATACATACTTTTAAAATGTCTATTTTAAAAACATCTCTCTATCTCTCACTCTCTCTCTTTATATATATATATATATATATATATATATATATATAGAGAGAGAGAGAGAGAGATAGATAGATAGATAGATAGATAGATAGATAGATAGATAGATAGATAGATAATTTATTTTAGGATATTACACCGAAAACATATAAAAATTGCTACACAATTGCAGTCGTATTTCAATGCATATCAATGCATCTCATCGGGAAATTGTAAATTACTGGCGAGTGAACGATTTATTTACATTTAAAAGCAAAATACAACCTCTTTTTACGAAAAAAAGGGGGTGATAAGGTTTGTGGGTTTTACTCTGATCAACCAATCAGATATGACCAATGTTAAATTTAAACTAAGCGAAGAAGCAAAAATTAAAAATTATTTTTTATAAATGGGTCATGACCCGTAAATGTGCAGCTAACGGCAGCCAGGCATAAAATAAAGTGGATACATACGGTTACATGAAATATACAAACCAAACAATGTAGTTTCCTAAGAAATAACAATGGGGCTGTGAGGTAATTTAACAAAATGCTAAAAAATATATATACTTTGTGAATTTCCTACATATTTTTTGTAGTTGATAAATAAATGGCTTCTTTAATAAAGTAGTAAATTATTTAGACATAGAATTGTTTGGTAAATTAATACCATTAATTGGTGGTGTAATTAATAGCGGTTCAAAATGAGAAATCGTAGAATCCAGTTCAAACTACAATCGGGTTCGTTAAATTACGCACAAATAAACTTGGGAAAGGTATGTATCCATCTCTTCCCTCTATATGGGTTAAATAGTAGGACTAGCATCAGAAGAATCATTGCTATTCTAAAAAAAATTTTTAATGCAATATTCACTCGCAAAAAGAAAACAATGAATTATTCTTACACTGCAAAATATGCTTCGGCTTTAAATAACTTAGAAAGGGTTGATAAGCCGTAAAAATCAATTAATCATTGAAAAACCATTTCCACTCATTATGTATCCCAGTAATTTCTTATGTGCAATATTTTTTTTTTCCTGTTTTTCTTAAAACTTTCTCATTTCTCGCATGTTCCATCCATGGTATTCACAGTATTCTTCTGTAGAATCACATCTCTCTTGCTTCTTCTCTTCATCTGCCAGACAGAAAGATTGATATTACATTGCAATTCAGCACTCTTTTATTGATTAACATTTCTTTTTTCTTTTTTTTTTTCATGTGAAAATTTCCCGTCTCTTAATTTGTTTAACTTCTGGAAGGCAACTTCTGCTATTCCAAATTGACTTCGAATTTCTGCATCACATTTTCCATTGTCTGTTATAAGACTTCCATAGAGTTAAATTTCTGTACTTGCTTGATTCTAACATTTCACATGTTACTCTTTTCTTCTCCCACCGACCATACAGTCTCATTGATTGTTTTGTTTTTAACGGGTTATCAACCTTTTTCAGGTTATGTGAAGTCAAAAAAATGATAATGATTTTTACTAATACAATTTCTACTAATTAACCCATAATTGGAGGACGAAGATGTGGGTTCATGCCTTTTCCAAAGGTATTTGCACGTAAATGAGCATAATGAACCCGATTGGATTTGGAATCCAGATCTCTGATTTCCAATTCCGAGCCATTATCCATTATCCATTACAAAAACCGTACATCCAAGCTTACAGCATCTGATGTTCCCAAGCGGTCACCTATCTAGGTACTGACCAGGCTCGACGTTGCTTAACTTCACTTCTATGATCGTACGGGAACCATACAGCTTAAACAAATTGTTGAATAAACTCTTGATGACTCGAGGATGCTATAATATGTAATATTTTTCCTTCAAAATTGTATTGCTGGTAATAATTTTTTTCAAAAAAGTATTGCTGGTAATAGTTAACTATTTGCCCATAGCTGGGACCCTAACAGGTGCTACCACATCGGGTTAGGGCGGACCTGGGAACACCAGCAATTAAGAGGTGGTTCCATGCGTGACATACCTCGTGGATTTAAGCAAGTGGATGACAGAATATGGTCTGGGGGAGGAAGCAGAGGAAAGGAACTTGTTGAGAGCTTCAAGGGATAAAGGGAGGTGGAGAGCCATGATCGCCTACGTCCCGAAAGGTCATGGCACATTAAAACAGAAGAAAAGTCTTCAATAAGACATCGTTAATTCTTTTCAAAATTACATATATTTATCTTTTCGAATTAAAAACTCAAGAGTATTTTGGCTAGTAAAAAAGGGGATAAATCACTTTAAAAATCCAGGTTTTGTATACCACAAAAGCAGTATCGATTAATTCTTCATAAATCAATCAAGTGTAGTCATTAAAATGCTCGTTCCGGTCTCCGGATTTAGATCCTCTTTATCTACAGCAGTTTCCGTGGCTTTATTGATAAATTATTTTTTTACGCTGAGGTTCGCCCTGTATAAGGCCCGAGAATCACTCGAGGCAGAGGGTTACATTAAGGGGTAGTTTATATGGATAGGATAGAAAGATAACGGTTATTTCTAGACTTGACCAGGTTAAAATTGTAAAGCTCGGGGAAGTATCCACTTGGGAGTCAGTTCCACAGAGCAGTGGCTCGCGGAAAGAAGCTGTTCAAGTGGAAAATGCTTCTCACCGATGGAATACGGAGGGAATGTGGGTGGTTTGATACAATGGACCAAGGAATGAGTTTCCATGGAAATAGCAATGGATCAGTGAGAGACTCTCCACACCCCGCCTGTGAGAGAGAGGTTGGAGGATGGAAAATAATTCGTCACCCCCAACACGGAGACGCTTTTGAACGAAACAGGAATCCAAATACGACAACAGTACTCCATTCTCGGCTTGATTTGTCTCATATAAAGTTAGAGGATAGTACTCGAGTGGTACTTTGAGCTGAAAAATTTTCCTGCATCTTTAGTGATGGAACGTATATAAGAGTTCCACTTGAGGTCAGGTGTGAGTTTCAGGCCTAACAGTCTCTCAAGGCAGGGAGTCTCCCCTAGGGGAGATCTGTTCATCCGATCGACGATACTGCCGTCCTGGGTAAGACGATAAACTAAATCCGCGTCCTGGGTTAGATAATAAACTACATCCGACAGCAAGGCCTCTGATTAGTGCGTTTTGAGGAGCGTGAAACTACCTCTTAATTGTTGGTGTTCCCAGGTCAACCCTGACCCGGGATGGTAGCACCTGTTAGGGTCTCAGCTATGCGCAAACAGTTAACTCTCAGACAGGAGTCAAAACGTGTAAAAATAGATTTTAATACCAGCAAAACATTTTTGTAAAAATTATTACCAGCAATAAATTTTTGAAGAAATATTATTACCAGCAATACGTTTTTGGAAAAATATTATCAGCAATACATTTTTGGAAAAAAATATTATCGAAAATATTTTTTGAAAAATAATATTACCAGCAATAAAAAATCTTGCCGGCATTAAATAACCCATTGAGGTTGATATTCCGTAAAACAAAACAAACCAAAGCAAAACGTTTGGTTTTGCTTGGTTTGTTTTGTTTTGGTTTGTTTTGTCTTCGTCCTCCAATTATGGGTTAATTAGTAGAAATTGTATTAGTAAAAATCATTATCATTTTTTTGACTTCACATAACCTGAAAAAGGTTGATAACCCGTTGTTTGACGATACTGCCATTAACTACTTTTTCAAATCTAGGTCTATGAGTCATATACCTCTTCTTTAGTACTTTAGTACCACTTCTACTGACATGAAGTCGAGTGACTATATCGAATCAATTGCTACGTCTACTGAAATGAAGGTTGGTTTACTGTCATGACAGAAAATTAATCCATTTTGCACATTTGGCTTATAAATTTTAACTCCTCCAAAACAAAACTGCTTTCATTTAATTACCACAAAGAACCTTTCCACTTGTCATCAGTTTGGCTAATGCTATACTCTAGGAGAGCAATACTCTATGCCTTTTTGAACTGATGATTTCCCCTGACATGAAGTCGAGTGATTCTATCGAATCAATTGCTACGTCTACTGAAAGGAAAGTTGGTTCACTGTGTCATGCCAGAAAATTAATCCATTTTGCACATTTGTGAGTCTTCCATTCGTCAGTGCATTAAATATTATTGCCATATCTGGTCTGGTGCTCCTGCTGGTCATCTCGAGATATTTCACAAAATCCAAAGAAGTGTCTGTAATGTTTTCGGTCCTGACCTGGCATTTCGACTTCAGTCACTTTTTCACCGACCACATGAATTTAAGCGTGCTACAAGATTAGCAACTCGATTTCGCCGTTTTACTGCTGAACTAGCTAAACACAACCGCCACTTCTAGTCTAGCAGCTTCTTTTCTCAAACTTCTTGCCTGTCGAAATCTTTTCCGGCTTCTTGCTTCCCTCATAACTACAATCTTCAAAATTCTAAATGCAATGTCAATCACCATATTCTGTCTTCTTGAATCCTGTTCCTTCTTTATCTTTAATTAAATCCTCTCCATTCTGTCTCCACATGCTTTTTCACTCCATATAACACCCCTCCCCGCGACTTAGTCGCATTATCGCCTTGCTTGGGATGAAATGATTAAAAAACTCTCAAGCCATTTCCAAAGAATGAAGCCAAAACCCATAGTATTAATACTATATGAAGAGAAAGAGTTTATTCCCACAATCGTCTGGTTGGAATGTGTCGCAAGAGAGCTTTATTTTAGCTCATATAATCATCATTAGTCCCATGATCGAGTGTGGTCGTAGGGTCGCAGCGCAGTTGGGCACCTGACCATTTCACTCCATCAGAAACGCTGTTTGGTTTTAAAGAAAGAAAGAAAGAAAGTAAGAAAGAAATAAAGAAAGAAAGAAAAGGAAGATGGAGGAGCAATAACTCTCCAATGTATTTAACGTCTGCTTCAGTGAAATGGAAAAACTAGTAAATTTTAAATCTTTTTATTTGTACCCTATTCTATAAATAAAGACCTCTATTCCTATTTATGATTGTTATCGAAATATTTTGTTAATGCTATTAAGATCAATTATTTAACAACCCAAATTGGGGGATTTCCATAAGTATTGTATAGTCGTGGAACTCGTCATGAGCCTATTCCACCATGAACTTAAGAATTGTGATTGATCGGAAAATTCAAATAGGAAAAACCTTGAAATTTTCACAGGTATTTATTTCTAAGAATCTCCAAGCGCAAAATCCTATGATTCTTCAGCTCCATTCTAAATTTCCTCAATTGTAATGAAACTTCTAAGCCTCCAAAATTCGATTTCAAATTTGAAGATTTTTCAATTATATTGAACTCTTTAAGATTTCACAATTATATTGTAAATTCTAAGCTTTCGCAATTCCACTGAACTTCCTCAGCCAAACTTAAATGGCATAACGAAAATACATGTCATCAGATACTTTTTAATACTGTCAGTCATATTGCAACATGTTCGATTGATTGATAGATTTGTTTTTATGCTTATCAATCTATTGCATTTTATGTAAAGGCAGAAAATATTTTTAGATTGTAAGAATTTTCTTTTGAGATAATGCTGTTTACTCATAGAATTTCTTCTAATTAACTCATAGCTTGCGGAGAAGAGATGGATTCATGCCTTTCTTAAAAGTATTTGCGCGTAAGTGAATATAGCGAACCCAACCGGAATGGGAACACGGCTCTCCATTAACGTGGCACGGTCGTAGGAAAAAAGATACTATAAACAAGTGCTTCTCAACGATTTCTTACCCATGGACCACTTTTACTCTTAATTCTTTTTAGTGGGTCCCCATAACCATTCGATGAAAAAAAAGCTTATTTTATTTTTTAGGAATTGTATTATGGAAATAGAAAATGTATATGCTTCCTTTATATATAATCCTTATACAATTTATATATTAAATTAATTTTATCATTAATACATTATTTTTTTGATATTTTATATTGATTAATTTATATTAATATATTAATATTTATTTTATTAATATTTAAAATTATATTATTTATTATTAATATATTAAATTAACTTATATAATAAATTTTAATATTTATATAATTTTCCTTTATATATATATATATATATATATATATATATATATATATATAATATTTATATAAATTTCCTTTATATATATTTTTCTTTTATATATATATTTTTCGGGACTTTACACGCGTTGGGACTCTTTTTGTCCCAGACAACGTAAGATTAATTTAATTAAGTCCTTAATTCACAGGGCACTTAAGTTATGTTCTGAGGTTTTTCTGCGGGGAAATTGACTTTTGTTAGAATGACACTATCAAAAAACGGATATCCGTTGGATGTTTTAGACTCCGTTATTCAAGATGTCATCAGTAAATTCCATAGGGTGAAGCCGCAATTAGGTGATACATGCCCAGTTTATTTGCGTCTTCCCTATATTGGTACAGAGGGTGAGAGTTTATCGAAACGTATTTCACGTTTAATCAATAGTTGCTATTTTTCGGTGAATGTTAGGGTAATATTTGGTACCCGTCCTGCTTTCTCTTCCATTCGTAAGGATGTCCTACCTCCCCATCATGTTAATTCAGTGATTTACCAATACAAGTGTAGTTGTGGACATGACTACATAGGTAGGACGTCCCAGCGTTTGGATTCAAGAATTAAACAGTATTTACCCTCCAGGATTTTGAATCCGTCCTCTAGGAATAGCCAACTGACTAACAGTTCCGGTTCTGCAATTGCTGAACATTTAATAAATAGAAGGGAATGTGTGGAAAAATTTAGTGGTGACCGATTTATTATTTTATCTAGGTCCCACTCCACATTTCATCTCAAGGTCCTGGAGTCCTTGTATATCAGATCTCGTGAGCCTTCTCTTTGTAAACAGAGGGAATGCTTGCTGGGTCTGAATATTATTGGACTCTAGTCTCTTGAAATTTATAATTTTTTTTTTCCATATTGTTACATTCGTTAATTAAAATTAATTTGCACGCTTTTAAATTCCCAGAATGAATAACTTGATAAGTCCTGGGACGAAACCGGTAGTTTTAGTTTGGCTTTTGCTTTTAAAAATGCCTTCTTATTATCTTTTCCTATCTAATATATATATATATATATATATATATATAATCCTTCTTTTATATATCCTTCTTTGTTTTATTTAACTTTTACAATCAATATATATATATATGTATATATAATGCTTCTTTTATATATCCTTCTTTGTTTTTATTTAAATTTTTACTATCATATATATATATATATATATATATATATATATATAATCTTTCTTTGTTTTTATTCAACTTTTACAATCAATCAATATATATATATATATATATATATATATATATATATATAATGGACTCTCCCATCGGTTTCGACGTATGAGAATCTGACAGCTTATTGATTCAGTTATGAAAACTTGTGCGCTAATCTTAAGTGGCACTTAAGACCCGCTAGAGATTTACAAAGGAGGCCATATATGGAGCAAGAGTGAGGATTGTGAGATGAGATCACTGTTAGATTGGCTGACCTTTTAGAACTTACTCTCCTTCTTTGAAGATGATTCAGACAAGCAGACTGAAAACTGCTGAGGTTACAAAAACACTTGGATCTTTATTCTACCCGCTCCAAGGCTAAGCGCTCAAGGGTGTTATGTGGTATATTGACAGCTGACAAGTTGCTTTTCAGCTTGTCTTTGTATCTTATATATATATATATATATATATATATATATATATATATAATCCTTTTTTTATTTTATATATCCTTCTATGTTTTTATCCAATTCTTACAATCAAAACATCCGGTGGAGTAAAAAGGGACGCTAATTTACATTGCTTGATCTCGTTTTCTGCTAGTTTTAGGGTTGTTTTTTCGAATTTTAGTATTTTAATACAGCGTAGATTACTGTAGAAATTCTAAATCTCATTTGTGACAACCGCTCCAAAGTTAAATTGCTCTATGGAGCACTAAAATATTAGGATGAACCCCCAATCTTCTATGTTTAGTGTGAACCCCCAATAATGTTACATGGACCCCTTGGGTCCATATAGACCCCGGTTGAGAACCACTGCCATAAACCCTTTCCAAAACTTAGATATGGCACGAAAACGATATATAAAGAACAAATGCCCCGACTGAAAAATACAGTGTGTTTGTATAGATCGACAGAAGAAATATGTAAAAACAAATATATATTTTTTAAACCATGATAAACAGCATTAGTGTAAACGGAATAGAGAGTTAAAAAAAAGAAAAAACAATACGGATTGTAATTAAATGAAAACATTTTCTTCAAGATCTGTTCCTCGTCCTGTTCTTTCGTTCGAACATAAAGCTAAGCAATTCTCCACTTCTCCTTTTCGCCGCCATTTCTAAGTAACAATATCAATCTATTATCAAATCAATTCGATCGTCTGCTCCAATGAAAACGAACCGAGTGATCAATCGATAACTTCGTACGACTTTCTAATAATTTGAATAAAGCAAATGCCTCATTCGTTCGAGTAACAAAAAATAGTACCGTTGTAACGAACAAAACAAATATGAAAGAACGCTTCAAATACAAATCCTTAATTCACCTTGGCTTTCACCAAGGTTTAAACTCTGATCACTGGTGCCAGTAGAAAAAATACACAACTACTTCTGCCACGAAGTAGACACATTAATTATAAACTCTTTGATTAGAAAATGGCAATAAACTTGCTTTTTGGAGCATCAGTGTTTAAATCGAGATAACATTTTAACAATTTTAAACCTTACTTCTTGTCTGTGATTCGTTTTATCAGTGAAGATTGATTCGTTTGTAAGACATATATTAACCACATCGTATATTTATTTATCTATCTGGTCCACTGATACTCTATAGAACCACCGCTTCTAGTCACATGTAGCTAAGTTCGATCTTAGCTACTTAGTCTTTGTTGTGTAATGTTACCGACTCGAGGGAAGTAGTATGCGCTCAACTGCCTCATGGGTAATAGCTGGAGATATTTGTAGTCTTGTAGACTTCATATATAAATGAGTCGCCTTATCTCCCTGTTCCGAAGAGGTTTTATCCCCTTATTTTTTCTGGTACTTCTGGGAGCTTTTGTCTCCTCACTTTCATTTCTCTCCCTAAGACATTGTCTAGAAATCAGAGAACTTGATGTTTTCCTTTTTTCATAGGAGTATTCCTCCAATGATTGTTCTTGTTCATCTTCAGAGTCTATGTCACTCTCGATTTCATTGTTTACTTTGGCGTACCTTTACATAACACTTTCGTCTTCATTATTTTCAGGATCACTAAACATTTCTTCTTCGCTATCCTGTTACAATCTAATTTGGTCTGCATGCGTTAATATCCCATTTCTATTTTTCTATTATCATAGTGTTCTGGCCACTTTGCATTATGAATCTTGCAGACGGGCTTTTCGGCCGTGGTATTGTCCTATAATATAGCAACAATCTACAAAGAAATGTTTCTATCTTTCCGTTGTACATATATTATCAATCCGTTTGTTTTTATAGTTTGCACCATCCTTTCTTCTAATCCATTTCATTATGGATGGTACAGGGTGCGGGTATATGATTTGCATCCAATTTTGTTCAACCATTGGCATAGTTCCTTGTCACAGAACTCTGGGGCGTTGTCAGAAACTAGAGCTTTTTGGAATCCCATTTCTTGCAATATATATTTCTTAACGCTTGTTTCACGGTTGAACTTCTTTGTTGGTGACCTGTAATATTTCTGGTCAGCCTGAATATGAATCTACCAGTATTATTAATAATCCCACTTCATCAACATGGGTGTGATCCATGTATACTCTATCCCATTGTTGGGACTCTTTAAGCCAAGTATGTGTTTTTGTCTGAATTTTCTTCTGTCATTGCACATTTTACACTTTAATATATATTCTTCTACAATTAGATTCCTAGGATTAAATATAAATTCTAAATGTCTGTGGTCGAGCCGTAGTAGGAATTTTTTTTCTAATCAGAAACTGGTGAGCTCTATTTTATCGTCCACATTATGGCCAACGCTTCTTTCTCAAATTTTGAATAGTTCAATTCGGCTTTTGACAATTTTCTCGAAAGATACATAATAGGGTGACCAGGGCAGCTCGAGGCGATGTAATGGTTAGCAAGCTTGTCTCGCTAGAACAATTACGACTGAGTAGTGAGTTCGATCCTCACTAGGTGCCCTATACTTTCGGCCTTGTGCCATATCTAAGCTACGCTTGGAAAATTACTACATAATAGGATTACCATCCTTAGCTAATAACTCCGAGATTGAATGTTCACTCGCCTCACTTGTTACTACCATTTCCTTTGTGGGGTCGAATATTTTTCACTACTGGCTTCTTTGCCAGAACAGCTTTTAAATTTTTAAATGTCGCGTGTTCTTTTCTCCAAATAAATTCCAGCTTCTTTTTTCTTAAAGCAGCAAAAGATTCTGTCAAATCGAAGTATCGCCCTACATATCATCTGTAGAAATTTACAATTCCAAAGAAAGATTCCATTTCTTTTCTGTTCTTAGGCACTTCATCTTTTAATATTTTGTCAGTTAACAATCAGTTTGGTGATATGCCTTCCTTAGATATGAAATATCCCAAAAATTATATTTTTTTTAGTATTGCGTGCACATTTTTTTCGTTAATTATTAATCCAAGGTTTTTTAACTTATTCAAATCCATACTGATTTTCCATTTTAATTCTTTGTCGTTAATAGCACCAACACAAATATTATCCTGGTAGCATATAATATTTTTATATCGCTACCAATAATTTGCTTTATAGCTCTTCCAAAAATCGTACTTGCAGTTTTAATACCATACGGCATTCTTTTCCATCTTAATGAGTCTATTGGCGTTTTATTGTTATGACTTTTTAAAAGTATTTGTCAATAGATATTTGATGGTATGCCGACTTTAAATGAATTTTTAAAAATGTTTTCATACTCGTAAGGGAGTTCAAGGCCGATTCTTCATTGGTCATAGGAAATGAATCTGCACATATTTTGTAGATAACACTTATTTTGTAGTCACCAGAAATGCGCAGTTCCCCATCCTTCTTTCTTAAAAAAAGAAGGGGTGGCCTATTTGTTTCCTCCTGGGGGAACTTGTTCAAGATCTTGTTCCAGTATTTTTTTTTTTCACAATTATTGGTAGTAAATGGACTGGCACTTTTTGTGCTTCAAAATATGAGGAGGAGACATTTTCCTTTAGTCTTAACTTCGCTTCATAGATTTTTCACCTCACAGTTCCTTTTGCCTTGACTTTGTACACTAATTTCGTCGAATTTATCTTCAATACATCATTTCCTATTAGACCGTGATTCTTTTCACAATTTGATACAATAATTGGTAATGGGTCAAATTTATATTTTAGTTCTACGTAGGCTTCAAAAGGTTTTTATCGTGGATGCATCAAACTGATTCAATTGTAAAAGTCTTTTCTTTAATCTTGGTTTTCCTAATTTCTTCCAGAAATTTCTGGGTATCAATGTCGCGTCACTTCCTGTATCTAGTTGCATGTCCAATAAAACATTATTGATTCGGGTTTTTAATAACCCTTTTTCATTTTTGTTTTCAATGAAAAGACGTCCATACTTAATTCCTCTTCATTTTGTTGAACTGTCTCTACTTTTTCTTTTTGGATTTATACATATATTTAAAATGATTCAATTTGAAACACTTTTCATTTTATTTTTATTCCGCACATTTTTTTTTCTTTGATGTTGATATCCACAATAAGTACACATTATTTTATTTTTTTTCTTTCTCACGTATGTGTCCATTTCCTCTACCAGATCCGTAGTGCTTGTTCTATTAGATTTTCGAATTAATTCTTGTTACTAAACAAATTCAACACACTGTTCCGGTGAGAACTTTACCAGTTGTAAATGCATTAGTCATTTGCCGATAAACACACATTTTGAAGGCCGTTTACCAATTTCATTCGGATCAAATCCTCTTTGATTGACTGGTTTTCCGATCCCAGTTTCTCAAATTCATAATATTTAGTGGTCTGTTTTAAACGAAGAACATAACTGGTTCATTCACTTTTTGAGAAATATTCATGAACATCTTTCTCTCTCTCTCTGCATTTACTATTTTTTTTTTTTTTTTTGAGGGAGGGGTAGGAGGGGGGTGTTATATTTTGCACTATTAGTTGACTTATCTCGTCAAACGTCATATCCTCCAATTGTCTTGCGTGTGCAATTGCTGATAATTTTATAATGGCCTCAGTACCGGAATTTGCCAAAAGAGATCAGTTATTTGGTTTCCTCCCCCGATTGATTTTGAATCCTTTAGCTTTTTCGTTCTAGCTTTAGCTGCTAGTTTCTTAAGCCACGCTTGTGCGTATTCATAATTACCAAGTGATAATTATTCCTTCGGTTCGTTAAATATCGTCGACGCCATTGTTGCGTAGTGTTGCCTACTCGCGAGATGTAGTATACACTCAACTGACTAATGAGTAATAGCCGTAGCTATTTATAGTCTTTGTAACTTTATATGCAAATGAGTCACTTTAGTCTTCTCTCCGACATTTGCCCTGTCGGCGAGGGTTAGAAAACACCAACTGTATCACCTGTAAAGGAATAAAAGTGTCACACTCCAAAAAAAGGAGGGGAGCCACTGAATACTTGCAGATTCGAGTATAAACCCAACTAATGTTGACTTTTTGACTCAAGTGGAAATGTAAACTGGATCTACGTCGACCTTTTGGCGCAAGTGTAAACTGGACTGACATCGAACTTTTGAATTAACTGTGAACTCGACATATATCTACCTATTTATTAATTCATTGGGATTTTTCGGAAATCAAATAGTCCATAAAGAATTGATGTGTAATTAAATTAACCATGACACAGCTGATTCGCACATAGAATTGTCTCACTTTTGAGCATTCAGCGTTCGCGCGAGAAAATTGTTCGCTTAGATCTTTTTTTTTTTTTTTTTTTCAAAATACTATTCATTTTAAACTGAAACGAAACTAATCCAAAAACTCGGAATAGAATGCATTGAAACGAAACGAAACATGAAAACAGCTTTTGTTCGCTTTCCAAAAGATCTCTGTCCTTTATGATTATAACCAATTAATTTCGCTCGCCTATTCAGTTTTCGGGTGCGCAGAAGGACCACAAGCTTCATATTTTTATTTTGCTCTTAAAATAAAACATAAATAAATAAAATAAGAATTTTGTTTCGTTATTATAAATATAAAAGCATTGAAAAAATTCAGCCAATTCTTTTAACCATATTCCTTCTATCATGCAATGTAGCCAATTTAGCTTTATTGAGAACGGGAGTTTTGATTTAAAAAGAACCAAATTTTAAATTCATAGTAGAAAGACAATTTAAACACTTTTTTATATGTTTTTTCAGGAATTGGAAACCTTATATAGCAAAATGCATAATTGCATTCGTCCACTGTTTCGCACAAGTTCTCATCACGTGATAAAAATAATTAAAAAATTTTGATAGTGACCCGTCTGTACACGAAGAATGCGCAAAAAGGATGAAAATTAGTGAATGTCTTTTAGTTTCTCAGGGTTTTTTTTTTTCTCCGAAATTGTTCTGGCTTTTCTTTGCCGCCTCCAAAGAAAATGACACACTCGTCACAAACAATATGATTGTTCTGTCATGTTTAGATTTCACAAGGAATTGAGAGAACTTGCAATTAAAAAAACCACTACTTGCACTGCGGAACACGCAATTCCACTTGTACTTTAACGAAATGACATTGTCATGTTGTGCGTGAATATATGCTTTTTGGTTTCATTTACAAAGCGAATAGCTATACAACATAAACATATAAAAACAAAAACGTTCAAATAAACCACATTTTTCTTCAAATAAAAAAACTCGAAAATATACAGGTGTCCATAAAGTTCGTGTGCACTTTAAAAAATTTATAACTTTATTTGTATTTGCAAGAGAAATAATTTGTAAAAAGGATTAGAAAGAAGTAAATCTATATTTTTTATGGCTTTATTTAAATTTTATTTAAGTTTCCACATGTCCTCCATCATTAGCAATACAAACGGTAATACGATTTTGCAGTTCACGGAAAATATTTGGCGACTGATTTACAGTAATGCCTGAAATCACATTAGTTATTTTAACTATACTTAAAAATAGAAACATTAAACTTTATAACATTTTTTACAGATTATTTCTATCGCAAATACAAATAAAGTTATAAATTTTTTAAAGTGCACATGAACTTTATGGACCCCTGATTATATATATATATATATATATATATATATATATATATATATATATATATATGAAATGATCATACAAGGTGTACATGTATTTCTTTGCAAGGGACTTGCTATCTGAAATAAAATATAATATTTGGTACTTATCTTATGTTGATTGTCACGAGCCTGAATACTTACGTCTTCCTAGTTTTACTGCCAGTAACTAAAGAGGATGATTAACTTTCGCACCTAACGATCTCTCGTGAAGTTCACGTGAAGGTATTTTATTCTCGTGACTATCTATATATCTATTTCTAGCCTTTTAAAGGGTTAGGCAAGGGAAGATAACTCTTTGTCTCTCGCAACAGTCACATTAAAAAAATCTTTGGTTTAAAAGGTTTCGGGGGTTCTTCACGTTTCATAAGATAATTTTTTCCGACAATTTTTTTTCCTAAAAGACGAATCGAATAAACTTCCTACGAACAGAGAAAAGATAAGTTGTCATAGAAGTTCTTTTATGGAGGATTTGTGGAGGTTATGGATAACAACGTCTGTTCCCACCATATATTCGTATATTTGATTTGGGTATATATTAGACTTGTGTAATGATTAAAAGAAAATGCATTTTCAAGCGTTCAAGTTCTGGGGCATACAAAAGAGAGAGAGAGACTGGGGAAGTAAATATATATGTATATGTTTGTATGTATGTATGTATCCAAATAGTAGCCACTTGCTTAACAATGTGGGTGAAGGAAGGTATGTCTGTTTTAAAATGTACCAGCAGACTGCTTAAATGGATGGAGAAAGAAAAAATGGATGTTTTTGAATGTATCAAGATAGTTGTCGTCTAAAGTCGCCAGGTAATTGTGCAAAAATATTTTGTCCGCAGCATCGGAGAATGGAAAAAAACTATTTATCGGTTCTAGTTTTGGTTGGTTTTCTATCTGGTTATATATACATCTAAAAGACTCTTTGATTCTCATTGGTTCACGGCCTTATATACTAGGTATGAAAGCTTTCTGATTTGTTGGTCGAAATATGACTTTGTGGACTGGCGATTCTGATTATCCATCTATTTTTAGAGATGGTGAATTTTTGGTCTTCTTATTGTTATTTATTTAGCCTCATTTGTGTTTAGAAGTTCTCTTACCTTTTTCAGCAAGACATCTATTTTCTAAAATTCTTTTTATCACTATGTAAAGTCCACCTGAAGGCTCTCCTCTAAACATAACTATGACAGAAACATTT
This sequence comes from Acanthosepion pharaonis, assembly GCA_903632075.3. NCBI lineage: Eukaryota > Metazoa > Mollusca > Cephalopoda > Sepiida > Sepiidae > Acanthosepion > Acanthosepion pharaonis. Next base: position 745,819 of record CAHIKZ030000020.1, read on the forward strand.
CAATAATTTTCTAATGTCTATAACAATAATAATAATAATAATCCTTCAATAAACTTGGTATTTTGTCACTTGTTTAAATAAAAGAAAATCTAAATGAACAGATTATATTGACTGATTTATATAATTCCATAATTTTTTTCATCTCCATTCGATTAATTTAGGTGAAATAGCAGACGACAACGAAGTTTATTATGAACGGTGTAAGTTTTCTCACTTACTACGGAATTTTGAAAAGGCAGATGTAAATTATTCTTATAAAAAGACGATGAATCTAAAAGCAAAAATATATTGAAATGTTTCTTATATATGGCAATTTCTAAAAACTGAATTAAAAATAAATAACATAGAAGAAATATTTATTAAAATGATTTTAAAGATTTTTATGAAAATTAAATACTACCGCTGATCTTGAAAACGTGATTTGTTAGTAATATATCTTGTTCTACTGAAGTAAGACCCGGACACAAATTGTAGTATCTTCCCTCGAGCGGATATTTTATCCTACTGAAGTAAGACCCGGACACAAATTGTAGTATCTGCCCTCGGGCGGATATTTTGTTCTACTGACGTAAGACCCGACCACAGAGTATAATATCTGATCTCGCTAACAGGGCATATCTTAAAATATTATTGAGAGATCCCAGTTTCCGGAAATAGCAGTACCTCCCTCATTGCACAAAAAAGTGGTGGGTGTCGACAGCACAACCGACGGACCTGCACACACTCGGACTATCCACATTAAACCATCCTTGTCTCACAAGTTGACAGTATGCGGCGGTTAGAAAATACCTTATATTTTCATTATTATTAAAACAGTAAATTATATTTTTTTATTAAAGCAGTAAATAATATTTGCTAAACAAATGCATTACAAAGATTTTAAACCACTAACTAAACACTGCATCTAATTTTCTTAAAATTATTCACAACGATATTACGTATATTTTAGTCTGCTTTTGCGCCAAAGACAGACGCCATGACAGTTTCAGCTTATGTTGTCGTAGATGTCTTCGTTATCTACGATGTCGTTTACATCGTCATCTTCTCATTTACATATATATAAGCTCTTATTTTTAGTCGATATGAACCGGATAAAAGTTGAACAATTGTTAAATTTAGCTACTACGAACTCAAAAAGCCAGTTTACATTATGCACAAGAGATGTTTATTTATTTCAGAATTTCGTAGCCAAAAGTCCAGGGTTATATTATACACGAGTAATTACGATATATGACTTGTTTTCACACCAAAGACAGAACTCCCGACCGCTAACTAACTTGATTTGCTTAAGCAACGTCCCCATCTACAAGGGTAAATGTTGACTTGGAAGCTTAAGTTTAATATTTCTTTGTCCGGTGTGTAATTGTATTATTCTTTCCTGCATTTTGGATTTTCCTTTACGTGGCTGCTACAATCTCCCACCAACAGATTTTTAAGATCTCTCTTCAATGTAGTGACCGGTTATCTCCCTTGTTACGGCTGAGGAGGAAAGCTTTCAAAGAAAGCAACAATTTTCGAAAGAAGTTCTTCCGACACGTGGAAGATTTTTATCCATATATTTATGTAAAGAAAAATGTAACTCAGAAAAGAAAGAGAAAATCACATTTACGTATATACAGACCGTTAAAAAAAGAAATAAATCACTTATGTACATAGCTATGTATGTGCAGTGCCACGTAGCAGTGTGAAATTAAGAAGTTTGCTATCTGGTGGATATCTTCCCAGAAGGTAAGACTCTCGTTGCTATCGCTACATTCATATCGAAGAAAAAAAACTGGGAAAGTGTTTATACCCTTTGCTTTTATAGCAAATGCCATAAGCAGACTTTCGGGGAGACAAGGTAGGGCAATCCTTACAATATTCCGCCGCCATATTGGAAAAATTATTTTGCCCATATGTAAAAATATTGCTTACATTATTTATTATTTACATTATTCGAACTGTTATCCTTATCTTCACTGCCATATTCACAACGTATCCGACGTTGTACGCTCCGGTCTTCTTCAGGGAATTGGAATTTCGAACCGAACCATTTATTTTGTCATCCGGGGTAGATTTTTCTAGTTCCACGTGCCATGCCACTTCTGAATGTCTCAGTTATTGCCTTTAATTCAACTCTCCAAGTTTGGTTCCCCACTGCTGTAGTCTGGTATTGAAATCACAACACTTTGGGTCTAGTCACAGGATGTAACTAACGTCTTTATCCACTGGACCATGTGTCCTTGAGGATAAAGACCTAGTGAATAAAGAGCTTTGTGGACCTGATTGGATATGACAAGTCATATGATGTGCTTTCTACTACGTCTACTACTGGAAACAGGTCAGTGCATGGGTTACCTAGTATACTCCCGCGCAAAACTCAGAAATGATGCATGAGCTGAACACTGACTGTCAAATAAAAACGGCTCGCCAGGAACAGTCAAAAAAGCAAGTCAGGAAAGAAACAGTCAGCTACCTGATCTGCGAAAGACAGCAAACCATGCCAAGCCTCGATCAACAGCACAGGCACACATACCATAACAACGCGTCAGTCAGCGATGATTTTTCTACAAACAACTCCACAACGGAATTAAGTACTGCCTTCCCTTTCTTTGTTCAGTTTTGAAATTACTGTTATAGCATATAATCAGTCAATAGTCACACACATATTTCATTAACGTGTGCTTCACACACACAAACACACACACACATTGGCGTACCATACCACTTGATTCCCTCACTTGTAAAAAACACTTTGAAAACTTTGCAGACTCAAATCATTACAAACAATCGAAATATGGGTCTCTTCATGGCCACAACAAAGAACATTGCTTTTTAATATGGAAATCCAGGTATCTGGCTGTATAAATATTACTGGCATATTTAGCTTGGTCTTCTTTTTCTGTGAAGATTATTTCGCGTTGTATAAAGAATTATGTTTTATTTGTGGACACGACACTCGAATTTTATTTTCTCCTCCTAAAATCCGGGTACACTACCCCTACAAGCCAAAGTACCTAAAATTCAATAAAATATGAGAAGGCTTAAAATATTTAAAAATTTAACATTGCAACCTTTTCACTGACAACCTAACCCGAATAGCTAAATTCATTTCCTCATGTAAAATAATTTTCTTTAAAGAATTAAATAAGATAAAACACCTGGGAATAATGGCTACCCTGATTACATACTAGACAAGCAAAACAAATTTCAGTTCAACAACAACTTTAAAAATGATCATCGACATAAACACATTATTAACGATAACTATCAACATATATTACCAAAATTAAATACACCACAATTACAAGACGAATCAAAAATACATAAAATAAACATCATAAGATCAGTCGATGAAACTAAATAAAACATTCATTAATTATATACATTTTTATATACATATTCATTTACACAGACTTATATTAATTATATTAATTAGTAAAATTTATATCACGGAAACATTATTGTCTCTAACAAAGCCTTCGTACTGCATAAAATATTTTCTGGCTTTAAATAACCTGAAAAGTGTTCATAAGGTGTCGAAAACGAATCAAACAATAAAATTTTGCATTTATGTCAGTTTTTCATTCATGGATTTCCATGATGTTGGCGATCAGGACTCTCAAAATTCAGGTCTCTTCATGATATCGGCGATAACGATTTTCCACAGCCATGTCTTTCCATAATGTCGGCGATCACAACTTTCCACAACCATGTCTTTCCATGATGTCGGAAATTGGGACTTTACACAACAATGTCTTACCTTAATGTCGGCGATCAGGATGCTCAAAAATTATGTCTTTCCATGATGTCGGCGATAACGATTTTCCACAGCCATGTCTTTCCATAATGTCGGCGATCACGACTTTCCACAACCAAGTCTTTCCATGATATCGGCGATCAGCACTCTTAACAATCATGTTTTTCCATTATATCGGCGATCAGGGCTTGTTCCTAACCATGTCTTTCCATGATGTCGGCGATCACGACTCTCTACAACCATATGTTTCCATTATGGCGGCGATCAGGACTCTCTACAACAGTGTCTCTCCATGATGTCGATGATCAAGACTCTCAACAAACATGTCTTTACATGATGTCAGCGATCAGGACTCTCCACAACCATGTCTTTCCATTATGTCTGCTATCAGGATTCTCTACAACGATGTCTCTCCATGATGTCGGTGATTAGGATTCTCCACATCCATGTATCTTCATGATGTCGGGGATCAAGTCTATCAACAATGTCTTTTCACGATGTCGGCGATCAGGACTCTCCACAACCATGTATTTCCAAGATGTAGGCGATCAGGACTCTCAACAAACATGTCTTTCCATGGTATCGGCGATCAGGACTCCCCAAACCGAGTCTTAACTTGATTTCGGCGATTAGAACTCTCCACAATCATCTCTTCCGATGATATCGAAGATCGCGACTTTCCACAACCATGTCTTTCCATGATGTCGGCGATCGAGACGCTCTACAACCGTGTCTTACCTTGATGTCGGCGATCAGGACTCTCAACACCCATGTATTCCTTTGATGTCGGCGATCAGCACTCTCCACAACCAAGTCTTTCCATAATGCAGGCGATCAGGACTCCCCAAACCACGTCTTAACTTGATGTCGGTGATCAAGACTCTTCACAACCATATCTTACCTTGATGTCGGCGATAAAGACTCTCCACAACCATGTCTTACCTTGATGTCGGCGATCAGGTCTCTCCGCAACTATATCTTACATATATGTCGGCGATAAGGACTCTCAACAATCATGTCTTTCCATGATTTCGGCAATCAGTACTCTCCACAAGCATGTGGGTGACCAAGACATTTTTTTTTAAGCGTTTCACCCCAAGCAAGGCGGGAAGCCACTAGGATGCAAGGGGTTACAGGAAATAGCAAGATCAGATAGGAGTGATAGAAGAAAGGATGAGGGTAGTGGATAGATCAAGGCAACTGGAGATGTCGATTGACATTACACTTGAATAGCTGGAGATTATAGCTCACAGGAAAACAGGAGATAAGAAGGGAGTTCCACAGGCGAGAGGTGCAAGACATGAAGCTATTAGAGTAGAAGAGACGGCTACATTTAGGAGTTTCGACAGTGAAGGGGTGAGAGCGGGATGCCAGCCTCGTAGGGAGCTGTAACTCATGACGTCTGGGAACCAGCGAATGCAGCTCCTCGGAGCAATTACCATGAAAGTATTTGTAGAACAGACTTTCCACAACCATGTCTTTGCATGATGTCGGCGATCAGGACTCTGCACAACCATATCTTTCCATAATGCTGGCGATAACGACTCTCCACAACCGTGTCTTACGTTGATGTCGGCAATCACGACTCTCCACAACAATGTCTTACCTTGATGTCGGCGATCAGGACTCTCAAGAACCATGTCTTACCTTGATGTCGGCGATAAGGACTCTCAACAATCCTGTTTTTCCATGATATCGGCGATCAGGAATGTCCACAACCATGTCATACCTTGATCTCGGCGATCAGGACTCTCCACAACCATGTCTTACCTTGATCTCGGCGATCAGGACTCTCCACAACCATGTCTTTTCATGATGTCGACGATCACGACTCTTTATAACCATGTCTTTCCATGATGTCGGCGATCACAACTTTCCACAACCATGTCTTTCCATGATGTCGGCGATCAGGACACTCCACATCCATGTCTCTCCATGATGTCGGCGATCATGACTATCCACATCTATACCTCGCCATAATGTCGTCGATCAGGATTCTCTACAACCATATCTGTCCATGATGTCGGCGATCAGGATTTTCCATCTTTCCATTATATCGGCTATCAGGAATCTCCACATCCATGTTTGATTTATGTAGGAAATTTGAAAACAAATCGTTACCTCAGAATTCATATTTTTTGTTTAATTCTGACTTTAGGCCCCCCCTCTTTTTAACTTTCAAAAGAGGTAATTATTAGATTTCAAATTTCCCAAATAAATCATTTTTATCATGTTATATTCCATCGCCCGAAGAGAAACCATTATAATTCCGAAACATGAAAGTTTTTTGTGTAAAGATGTAAATTTTTTTTATTTCATCTATTATAATAAAAATATTATAATAAATATATATATATATATATATATATATATATATATATATATATATATATATATATATATATATTAGTAGCATTAATCTTATAAGTATGAGAAATTATACTCGTCCGGAAAACCTTTGGTGTCTTGATTTGCAAATAATCAAACCAATACCAAAGGGAAAAAGATATAAAAAAAAAAAAGAAGGAACCAAGGACATGTACGTTAGCCGAAATAATCGTCTAGCATGCACGTCCAAAGCCCAAAGAAGAAAAAACACCGATACGAGTAAGCAAAATAACTAAATAAAGTGCTCAATACAGTAAGTAAAGCAGACCTAGCTAAACCTAGGGAGCCAGAAAAAAACTACGAAAGTTTCACCTAAGCGGATCGTCAGGGAAGCCAGCCTATATATATATATATATATATATATATATATATATAAAGAAAGAACAGTAAGATATATAATAGTGCTCAATGTAAATATACAGAGCATTAATATTATAAATAAATTGATTTAAAATATGGTTTTTCCGCTACACAGTTTTAACCATGTTTCAAAAATGGAAGGTCCGAATTTAATTTTGTAATTAAATTAAAGACATTAGTTCCATTTCATCCTCAAGCGAATTTTGGAGTAACTTATAAAATTACTGGGTTTTAAAGACAGCAAAAATCATAATTCACGTTTCCAAGGATACAGAGAAATTCATTTCAACCAGACCACGTGTTTGCGTGTTCATTATGTCTGTATTTTAATGTATCAGTTATTAGTTACGTTTTGGTAGGGATGTATTCTTCAAGGGAATCTGACATCCGTTAAATGCATGTCGCCTGGATTTTTTTAAAATTTTATTGTTAACGGCAAAAATTCTTACGGCATTTTTTCTATTTGTATATTTAAAGATTTGTGGGCGGGGGGGGGTTAGGTTAGAATACGTTTTATTTAACAACAATTTGAAAAATATTTTCACTTTTAATTTTTAATATACTATATTTCTTTTAAGAGCAAGTAAATGTATTTGAATCCCTTACAGTATGTAGAGTTATTTTCACATCAACTATAAGTATGTATATTATTAGATAACAATTTTTTTTATTTATATTTAAATATTATTTAAGTAAACTTTATGACAATGACGCCAAAAACAGCTAATTGATTTCACTGATTTAGTAACCTTTTATTTTTTATATAAACCTAGTAATATCTCATGTAAGTACAAAGGACATGGGTCATTCAATGGCTTACATATTCTAGCTTTTCATATTAAATTCATTTTACTGTAGGTGCTTTATTGGATTCCTTTAAGTGCTTGTAGTACTTAGAGGGAGATCTATAGGTTAGAATACGTTTTATTTAATTACAATTTTAAAAGATGTTACGGTTAGAATTTTTGTCCTAATTTGTCCTTTACCATTTGGTTGTATGGGGGTGTATACCAAATTATTTTTCTACATCTGTTTTTTCTATGGTTTCCATTTTCATTTTTTATATAAGTTAGTTTTGGGTTTTTGTAGCCACTCTCTTTTAGAGCTTTGTTATAGGAATTGATATGCTCATCGAAAGTCTTGTCATTTGCTGAATTTGTACTAATTCTTTTACTGATAGATAACGGTATATGTTTAATTATAGATGGGGGGTGATTTGATTTACGGTGTATATATAAAGGATTGGTGTTGGGTTTTTTATAAGGTGTGTATATATTTTTATTTAATTCTAATGTTATATCAAGGAAGTTCACTTTTTTTAATTTAGTGCTAACCGTAATTTTTAAGCCCATGCTTTTAAATTCTTTATATAATACCTTTCTAATTCTATCTATTTTGAAGTTAGTTGAGTTTCTAATAACCATAAGTCCATCGTCTCTGTACAAACCAATGTCAGTTATATTGATATCAGGGTGCGCTGTAAGGTTGTATAAAATAAAAAGACCAATGAGATCAGAAGACTCAGCTGAATCTAGTGATCCCTTTGTGATGTCAAAGTGGTCATAAGAATTCTTAATCCATTGCTCACCTTTATGCATAAATACTGATTTTTTCGCATATAGAATAATGTTCTTTTCTTCACTTGTAATATCCGTATATTGGGTGGCAAAGTCCGACGCATTCATAAATAGTTCATTAGATATTGATTGGTAATAATTATCAATATCAAACTGCATTAGTGTACAGTTGTTTTTTTGTTTTATGTAAGTAAACCAGTTTATCACTTCCTTGGTATTAATCCAAAGTTTCAGGCTTATTTTTCTTTAAAATATGTATATATATATATATATATATATATATATATATATATATATATATATATATATATATATATATACAGGGTGTCCATAATGTTCGTGTGCACTTTAAAAGATTTATAACTTTATTTGTATTTGCAATAGAAATAATTTGTAAAATGATTAGAAATAAGTAAATCTACATTCTTTAAGGTTTTAGTGTAATTGTATTTAAGTTTCCACATGTTCTCCATCATTAGCAATACAAACGGTAATACGATTTTGCAGTTCACGGAAAACATTTGACAACTGATTTACAGTAATGCCTGAAATCGCATTAGTTATTTTAGCTTTGAAATCTTCTAATGAACTAGGTTTGGTTGCATACACAATTGTTTTCACATGTCCCCATAAAAAAAATCTAATGAAGTCAAATCTGGCGAACGTGGAGGTCAATAAAATGGTCCATCCCTTTCGATCCCTCTGTTATGAAATTCCTGATTTAGAAACTCTCTAACACGCAGAGCAAAGTGACAAGGAGCTCCATTTTGTTAAAACACTGTATTATAACATTTTTACAGATTATTTCTATCGCAAATACAAATAAAGTTATAAATTTTTAAAAGTGCACACGAACTGTATGGACACCCTGTATACTGATAAAAATTTTCATTTATCCTCAAAGGGAGTCAACTCTTATTAAAAATTGTGAGTTATTGCCCTTGAGTAAATCTTTTATTATCTTGAGTAATACGGCAATCCCGACAATATCTTTGAATTTTCGAAATAATGTCCTAAAAACAACAAAGATAACCATAACAGAAAAAAAAAGAAAAATCGAAATACTTCATTTCTAAATAATCGGTAAATATCCGTTACGATTTATAAAAACAAATTCTGTAAACAAAATAAAGATATTCGTTTGGCTGCAGAGAGAGAAAAACTAACAAACTCCATTTCTAACAGGTTTCCGCTATTTAACAGTATCCATGCTTTTGTCTAGGCGCAAATCAACAGCTTTATTCACAAAGATTCTCACAATGTCCCCGCTTTAAGTTTAACAATGTCACTGTAGGAACATTATTAATATAAATAAAATATAAAATAATAATAATGATGAAAATTATAAGTAAAATAAAATAATACAATATATAAACCTTGTTTAAAATAAATTAAATAAAAAATAATAATAATAATAAAAATACTCCTGGTATGCAACAAAATGTATTCCTACCGGAAATACGGACATCCCGCCAAAAGACCTTAAAATTCAATCTCTTCGCCCCGAACCTTGGTATGGGAAATACATATCCGATTTCTCTCTGAGATATGGCGTGTAATAATACGAAGTAACTTCTTCCTCTCATTACATGTACCATAAAACAATTGTAACCTAAAAAATACACCAATACGCGCAAGAAAAATATAAATCAATTGTATGAAATTAACATACAATTTACTATGTTTTTTTCCTGTTATTCTGTACGTTTTATTTCCTGCCAAGAATGATTTTATCTCGGGGAATACGAGGATAATTTCTGCTGCTATGATGTGAGCGACCTCCCACACCTCTTTTATTTTATTTTTTATTTTTAATAATTTCATGCAGTTGAAGTACTAACGAAAAAAAATGCATCAGTACCATTGGACAGATTGTTATATCTAATAAATTATTGCGGGTGATATGTTTGTGGAGATTGTGTTAATTGGTTAAATTACATGAATCAAAAATTGTTGAGTAAATTAGGCTGCGTGATGAAATTAACAATTTCCTCTCACATTAAATTTTAGTATTCAACAAACATAGAATAAGGACAACATGAGAAACAACAGTTTTTGCACAACAATGAATAAAATATTTATATAACAAAGAGGTATAAACAACTGAAGTAAAAAGGTAGTTTTAAAAAGTTCAAACGTCCTTTTATGTTTAGATGAAAAGTTATCAAAGTTCTGGTTTGATAGATTATAATTTGTTGAATGGTCTGTACAATAATGAGAAAGTGTGTTTTGGTATTATAGTAATTTAAGAAAAAAATAAAGAGTTCATGTTTGTATTTGAAATAGAGAAATATTGTTTACGATTTACTTTAAGGTTTACGGAATTGTTGCTCTTTGATTTGCTTTCACTGGTTCGAAGAGAATATTCTAGTTGGGTAAATGGTTCTTAAGAAGCTGTGTTTATGTTAATTGCAATAATTAACGTTGAGCTTGAAAGCGTATGAAAAAGATTTGTGTATTAAGTTGAATGTGGAAAACTTGAGTTGATTGTTCTTCATAAAATATTGCTGTGTGAATGAGTGTTCTCTTAGGCTGGAATCATGTTAAGGAACTTTAACGTAAAGCCTGGAACTGTGTGACGAGTTCAAAGGATTCCGATCGGCGAAAGATCGAAGATGAAAGACGTTTCATATTTTATTGCTAACTTTGGTCACGTGATAGGCTCACAGAAGTTTGATAGATTTTGGCGGAATTATATTTTTGCTCAGGTCAAGAACTAGGTCGATGTTATTAAATATTAAGTGACCAATTAGAAGTTGAGATTTTCTGAAAATATTTACTAAGCTGAATAAGCTCTGTGATCCACTTTTTGTACGAAAATTGATATAAAAGGTGGTATGCTAAATATTGGGCCGCAAAAGGATATCGAATGACGAAAGACAAGAAAACAAAAACTTGAATAAAAAATATATTGCACAGTTTATTTTCGTTAAAGAAAATACATCAACAAAAATAAAGTTACACTGCACAAGGCAATAAAATATCTTTGCATGCTCATGTAGAAGGTAAAAAGAGCGTTGTCCTGAAAATGACTTTTGTAGTCTCTCAAGAACGTTGTCTTAAAAAAGACAGTTTATTGTAAATCGTTGTTGCTGGCAAGGGTGGCTAGAGTTGGAGGCCTGTTGGTGATAGATGGAGATGCAGATGATGATGGCTGGCTCGAACTGCTGTGGCTTGGGTTGTGGACCAGATGGCAGTTGCTGGAACAGATACTACACTTTGATCCTTGTCATCTGGGCCGCGCAAGGTGCTTTATTTTGAAATATATACATCTCATGTGGCACAAGGCCAAAAGGGAGAGTGGAGGAAGACTGGTTGTCACTGACTATCCTACACCAAGCTAATCTGATTCACAACCCATTCATCCATTACAATTTACTCATTCACTACGATTGCCGACAAGCTGAGCTGCCCACAGAGTGGGTCCGACGCGACACCCTCTACTAGTTCCCAGTACAGTGGCTTCCTATGCCGTGAAATGTCACTGGACCGCGGAGTAGTAAGCAAGGCCGTTCAACAATCATGGAAAAATTTTGACTGTTTCGGGGGCTTACGACGGCAATCGACCCCAGAACAGAGTGACGGTAAGGCTAGAGAAAGCGGCCCTAACACTCCTCGCCCAGAGCGAATCCCTTGTCAATACTCGTAAGAAAACGAACCTCGAAGCGTGTTGATGACACTCCAAGTGTTGCATTCCCAGCGCATCATGACACGGACGCGGACATTCGGCTTGCATCCACCCCACAAGAGGGAGAACAGCAACTGTTCGATCGCTTTACTACGGCCCTCGCAGAGAGGGGGTACAAACAACCGGTGAAGGATAAGGAGAAAGACGTACACGGAGTACAACTCAGCCCTAACCTTTAAGGACAACCGCCTTCGGAGTCAAATCCGGACCGCCGCTCCGACTTTTCCCAGTACCTCCAATTCTTCTTCAGCTGGAGGCCCGGCCCGAACCACACTCCAAGAATGTGAACGGGACCGTCGGTTCAACTGAAGGGTCCTGGAAGAGCAACGCACCTAAACACAAGCAGGAAGACCTGTCGCGGTTAATCTTGGACCCAACACCTCGTACCGTTCAAGCGCCTCCTGCACCACCTCAATGTCGCTACGGCACGATATGAAAATGGATACGCCATCGGTGTACGCGAAAACCCTGGCTTACGTTCCACCGGGGACACCGATTCCACGTAGGGCCGGTCTACACGCTCTGTCTCTCAAAGCCAAAGCATAAAGTGGTGGCGACAGCAGACAATCCTGAAGAACCGACCGTGATAGCGCAAAAGTGACTTTTGCGTTTGTACTGACGCGCGTTCGCCGCAAATGTGTATACAATGTACCAACTATTATGGGACAGAGGTTTGTATCAATTATCTGTCCCAAAAGAATTGTGACACTTAATGTAAGAAATATTTATGTAAATGTAATAACTATTATGGGACAGAGTTTTACATTTCTACATCTGTCTCGTAATAAATTGTTACATTTAGTAATTGAAATGTGTATCGTAAATGTACCAACTATTATGAAACTGCAAACAAAAGTATACTGTCTTGAAAACTGTAGGTAATTTTTATTTCAAGTTCTCTGTACAAATAAATATTTCAATGCTTTTCAACATTTATTTTAAATTTTTGAATCATAGAAAAAAAAACATCAAATTGCTTTTATAATAATTTTTATAAATCGCGGATACATTTTAAGAGCGAATAACTCCAGATTATGAGTTGCCTCCCTTGTTCCGCATTAACGGCTTCAAAAAATATTTATATAAAATAATTAAATTTTTTTTAACAGGTCAAAATAAAAATGTATACAACATTTATAATTTTAAATTAACATCTTTTGTATCATTATCCATACATCATCTTACTCAGTTTTTATTTTTATTTTTAGTCTCCTAATTTTACTTTTATTGATCTGTATTTAAAATCCTTTCATTTGTGTTTGACATTATTATCATTATTGTAATTTTTATTTATTTGTATTAAGGACTCTTATTAGACTAATTTGGAATTGGGTTTTGTCCTGCCTAAAATAACGAGCCATATCGGTAAATTTGTTGTATAACCCAATGTACAAAGTTCCACACTTTAAGGAAAAAATTCTTGGCTGATCCAGTCTTTTTAGGCTTACTATTACCTATTCAATACTTCCTTTTCCTTTCCATATCCTCTCTCGATCTCACTTTTTATAAGAACCTGATCATCTGTCACTTTTCTTCTTCTCCTCCTTCTCTCTTGCTTTCTCTTCCTCTTGTCAATCTATCAGTCCAGAGTATTGTCTCCATTTATTAAAAGATTTCAGTCTAAAGAGATGAATATATAGATATTCACAAAATAAATTATAATCGAATCTTTAAGGTTTTCTTCTTATTATTATTATTATTATTATGCTCTGTAGTCTACACTGACCTCTCCCTGGATTAATATCCGCCTTGGAATTATCCCTACCAATGACAAATTGGTAATTTATTTATATATATATATATTTATATATATAGCATCAAGAAATAGTGAAAAAGATATGGGCATTTCTTAAACAGGTTAATTAACTTTTGCTTGACTGAAAGTCTTCAGTGGTTCACTGGTCTGAAAAAGCAATCTGGGTTGTATAGAAGTTTCCCCTACAAAGAGGACAATGGTTTTTCTTTATTAAGACTCTCAAATGCGCAGAATGATAGACATAGCTTTACACTGTTTAAAATAAAGTGATGTCTACTCGGAAATGTACATCCACTAAATATAACATTTAAAGTGATATATATATATATATATATATATATATATATATATATATATATGTATGTAAAACTATAATTGCAAAAATTTCAGATCTGTAAAAGAACAATATGAATAAACTGGATTCCCACAGATCAGTGTAAAAAAATTCCAGGATTTTTCAGGAGGATGTGAATAAGTTTCAATGATGAAAAAAGGACCCAAACAATAAATACAAAGTTTTATTGTCAAAATGTTTATGTTATTATTAAGAGAAATGATCAAAGTATTTTTTTAAACTTTTTACTCCTTTCTAACATGTTCAAAATGTTCCTTTTAAATTTTTTTTTTTTTTTTGTCAAAGTTTTCCGGTGAAAAAACCATTGATTTGGAAATTTTTGCAAAAAATCAAATTGTCAGATTCTAATGAAACTTTCAGGACTTATTCACAAATGAATGAAAGTAATTTTTAAATTTTTTTTAGAAAATACATGTTACACCACACACTTACTTAATTTCATGAAATTTCGAGAAATTAAGTTTCAATCTTAAAATTTGTATTATTAGTTGAAAGTAGGACTTCTTGGAGAATGTAAATCATCATTTTTTTTTTTCAAACTACTCATTTCCCAAAAATCTGCTCCAAATCATCAAATAAAAAATGCAATAAAACTATGACATTATTTGATTAGAGAAGTTTTAATTGCTTTTATAAATAAGATTTATTAAGGACACTGACTTAAGAAAAAATTTTTCAATGAATAATGAATTTTTACAAGAATTGTTTGCATCATTTTTTTTATTTTAATTATAATTTATAATATATATTAAAATTCTGCATTACTTTCATCTGATTAGGTAATGTTGTTATTAAGTGAAAACTATACTTACTAAAAAAATTGGAAAATTTTTATTTTTTTATGTATATAAAATATTATATAATGTGCCCATTTTTGAAAATATGGTCATTATCAGAAAACAAGAGCAATGACTATATCAAATTTAAAGTCAACATTCCTAAAATTGGATTACAGAGAATATTTTCCAACATTTTTAAGATTAAAAATTATATAAAAAAGGAGTTCATCTGTCATTTCCTTAAATTATGTTTTAACAGATAAAGTCTCAGTAGAACAATAATAAATCTGTCAACACCTTTATCAGCACTTATGTGATTGACAAGCGATGATAAGTACGTAATCACTGCTACTGCTTGTTTAAAAAAATCCATTTCTCTGTTATTTTAAATTTGAAGTATATATTTTTTCAAATCAGATTATACTTTAAATCAGCTAATATTCCTCAAATAAAGTTTCAGAAAAATATATTTTATTTTTGGAAGATTTTTAAAAACAAGAATTAACTTTTGTTTAGCAATGTCAAAAATGGCTGAATTTCTGAAAGTGACCAAAAAGTTGAGATTGTACTCAAAATAATTTCTATTTGAAATACACTTTGCTTACTGGAAATAGAAAATTTAATAATTTGGCTTTCAATTAAAGTTAAAAACAAAGTGAAATTCTATAAAAGACAGTTTTTTCTTACTAGTTAAGTATTTTTGTCCATTGCCACTTCTTTGCCACAGTATACGAAATTTACTACAATCCTAACAGAAGTTTTATTTAGTTTTGTAAATATGTTATGCCATTGTATATAAACATTGGGGAAATAATTGTTAATAATTGGTTGTATATGATTTTTTTATGCTATAAGTAATATTTATTTCAAATCAGATTAATTTAACTTTAAACTTTCTAATTTTACTAAAATAACATGTTAGAAATATATATTTATTTTTTGAAGGAATTTTAAAATAGAAAAATTTGTTTTGTTTACAAATTTCTTAAATTTAAGAAAATGGCTGCTTTTATGAAAATTTCAAGAAATCGAAATTAAATGACATTCCAATCTATATAATTGAAATACACCAGAATATTTTACTTAATGGAAATAATAAATTTAATTATTAAGCTTTCAAGCTAAAATGAAATCTTCAAGAAAGATTTTTCATTTTTAAAATTTAATTTTAAACCTTTGGTATCGAAAATTTATGCCAAAAAAGTGGAGGTACCTATAATAAAAAAAAAAGTAGTGTGTGGAAAGTCATGACAATTTAATCAAACAAGAATCTAATCCAAAAAAAAAAAAAATTCACATCAGTCTCAAGCCACTTCTCTGAGAAAATAAAAGATAAAAATTGCTGCAGTCATATCGATCATTTTCCCTGAAACATGTGTTATTTCATTTATCAATGTGATAGGCCCTGAGCTGGCATCTCGCTTACAATCACTGATGTGGCTTCCCTCTGTCTTTTCTACAAATATTTTCATGGCAACTCCTCTGACGAGCTACTTTAACTGGCACCCCAACCGCATGAATTTAAGCGTGCTACTAAGTTGGCATCTCAGTCCCACCCTTTCACTGTCGAAACAGTTAAGTGTAACCATCTCTTCTACTTCAACAGCATCTTTTCTTGCACTTCCTGCCAGTGGAACTCCCTTCCTCTTACTTGCTTTCCTGATAGCTATAATCTTCAAATATAATATCAATCGACGTTTTCTGATGTCTTGATCCTTATCCCCATCCTTCTCTTTATCCTTTCCTCAAATTAAGTGACTGAAATAGATGATAGAAAAATCAAAACTCTTCATTAAATTCATTCAGTTTTTTTCAAATGAGGACCAAATAAACAGTTTACACAAAACCTTTCCCACCTGTGATTCAAAATGAAACCAGGTTATTGGACAGGAAAACAAAATGACAACAATGAAATATTTAGCAAAAATCTCTCTCTGAGATTTTTTTTTTCCCTCTTTTCTTTTTGTATTCTGTGTTTTAACATTAGCACTTATATATTTCAGAAAAATCTCAAGGGATATAAAAAAAAAAATTAATTTTGTATTTAAGAAAATATCACTATTTCGTATTCATTTGCAGGGCCGAGTTTTTTCATTTTGGTTGTTATTGAAAAATGTCTTCACTTCCTTCAAATGTTTGTTAGTAACCTTCTTGGTTAATAGTCAGTCTTCTCCATTAATCATCTTCTTGGAAATTCAAATAAACACTTTATTTAATCCACGGGAAGGAAGAGCAGATTGCCTTCATTCCACTGTACATGTTAAAGAACATTACATATGAATTAATTTTTCTGAGTCAATTTGTACTTGTGATGTCACTTGTCTCTGCCACTCAAACTAAAATAGATAACTTTTCACACAGAGATTGAACTCACGACCAACAGGCAACTAGATCCCTGGGTTGGGTAGTGCAGAAAGTCATATATAGGTTGGCCATCACCAATCTGGCAATCAGTAAAATGGTTCAAGCAGCAATCCAACACTAATTTCCACGGTAGAAATTTTGGACTTCCCGGATCTCCACACGGACCTACCAATACTGTTTTGGTGACACTAGCTGCCATATGTTTTGGTACATTTTCCATCAAGGAATTTCTACTGGTCTTTTGTGCATTTTTATTCTAACCTGCTGACATTTAGCCCCAGTCTTGAATTCAGGAGGTTCTTCTTGTGGTGTGAAGTGCAAACACCATACATTCATTTGATTTTTATTTGATTTTTAGATCTTCTTTAAATAATCAATATGTACTGATTTACAGAGGAAAGGTAGGATGAAGTGGTTAGTTGTTAAGTGTATTCTAATATAACCATCAGTAATCTGGCAAAATCACTTATCTGGCTAGGTGCCAGTGATGCCAGGTTAGTGATGCTCAACCTGTACTTTGGTTTGGTTTGTTTTACAGCATATCAACCTCAATAGGTTATTTAATGCCAACAAGATTTTTATTGCTGGTAATATTTTTTTTTCAAAATGTATTGCTGGTAATATTTTTTCCTCAAAAAATATACTGCTGATATTTTTTCCGAAAATGTATTGCCAGTGATTTTTTTTCCAAAAATGTATTGCTGGTAATAATGTATTGTTGATGATAATTTTTCTTCAAAAATTCATTGCTGGTAATAATTTTTCACAAAAATGTATTGCTGGTAGTAAAACCTATTTTTACACATTCATAGTATTTTGACACCAGTTTACCCATAGCTAGGACCCTAACAGGTGCTACCACCCTGGATTAACCAACAAATAAGAGGTGGTTCCATGCTCCTCAAAACCTCCTGACCAGAGGCCTTGTTGTCATATGTAGTTTATCATCTTACCCGGGATGTGGATATAGCCTGTACTTTGGTTCAAAGGAAGCAATATCACTAGGAAGAATTAACTGAGACAAGATATCCCTAAGTATAGACAGTGGAATGAAAACATTTCATGGAATGGAAGAGTTTGACTCAAAATTACCATAAGGTAACCAACCTTAAAAAACTCAGGTTAAAACAACCAAAATATTGTGGCTATAACAACCAATATCAGGACATTAGCCTGGGTAAATCAGTGTCTAATAAAGAAAGAAAATATTCAACTGTTTTCAAGTGTTCTTCAAAAGACAGATAATTTCAGATCTTCCGTCAGATCTGTGAGGTTGTTCAGCATCATAAGGTAGAGATGAGTTTTTTTTGAGAGGTTGACACTGAATTTTCTTATATGTTTGTTAAGTTGGGAGATGTACAAAGGAAAGTCTTTCAACTGGTTCATCAAACTCCCCCATGGTGGTGGAATGCAACCATTACACACATGCTCAAAGTCGACAACTGAGTAAAACCATTCTGAATCAGGTGGGTCCGACGAATGATTATGGAACGAACCTATGCAAAGAGAAAGAAAAAAATGAATAAGTAAATAAAAGGAAATAAAGAACGAGATTGCAAACTTGTGAATAAGAGATAAAAAAATTTCATGCGCATATCCAGACAACATAATTTTTAAAGACACTGAGATTGTGATAATATGAGTGGGACACCCACATAGAAAAGAAAGGTGTGGTTTTATGTCACTCTCAAATGCTTCAAGCTTTATGGAAGCCAGGTTTTCTAAAAGGTTTTGAAAGGAAACAAAGAACAAATAAATAAAAGAAATCATTTGGGGGTTAAGTGATAACAAAGCCGAATAGTGATGATTTCTGGTTACTGGTCTATATTAACAGTCACAACTGAAATTGAAGAAATCAGTTCTGGACTGTTCTTGTTGTGCTATTGCCACCTGTTCATATTGCCAACCATGAGTCATGACATTCAGATAGTCAGAGAGAGTTGTAGAAGAAAATGCTGAGCTATAAGACTAAAATGCCAAAAGTTATCCCAAGTTTCACCTACTTACCTACCTACACAAAACAAATAAACAAAGCTCTGAATAAAACATCTATTTTATGTTAGAAACTGGGTTCAAGTTCTAATTTCTCACAATGATGTTAGTTTTCATCTTTTGTTTCCTTGTGAACATGCAACAGGTATTTTCCGAGTTTTTGATATGAACAAGACTGGAGACACAACATATTGAATCATTGACCAATTGGTGGAATTTGCAGCCAAGATATATTCTCTCGAATCCAAAAGCTCCTTATAGTTCAGCAGGTTTTGAATCTGTTTCATTTAGTTTGGGAATCGGTAACTAGAATTCTTTGATTCAGTTACAAAATGCTGTTAGAACCATTATAAACTGACACAATAAAATTCTTTCCATTTGTAACTGAATCAAAGAATTCTAAGAACTTACACTTCATTTTTGTCAATTACCGTTTTCCAAGAACTTCACATGATACTGCAATGTCCATATTTCACATGTACAGGATCAAGGAGATACAACTGTACAAAAAAACATTTGGTAGTGATAAAAAATGAAAACTCCTTTTGTCAACATACTGAAACAAGAGTCAGTTTGTTCAAAATCTTGCTAGGACAAGAAATGAAATGATTTTCTTCTTTCAATTCATTGGGGTTGGATAAAAGATAAACATTCCCAATTTCTTCATAAAGTTGTCTGACCACTTACAGAAACATGGCCACAGCAGCTCCACACCCCATACCTTAAATCATGGTATCCTCAAAGGACAGAAAAGGATTCAAGCAAGAAAATCTTAACACTGACACACTTTATATATAAGCGTTGACAATTCCAAGAATGACCACAGCATATTTCTGGAAGCAGTCAGGCAAATGTTTGTACCTGAGCAGATGTTTTAATTTGCACTTTCACACTAGATGAGTCATTCATTGCCAAGCAGTAGAGTTGGTATCATACTGTTGGTAAAATATGATTGTAAGTCAGCTGGAGCAGCAGATTAAAATCAACTTCTGTATGAAGGTTGTCAAAATTGCTAAGTGAAACACAAGCACAACTGAAAATTGTTTACAGGAAATATGCTATGATAAAATTGTTTTTCAGTGGAGGTTCAAGAAAGCACAAGATGTACAAAAGGATCTGAGAAATTAAAAACACAAAAGCCAGACAAATGCAGAGAGTGTGTGAAGATTAAGCATACAAGTGATAGCAAAAAAACTGAATAGGAATAAAGAAACATTGCAGCAGATTCTCAATAGGTATAAGGAAACATTGCAGCAGATTCTCAATAGGAATAAGGAAACATTGCAGCAGATTCTCAATAGGAATAAGGAAACTGCAGCAGATTCTGAATAGGAATAAGAAAACATTGCAGCAGATTCTGACTAGGAATAAGGAAACACTCCAGCAGATTTTCAGTAGAAATAAGGAAACATTGAAGCAGATTCTCAATAGGAATAAGGAAACATTGCAGCAGATTCTCAATATTCTCAATAGGTATAAGGAAACATTGCAGCAGATTCTCAATATTCTCAATAGGAATAAGGAAACATTGCAGCAGATTCTCAATATTCTCAATAGGTATAAGGAAACATTGCAGCAGATTCTGAATAGGAATAAGAAAACATTGCAGCAGATTCTCAATAGGAATAAGGAAACATTGCAGCAGATTCTCAATAGGAATAAGGAAACTGCAGCAGATTCTGAATAGGAATAAGAAAACATTGCAGCAGATTCTGACTAGGAATAAGGAAACACTCCAGCAGATTTTCAGTAGAAATAAGGAAACATTGAAGCAGATTCTCAATAGGAATAAAGAAACATTGCAGTAGATTCTCAATATTCTCAATAGGAATAAGGAAACATTGCAGCAGATTCTCAATATTCTCAATAGGAATAAGGAAACATTGCAGCAGATTCTCAATAGGTATAAGGAAATATTGCAGCAGATTCTCAATAGGAATAAGGAAACATTGCAGCAGATTCTCAATAGGTATAAGGAAACATTGCAGCAGATTCTGAATAGGAATAAGAAAACATTGCAGCAGATTCTGACTAGGAATAAGGAAACACTCCAGCAGATTTTCAGTAGAAATAAGGAAACATTGAAGCAGATTCTCAATAGGAATAAAGAAACATTGCAGCAGATTCTCAATATTCTCAATAGGAATAAGGAAACATTGCAGCAGATTCTCAATAGGTATAAGGAAATATTGCAGCAGATTCTCAATAGGAATAAGGAAACATTGCAGCAGATTCTCAATAGGTATAAGGAAACATTGCAGCAGATTCTGAATAGGAATAAGAAAACATTGCAGCAGATTCTGACTAGGAATAAGGAAACACTCCAGCAGATTTTCAGTAGAAATAAGGAAACATTGAAGCAGATTCTCAATAGGAATAAGGAAACATTGCAGCAGATTCTCAATATTCTCAATAGGTATAAGGAAACATTGCAGCAGATTCTGAATAGGAATAAGAAAACATTGCAGCAGATTCTCAATATTCTCAATAGGAATAAGGAAACATTGCAGCAGATTCTCAATATTCTCAATAGGAATAAGGAAACATTGCAGCAGATTCTCAATAGGTATAAGGAAATATTGCAGCAGATTCTCAATAGGAATAAGGAAACATTGCAGCAGATTCTCAATAGGTATAAGGAAACATTGCAGCAGATTCTGAATAGGAATAAAAAACATTGCAGCAGATTCTGACTAGGAATAAGGAAACACTCCAGCAGATTTTCAGTAGAAATAAGGAAACATTGAAGCAGATTCTCAATAGGAATAAGGAAACATTGCAGCAGATTCTCAAGATTCTCAATATTCTCAATGAAGGTATAAGGAAACATTGCAGCAGATTCTGAATAGGAATAGGAAAAACATTGCAGCAGATTCTCAATAGGATTGCAGCAGATTCTGAAAGGAAACATTGCAGCAGATTCTCAATAGGGAATAAAGAAACATTGCAGCAGATTCTCAATATTCTCAATAGGAATAAGGAAACATTGCAGCAGATTCTGAATAGGAATAAGAAAACATTGCAGCAGATTCTCAATATTCTCAATGAAGGAATAAGGAAACATTGCAGCAGATTCTCAATATTCTCAATAGGAATAAGGAAACATTGCAGCAGATTCTCAATAGGTATAAGGAAATATTGCAGCAGATTCTCAATAGGAGATGAAAGAATAAGAAAACATTGCAGCAGATTCTCAATATTCTATAGGAATAAGGAAACATTGCAGCAGATTCTGAATAGGAATAAGAAAACATTGCAGCAGATTCTGACTAGGAATAAGGAAACACTCCAGCAGATTTTCAGTAGAAATAAGGAAACATTGAAGCAGATTCTCAATAGGAATAAGGAAACATTGCAGCAGATTCTCAATATTCTCAATAGGTATAAGGAAACATTGCAGCAGATTCTGAATAGGAATAAGAAAACATTGCAGCAGATTCTCAATATTCTCAATAGGAATCAAAGGAATAAGGAAACATTGCAGCAGATTCTCAATAGGTATAAGGAAACATTGCAGCAGATTCTGAATAGAATAAAAAACATTGCAGCAGATTCTGACTAGGAATAAGGAAACACTCCAGCAGATTTTCAGTAGAAATAAGGAAACATTGAAGCAGATTCTCAATAGGAATAAGGAAACATTGCAGCAGATTCTCAATATTCTCAATAGGTATAAGGAAACATTGCAGCAGATTCTGAATAGGAATAAGAAAACATTGCAGCAGATTCTCAATATTCTCAATAGGAATAAGGAAACATTGCAGCAGATTCTCAATATTCTCAATAGGAATAAGGAAACATTGCAGCAGATTCTCAATATTCTCAATAGGAATAAGGAAACATTGCAGCAGATTCTCAATAGGTATAAGAAAACATTGCAAATTCTGAATAGGAATAAGAAAAACATTGCAGCAGATTCTCAATAGGAATAAGGAAACATTGCAGCAGATTCTCAATAGGTATAAGGAAACATTGCAGCAGATTCTGAATAGGAAGGAAAGAAAACATTGCAGCAGATTCTGACTAGGAATAAGGAAACACTCCAGCAGATTTTCAGTAGAAATAAGGAAACATTGAAGCAGATTCTCAATAGGAATAAGGAAACATTGCAGCAGATTCTCAATATTCTCAATAGGTATAAGGAAACATTGCAGCAGATTCTGAATAGGAATAAGGAAACATTGCAGCAGATTCTCAATATTCTCAATAGGAATAAGGGAAACATTGCAGCAGATTCTCAATATTCTCAATCGGAATAAGGAAACATTGCAGCAGATTCTCAATAGGTATAAAGAAATATTGCAGCAGATTCTCAATAGGAATAAGGAAACATTGCAGCAGATTCTCAATAGGTATAAGGAAACATTGCAGCAGATTCTGAATAGGAATAAGAAAACATTGCAGCAGATTCTGACTAGGAATAAGGAAACACTCCAGCAGATTTTCAGTAGAAATAAGGAAACATTGAAGCAGATTCTCAATAGGAATAAGGAAACATTGCAGCAGATTCTCAATATTCTCAATAGGTATAAGGAAACATTGCAGCAGATTCTGAATAGGAATAAGAAAACATTGCAGCAGATTCTCAATATTCTGAATAGGAATAAGAAAACATTGCAGCAGATTCTCAATATTCTCAATAGGAATAAGGAAACA
Source organism: Acanthosepion pharaonis (assembly GCA_903632075.3). Classification (NCBI taxonomy): domain Eukaryota; kingdom Metazoa; phylum Mollusca; class Cephalopoda; order Sepiida; family Sepiidae; genus Acanthosepion; species Acanthosepion pharaonis. Next base: position 769,473 of record CAHIKZ030000020.1, read on the forward strand.
TTGCAGCAGATTCTCAATAGGTATAAGGAAACATTGCAGCAGATTCTGAATAGGAATAAGAAAACATTGCAGCAGATTCTCAATAGGAATAAGGAAAAAACATTGCAGCAGATTCTGAATAGGAATAAGAAAACATTGCAGCAGATTCTGACTAGGAATAAGGAAACACTCCAGCAGATTTTCAGTAGAAATAAGGAAACATTGAAGCAGATTCTCAATAGAAATAAGGAAACATTGCAGCAGATTCTCAATATTCTCAATAGGTATAAGGAAACATTGCAGCAGATTCTGAATAGGAATAAGAAAACATTGCAGCAGATTCTCAATATTCTCAATAGGAATAAGGAAACATTGCAGCAGATTCTCAATATTCTCAATAGGAATAAGGAAACATTGCAGCAGATTCTCAATAGGTATAAGGAAATATTGCAGCAGATTCTCAATAGGAATAAGGAAACATTGCAGCAGATTCTCAATAGGTATAAGGAAACATTGCAGCAGATTCTGAATAGGAATAAGAAAACATTGCAGCAGATTCTGACTAGGAATAAGGAAACACTCCAGCAGATTTTCAGTAGAAATAAGGAAACATTGAAGCAGATTCTCAATAGGAATAAGGAAACATTGCAGCAGATTCTCAATATTCTCAATAGGTATAAGGAAACATTGCAGCAGATTCTGAATAGGAATAAGAAAACATTGCAGCAGATTCTCAATATTCTCAATAGGAATAAGGAAACATTGCAGCAGATTCTCAATATTCTCAATAGGTATAAGGAAACATTGCAGCAGATTCTGAATAGGAATAAGAAAACATTGCAGCAGATTCTCAATAGGAATAAGGAAACATTGCAGCAGATTCTCAATAGGTATAAGGAAACATTGCAGCAGATTCTGAATGAATAAGAAAACAGCAGAATAAGAAAACATTGCAGCAGATTCTGACTAGGAATAAGGAAACACTCCAGCAGATTTTCAGTAGAAATAAGGAAACATTGAAGCAGATTCTCAATAGGAATAAGGGAAACATTGCAGCAGATTCTCAATATTCTGAATAGGAATATAAGGAAACATTGAAACATTGCAGCAGATTCTGAATAGGAATAAGAAAACATTGCAGCAGATTCTCAATATTCTCAATAGGAATAAGGAAACATTGCAGCAGATTCTGAATAGGTATCAATATTCTCAATAGGAATAAGGAAACATTGCAGCAGATTCTCAATAGGTATAAGGAAATATTGCAGCAGATTCTCAATAGGAATAAGGAAACATTGCAGCAGATTTTCAATAGGAATAAGGAAACATTGCAGCAGATTCTCAATAGGAATAAATTGCAGCAGATTCTCAATATTCTAGGAATAAGGAAACATTATTCTCAATATATAAGGAAACATTGCAGCAGATTCTGAATAGGAATAAGAAAACATTGCAGCAGATTCTCAATAGGAATATTCTCAATAGGAATAAGGAAACATTGCAGCAGATTCTCAATAGATTCTCAATATTCTCAATAGGAATAAGGAAACATTGCAGCAGATTCTGAATAGGAATAAGGAAAGAAAATAGGAATAAGGAAACATTGCAGCAGATTCTCAATAGGAATAAGGAAACATTGCAGCAGATTCTGAATAGGAATAAGGAAATATTCTCAGATAGGAATAAGGAAACATTGCAGCAGATTCTCAATAGGAATTCAATATTCTCAATAGGTATAAGGAAACATTGCAGCAGATTCTGAATAGGAATAAGGAAACATTGCAAACAATAGGAATAAGGAAACATTGCAGCAGATTCTCAATAGGAATAAGGAAACATTGCAGCAGATTCTCAATAGGAATAAAGGAAACATTGCAGCAGATTCTGAATAGGAATAAGAAAAGGAATTGCAGCAGATTCTGACTAGGAATAAGGAAACATTCCAGCAGATTTTCAGTAGAAATAAGGAAACATTGAAGCAGATTCTCAATAGGAATAAGGAAACATTGCAGCAGATTCTCAATATTCTCAATAGGTATAAGGAAACATTGCAGCAGATTCTGAATAGGAATAAGAAAACATTGCAGCAGATTCTCAATAGGAATATTCTCAATATTCTCAATAGGAATAAGGAAACATTGCAGCAGATTCTCAATATTCTCAATAGGAATAAGGAAACATTGCAGCAGATTCTGAATAGGAATAAGAAAACATTGCAGCAGATTCTCATTGCATATTCTCAATAGGAATAAGGAAACATTGCAGCAGATTTCAATAGGAATAATATTCAGATTCAATAGGAATAAGGAAACATTGCAGCAGATTCTGAATAGAAAATGCAGCAGATTCTGAATAGGAATAAGAAAACATTGCAGCAGATTCAATAGGAATAAGGAATATTCTCAATAGGAATAAGGAAACATTGCAGCAGATTCTGAATAGGAATAAGGAAACATTGCAGCAGATTCTCAATAGGAATAAGGAAACATTGCAGCAGATTCTCAATAGGAATAAGGAAACATTGCAGCAGATTCTCAATAGGAATAAGGAAACATTGCAGCAGATTCTCAATAGAATAAAATTCTCCAAGCAGGAATAAGGAAACATTGCAGCAATAGGAATAAGAAAGCAGATTCTCAATATTCTCAATTCTCAATAGGAATAAGGAAACATTGCAGCAGATTCTCAATAGGAATAAAGAAAAACATTGCAGCAGATTCTCAATAGGAATAAGGAAACATTGCAGCAGATTCTCAATAGCAGCAGATGAAAGGAATAAGAAAACATTGCAGCAGATTCTGAATAGGAATAAGATTTCAATAGGAAAAACATTGCAGCAGATTCTGAAAACTAGGAATAGGAATAAGGAAACACTCCAGCAGATTTTCAGTAGAAATAAAAAACATTGAAGCAGATTCTCAATAGGAATAAGGAAACATTGCAGCAGATTCTCAATATTAAGGAAATAGGTATGAATAGGAATAAGGAAACATTGCAGCAGATTCTGAATAGGAATAAGAAAAACATTGCAGCAGATTCTCAATAGGAATAAGGAAAATATTCTCAATAGGAATAGGAAGGAAACATTGCAGCTAGGAATAGGAAACACTCCAGCAGATTTTCAGTAGAAATAAGGAAACTCAATATTCTCAATAGGAATAAGGAAACATTGCAGCAGATTCTCAATAAGGTAGCAGAAATAAGAAACATTGCAGCAGATTCTCAATAGGAATAAGGAAACATTGCAGCAGATTCTCAAATAGGAATAAGAAAAACATTGCAGCAGATTCTGAATAGGAATCAAAGGAATAAAAACATTGCAGCAGATTCTCAATAGGAATAAGATTCTCAATAGGAATAAGGAAACATTGAAGCAGCAGCAGAATTCTCAATATTCTCAATAGGAATAAAAAACATTGCAGCAGATTCTGAATAGAATAAGGAAAAACATTGCAGGAGATTCTGAATAGGAGGAATAAGAAAACATTGCAGCAGATTCTCAATATTCTCAATCAATAGGAATAAGGAAACATTGCAGCAGATTCTCAATATTCTCAATAGGAATAAGGAAACATTGCAGCAGATTCTGAATAGGAATAAGAAAACATTGCAGCAGATTCTCAATAGGAATAAAGGAAACATTGCAGCAGATTCTCAATAGGAATAAAAGGAAACTGCAGCAGATTCTGAATAGGAATAAGAAAACATTGCAGCAGAATTCTGACTAGGAATAAGGAAACACTCCAGGAAACATTGCAGCAGATTTTCAGTAGAAATAAGGAAACATTGAAGCAGATTCTCAATAGGAATAAGGAAACATTGCAGCAGATTCTCAATATTTCTAGGAATAAGGAAACATTGCAGGTATAAGGAAACATTGCAGCAGATTCTGAATAGGAATAAGAAAACATTGCAGCAGATTCTGACTAGGAATAAGGAAACATTCCAGCAGATTCTCAATAGGAATAAGGAAACATTCAGATTCAATAGGAATAAGGAAACATTGCAGCAGATTCTCAATATTCATTCAATAGGAATAAGGAAACATTGCAGCAGATTTCTCAATAGGTATAAGGAAACATTGCAGCAGATTCTCAATAGGAATAAGGAAACATTGCAGCAGATTTCTAGGAATATTGCAGCAGATTAGGAATAAGGAAACTGCAGCATTCTGAATAGGAATAAGAAAACATTGCAGCAGATTCTGACTAGGAATAAGGAAACACTCCAGCAGATTTTCAGTAGAAATAAGGAAACATTGAAGCAGATTCTCAATAGGAATAAGGAAACATTGCAGCAGATTCTCAATATTCTCAATAGGTATAAGGAAACATTGCAGCAGATTCTGAATAGGAATAAGAAAACATTGCAGCAGATTCTCAATAGGAATAAGAAAAAACAGATTTGAAACACTCCAGCAGATTCTCAATAGGAATAAGGAAACATTGCAGCAGATTCTGAATAAGGAAAATTGCAGCAGAATCAATAGGAATAAGAAAACATTGCAGCAGATTCTGACTAGGAATAAGGAAACACTCCAGCAGATTTTTCAGTAGGAAATAAGCAGAAGATTTTCAGTAGAAATTGAAACAGATTCTCAATAGGAATAAGGAAACATTGCAGCAGATTCTCAATATTCTCAATAGGTATAAGGAAACATTGCAGCAGATTCTGAATAGGAATGAAAGGAATAAAAACATTGCAGCAGATTCTCAATAGGAATAAGGAAACATTGCAGCAGATTCTCAATAGGAATAAGGAAACTGCAGCAGATTCTGAATAGGAATAAGAAAACATTGCAGCAGATTCTGACTAGGAATAAGGAAACACTCCAGCAGATTTTCAGTAGAAATAAGGAAACATTGAAGCAGATTCTCAATAGGAATAAGGAAACATTGCAGCAGATTCTCAATATTCTCAATAGGTATAAGGAAACATTGCAGCAGATTCTGAATAGGAATAAGAAAACATTGCAGCAGATTCTCAATAGGAATAAGGAAAAACATTGCATTGCAGCAGATTCTCAATAAGAAAAGGAAAATAAGGAATAAGGAAACATTGCAGCAGATTCTCAATAGGAATAAGGAAACATTCAATAGGAATAAGGAAACATTGCAGATTCTGAATAGGAATAAGAAAACATTGCAGCAGATTCTCAATAGGAATAAGGAAACATTGCAGCAGATTCTCAATAGGAATAAGGAAACACTCCAGCAGATTCTGAATAGGAATAAGATTCTCAATAGGAAAAGGAAATTCCAGCAGATTCTCAATAGGAATAAGGAAACATTGCAGCAGATTCTCAATAGGAATAAGGAAACACTCCAGCAGATTCTCAATAGGAATAAGGAAACATTGCAGCAGATTCTGACTAGGAATAAGGAAATAAGGAAACTCCAGCAGATTTTTCAGTAGAAATACTAGAAACATTGAAGCAGATTCTCAATAGGAATAAGGAAACATTGCAGCAGATTCTCAATATTCTCAATAGGTATAAGGAAACATTGCAGCAGATTCTGAATAGGAATAAGAAAACATTGCAGCAGATTCTCAATAGGAATAAGGAAACATTGCAGCAGATTCTCAATAGGAATAAGGAAACATTGCAGCAGATTCTCAATAGGAATAAGGAAACTGCAGCAGAATCTCAATAGGTATAAGGAAACATTGCAGCAGATTCTCAATAGGAATAAGAAAACATTGCAGCAGATTCTCAATAGGAATAAGGAAACTGCAGCAGATTCTCAATAGGAATAAGGAAACACTGAAGCAGATTCTGAATAGGAATAAGAAAACATTGCAGCAGATTCTCAATAGGAATAAGGAAACACTGAAGCAGATTCTGAATAGGAATAAGAAAACATTGCAGCAGATTCTCAATAGGAATAAAGAAACATTGCAGTAGATTCTCAATAGGAATAAGGAAACACTCCAGCAGATTCTCAATAGGAATAAGGAATCATCGCAGCAGATTCTGACTAGGAATAAGGAAACACTCCAGCAGATTTTCTGTAGAAATAAGGAAACATTGAAGCAGATTCTCAATAGGAATAAGGAAACATTGCAGCAGATTCTCAATATTCTCAATAGGTATAAGGAAACATTGCAGCAGATTCTGAATAGGAATAAGAAAACATTGCAGCAGATTCTCAATAGGAATAAATAAACATTGCAGCAGATTCTCAATAGGAATAAGGAAACACTCCAGCAGATTTTCAATAAGAATAAGGAAACATTGCAGCAGATTTTGAATAGAAATAAGGAAAAACTGCAGCAGATTCTCAACAGGAATAAGGAAACATTGCAGCAGATTCTCAATAGGAATAAGGAAACACTGCAGCAGATTCTGAATAGGAATAAGGAAACACTGCAGCAGATTCTGACTAGGAATAAGGAAACACTCCAGCAGATTCTCAATAGGAATAAGGAAACACTCCAGCAGATTTTCAATAGGAATAAGGAAACATTCCAACAGATTCTCAATAGGAATAAGAAAAAATTGCAACAGATTCTCAATAGGTATAAGAAAAATTGGCAGATTCTCAATAGGAATAAGGAAACACTGCAGCAGATTCTGACTAGGAATAAGGAAACACTCCAGCAGATTTTCAGTAGAAATAAGGAAACATTGAAGCAGATTCTCAATAGGAATAAGGAAACATTGCAGCAGATTCTCAATATTCTCAATAGGTATAAGGAAACATTGCAGCAGATTCTGAATAGGAATAAGAAAACATTGCAGCAGATTCTCAATAGGAATAAATAAACATTGCAGCAGATTCTCAATAGGAATAAGGAAACACTCCAGCAGATTTTCAATAAGAATAAGGAAACATTGCAGCAGATTTTGAATAGAAATAAGGAAAAACTGCAGCAGATTCTCAACAGGAATAAGGAAACATTGCAGCAGATTCTCAATAGGAATAAGGAAACACTGCAGCAGATTCTGAATAGGAATAAGGAAACACTGCAGCAGATTCTGACTAGGAATAAGGAAACACTCCAGCAGATTCTCAATAGGAATAAGGAAACACTCCAGCAGATTTTCAATAGGAATAAGGAAACATTGCAACAGATTCTCAATAGGTATAAGAAAAATTGCAGCAGATTCTCAATAGGAATAAGGAAACACTGCAGCAGATTCTGACTAGGAATAAGGAAACACTCCAGCAGATTTTCAGTAGAAATAAGGAAACATTGAAGCAGATTCTCAATAGGAATAAGGAAACATTGCAGCAGATTCTCAATATTCTCAATAGGTATAAGGAAACATTGCAGCAGATTCTGAATAGGAATAAGAAAACATTGCAGCAGATTCTCAATAGGAATAAATAAACATTGCAGCAGATTCTCAATAGGAATAAGGAAACACTCCAGCAGATTTTCAATAAGAATAAGGAAACATTGCAGCAGATTTTGAATAGAAATAAGGAAAAACTGCAGCAGATTCTCAACAGGAATAAGGAAACATTGCAGCAGATTCTCAATAGGAATAAGGAAACACTGCAGCAGATTCTGAATAGGAATAAGGAAACACTGCAGCAGATTCTGACTAGGAATAAGGAAACACTCCAGCAGATTCTCAATAGGAATAAGGAAACACTCCAGCAGATTTTCAATAGGAATAAGGAAACATTCCAACAGATTCTCAATAGGTATAAGAAAAATTGCAGCAGATTCTCAATAGGAATAAGGAAACACTGCAGCAGATTCTGACTAGGAATAAGGAAACACTCCAGCAGATTTTCAGTAGAAATAAGGAAACATTGAAGCAGATTCTCAATAGGAATAAGGAAACATTGCAGCAGATTCTAACAGAGGATTTGTGAATGAAAAAAAAAAAACAAGTCATACAAATATCTTATCAAAAGATAAGGTCAGAAATGCACAAATTTCCTTATATTAATATGACAGACACAGCCAGAAATAAATGGGCAGAGAAGAAAAATCACAACAAACACTGGGAAAAATCCTTGTAAAATCTGGTTAACTCCAGAGTTGCTGAGGTTGACATGTGATGGCTATTAATAATAATAACACTGTTAAGTGACCTCACCAAGAATAAATCTTTGGCCATACTGAGACAGAGAATGAAAGACAAATGATAAGAGGCCGCATACAAATTCTTACCAATAAAACAAAAACACCATATCATATAAACTGAAATATATATATATATATATATATATATATATATATATATATATACTAGAAGCATTAAAAATGCTGAGGATACCATCAACCAAAAAATGAAACAAAAAGAAAACTCATACTTAACATCAGGAAGAGGCAGCTGAAATTTCTAGGGCATAAAATGAAGAAGGAGGGCTTGGAAACTTTGATACTCACAGGACAGATTAAAGGACAGAGGAAAACAACGCATGACATACTTAGCGAGCTTGATTAAATGGATGGTAGGACAGGGTTTGGAAGAAATAGCAGAAAGACAAAATTTATTAAAAGCTACAAGGAGCAGGAAGATATAGAGGGCCATGATTGCATACATCCTAATGCACATAAAGAAGAAGCATTAAACAAAAAAAAATCAACCAATAAAATGTAGCAAAGTTTAACAATTGTACCTGAAAAAATTATTGTCAAAAGACTGTTTTTCTCTTGTCACCGTTATTACTGTATACTCCCTTGGCAATTTTTGTTGTTTTAAAAAACAATTTTTAGAATTTTAATAAAATCAAAACATATGAAACTGTATGTAGGTATTTTCTTTTTTTTCTTGAGAATGACAACAAAAATGTTAAACATTGTTTATTTACAAGATTAATTTTATATTTACAAGATTATAAAAATATGTTAACCAATGACAAGGCAATATTTATTATTCAACATATTATAAAGAAATAACTACGGAAACAATTTATAAAAAAAGATCATAACAAATATCTGTGAACAAGAAAACTTAAATAAACACATAATGACGAGTAATTGTAATTATAAATATTGCAAAAAGAAAATGACGTATGCATAAATCTGTGCATTTTCCAGACATTTCTTTCATTTGTTCTTGTCAAAAATTCACTAAAATAAGGTGAGAGCATTTAAATTTAAACATGCAATTTTTTGGTTCAAAATTTCTAATTTAACAGTTACTTGTCTTTATGCGTTTATGAAATTTTCTTGTTCAGACAATATGGCAAATAATAAATATTGCATTGTAGTTGTTCTTATATTTTTATAATCTGTCTATATCTCTGAGATGAGGTATTACGATTACTTACATTATTTTCATTATTCAGACTGTTATCCTCATTTTTATTACCAAATTCATAGCGTTTTGGCCGTTGTACACTCAGGCCTTCTTCAAGTGATTGGAATTTTGAACTGAACCCTTTATTTCAGCGACCAGGGTAGATTGTTCTAGTTCCACGTGCCATGACTCTTCCAGATGACGCAGTTATTTCCCTTTAAGTCAAATCTTCTTGGCTCACCACTGCTGTGGCCTGGTATTGAATACACAAGTCTTTGGGTCTAGTCACTGAATCTAACCAACGTCTTTATCCACTGGGATAAAAACAGTGGTTGGTAGATAAAGACATTGGTTAGATCCAGTGACTAGACCCAAAGAGTTGTGTGTTCAATACCAGGTCACAGTAGTGGTGATCCAAACTTGGTGAGTTGAGTTAAAGGGAAATAACTGAGACATCTGAAAGAGGCGTAGCACTAGAACAATCTACCCCCGTGGATGAAATAAAGGGTTTGGTTCAAAATTCCAATCACCTGTTGAATAGATATTATAAACTAATAAATAAATAGTACTAATCTACCAAAGGATTGAACTCACATATACTGTGCCACCGAATTCGCAAAAAAATGCTTTAATCACTTAAGCTATTGTCTTGTGCAACAATCCTGGAGCTAGAATTTGGAGAATTAAACCTAATATTCTTATCTCCTCTTCTGCTGCTACAGCCCTGCAGTTAAACTTCACTCTCATCACAATTGCTTCTTTCTTATTACTGCTTAAGCCTTGCTGCTAAACTTGGCTCTCTCTGCCATTGCTTCTTTCCTACTATTATTGCTTAAGCCTTGCTGTTAAACTTGGCTCTCTCTGCCATTGCTTCTTTCCTACTACTGCTTTTGCTGCTGCTTAAGCCTTGCTGTCAAACTTAGCTCTCTCTGCCATTGCTTCTTTCCTACTATTATTGCTTAAGCCTTGCTGCTAAACTTGGCTCTCTCTGCCATTGCTTCTTTCTTTATTTATGAGATGCAAATGGTCTTCATTTTATTATTTTTTCATTAGATGAAGGATTATCAAGCAGAGTATTTACTGCCATCTTTTATCGCAACTCCTATCAGGGCCAAAGAGTATAGATAAGAAAGAAAGGATAAGCTTTTAGTGAAGGTCAAGTTCACCTCCTTTCTTGCCTCGGGGAACAAAACAGATTCTCCAAGTGAGCTACAAGAGCACACTAACAAAAGATTAGCTCTAACCCTTTAGGCTCCTCCCTCATTCCATGATCTCTCTCAACATCATATTTATTTTGGTTTTACACATTATAAACAATAAGGAAGTTTCAAAGGGGAATGGGAACAAAAAGGACACAATCAGAAAAAGTTGAAATTTCTGGAACAAAAATAAGGAAGGCTGGCTTCGAAAATTTAACACTCAAAGGACACTTTGAAGAGAAGAGGGCAGCAAGTAATCTACCTAACAAGCTTGTGTAAATGATTGGCAGAAAAGAGATTTGGAAGGATAGTAAAGAGACACTGCTTAAAGTTACAAATAATAGGAAGCTGTGGAGAACCGTGATTGCACTAGTTCTGAAGGGGCAGGTACCAGGAAAATAGTATTGGTAACAGTAATATTATCCTAATTTTTTTTTCATAAATATTATCAGACATTATAATCATGAATCTTGACTTGTGTCGATTAAGTATAAACATAGGTTTTAATATTTGTGCTAAAATATACTCAAAATAAAATCTATGTAGATATGAACCAAAATTAATACCGTCCTAGGTATAACAATAAACTACATCCGCGTCCTGGGTAAGACAATGGACCACATCTAACAGCAGGGTCTCAGGTTGGGTGATTTTGGAGAGCATGGAACCACCTCTTAATTGTTGGTATTCCTGGGTCCACCCTGACCCAGGGTGGTAGCACCTGCTGGGGTCCCAGCTATGGGCAAATGGTTGCACCCCCGACAAGAGGAGTCAAAGCACTGTGAAAGTATAAACATAGGTTTTAATACTGCAGTGCTTTTTTGGAAAAATTTTTTACCAGCAATACATTTAGGGGTGTTACCTGCAATACATTTTTGACAAAAAAAAAAAAAAAATATTGCCAGCAATATATTTTTGGAAAAAGGGAATGTTGTCAGCAGTGCATTTTTGAAAAAAGAATATTTCCAGCAATAAAAATCTTGTCAGCATTAAATAACCCATTGAAGTTGATATGCCATAAACCAAACCAAACCAGTATTAATAAAAGGACATTATTTTAAACATGTAATTTACCAGGATAATTATATTGAACTGAATATATTTAAATGAGGCTCTCAATGTGCATGTGAAGAAATAAAAAGTCAATTATAATTCATTTTTCTAAAGATCTTCAAAGTACTTCATATGATGTATAATCTGCTGTTTGTATTTAACTCTCAGCATTCCAGTAAGGCATTTCTCCTATAAGAGTCTATACTTAAACGTTATTTTTAGTAAATACACATATTTGAGTAGACATTCTGTTGAAGGCCAGTAGACAAAAAAAAATGATGTTTAATAAATAAATGGAGCCTCTACTCAAGTATAGGTATCCACTAAAAATAATGTTTAAGTATAGAACATTATAAGAGAAATGCCTTATAGGATGCTAAGTATGTTAAATACAGAACATTATAGGTAAATAAAATCTGTCAGATTAATAAATAAAAATCCATCATTTCTTTAGAAATTGTTTTGTTTACATTAGGATACAAAACTGAGCAGATATGAATATTTCGAGAGTCTGCAAAAAATTTACGTTTGTAAGGCCCTATTCAACTTTGCTTGATTATCAATGCAATTCATGGCTGAGATGGTCTAAAGCACATTGGCTCTATTGACAGCTCCCTCTGCCCAGGGGTACACAGGTTCAAATACTGCAAAAAAAAACGCATATTTTTCTTTAACCTTAGAACACTAACCATCAATTAAAGTTATACTACTACTAACCATGGGTATATCATACCCGATTTTGAAAATATCAAAAAAAATATTAAATATAAATCTTTATTTGAAATATTTTACATGCAGGCACCTTAAACTATGTACTTTGTGTTAACATTAATAATAAACATATTATTTAGGTAAGAAAATCAGGTACTGAAAGTTGTAATTAAAAATAGGAAAATTTGGACTGGATACTATATACCCATGGTTAGTATTCTAGGGTTAATAAGATTTCTTGAATATTCAGGCTGGTAAACGAAAATAAATATACTGCTTAATGAACTGTCCACACATCCAAGTTTACAACACCTGGTATTCCCAAGTGGTTACCCAACTAAGTATTGACCAGGCTCAACATTGCTTAACTTCAGTGATCATATGGGAACCAATGTTTCAACTATGATGGAGCCATAAGCCACACAGAGTAAGAGGCAGAATTTATGAGGATATCTAAGGAAGATAACAGTTAACCCTAGACTTGAACAGCTTAAGATTGTAGTGTTTGGGAAAACATCTCCAAAGTATCAGTTCCTGAGGAGAAGCTATTCAAGTGGAATTTTCATCTCACCAAAGTTATACAATGTGGGTGGTTCACTAAAATATGTGTGACATATCAGGTCTTTGCCGTGAAAGATAGAACTGGTAGAACTAAGGAATCTTGTTCAACTGCTTTGTGATCTGTGGGAAAAGGTGTCGTAGAGTAGAAAAGTAATTCATCACCCACAAGGTCATGTTGTTGTTGTTTTTGAACTATAGTGGGTCTGGAAAGTGAAGACTGGGCAGCACATACCCATATATGGCAGCAGTACTCCATTTTTGGCCTGATCTGGTTCTTGTAAAGATAGAGAAGAACAGGAGTCAGGTACTTTCTGGAATGCTACAGGGAACTAACTATTCTCTCGGCATCTTTAGCAATGGATCGTGTGTACGAGTTCCACTTGAGGTTTGGGTTGCTTAAAGCACAGGGGTCCCTGAGAAAAAAAAACCATTCATCACTATAGGCAAAAATTATGGGTCCACTCGGTGATGATGGAACATCACTAGTTTGATTTGCGACACAATGAATGTGACCAACCAACATTAGGTCAGAGGAGAGATCAGCCACCAGGCTCTAGTCATTTAGAGTTTTGGAGATGCACCTATATATCACTGTACCATCAGCATAGATATTCACAAAAGATCAACATATATTCTTAGACAGAGCATCAATATAAAGTAGAAATAATGTTAGACCAAGAACTGAGCATTAGGGGATACCTGTGTTGATCACATGGGCCTTTTTGGACTGGTTGTTAATGTAGAATATTGGTTAGCTTACAAGTGGTCTGACACACAAGTAGACTAGTATAATCACGAGTAAAAACTGACCTGAGTCATTTAATGGAAAGATATATGGGTGAATAGAAACCACTCATGCAAATGTGTTGGGCAGGTCCATTTTAGCAAAATGGACCAACCCAACTGGTGCATTAGGTACTCTCCTATAAATGAGGTAAAATTAGCTGGCTTGCTTTTCCAACAAGACACAAGAAGGCAGCCATGTTAGCAGGTAAGTCACTTGACTTCTACAGTTAACAACCACCTTCAGAGATCTACTCATTAAGAACTCTTCCAGTGACTCTATAACTAGAGATCTTGTGCAGCAATCCTCTATGCCACACCTTGTCAAATGCTTTCGAAATATCTAGTGTGATTGTCCTTGAAATGTATTTATTGTCTAGTTAGGAAATCAGCAATGGGCTGAGCCAAAGGAAATCTGTACTGCTTGTTGCCAAAGAGGTTGTCTCTATGGAGGCGATTAAGAATCTATTTGTTGATTATAACTTCAAAAAGTTTGCTAATGACAATGACGAGGCTGATGAGTCAATACTGAGATGAGGATGAACTCTAACCACTTTCGCCCCAGCCCCTCAACCTCTGACATCTTCCTCTCTGGGTTGAGGTGTCTACTCGGTCTTAACTGAACTTAAGGGAGTGACCGTAGGTCTCAAGCATCCGTAGATCATTCGACCGGTCCGCTGGTTTAATCCTGCTTCCTGGAGAGTCTGTGCTAAGAAATTTAGAATGCACCAAATAAATATATATCTGCAGCAAGCTGAACAAACAACTATTCAATGGTTGAATTGTTAATGTCTTTTATATAGCAGAAAAGAATAGTATAGAAAAGGAATGGGTTATAGAAAAGAAAATAATTTACGTAAAAACTCATACACTGGGTTCTAGACACAGAGAAGAGTGGGTTGTGATTAGTTTGTTGTGTAATCAACTCAGAACGATATGCATCTCTTGATTATTGTAGCTTGTTCGGCGTTTCCGTTTCCAGTGGTAGCAATAATAGTAGCAGTAGTAGTAATCTTTGTGGTAGCAATAATAGTAGCAGTAGTAGTCTTAGACGTCGGAGGAGTAATTCACTTCTTCATACTTATATCAACAAAATATGTTAGCGGGCGTTTGGTTCCAATTCTCTGAGGTCACTCCCAATCTCCGACCTCTCTCTCCAGCTCGACAGCACTCGACGACAGACCAGCCAACCACTCTTTGATTCTTCCATCTGCCTCTTCTGTCTGGCCTGTAGCACCCCGACCCATAATGGTCGCCTGCGGGTGCCCACACATGATGACATACAGCAACGATGATGTGCCGACAAACCACGGTCTCTCCCATCTCTCTCTTCCGTCTGCACTCGACAGCAGTCCAACCAACTATTCTGTCAACAGATTTCTGTGCGCGTTTATATAAATAAGCCTGGCTGATCACAAATCGACCATGTGATTATCATGAGTGTCACTGTCAACCCAAAACCATGTGAGTTTCAAAGTTCTCATAGCCTGAGTAAGCTCTATTTCAATTTTAACCGATAAAAGCTATTTCGATCATTTTTTCATTGTCTTTTTTAATGATCCAATTTCAGATGAGCAAGATCAGGTTTCCCTCAGTAAACAAAATTGTTCTGATCTAATTTCACTGTTCAAATCCACTCCAATTTCAATAAAAAATAAAATAAAATATGTATGTGTGTGGGTGTTTGTGCGTTTCCCAAACTCTCTCTGTCACAGAACACTCACCCGCATTCTTGCAAACAGAGCAAACATTTGACACCTACCACAGATCTGGGAAGGATTTCTCCTTCATGCAGTCGTTAAATAGTTTCTCTAAGATTGGGAATAACTCAGGATAATATTCTTAAGAACAACAACTGGGATTTTATCAGGACTAGTAGCTTTCTTATGAAAATGAATAAATAAAAGATAGACATCCAGGTATTAAAAAAAAAAAAAAGGCAAACATTTCATGAGGAAAGAGCTGTAAAAATAATATAATGGCAAAAGGAAATGCTGGTCCAACAAAGCTTGTAAATGTATTCGCAAGGCTCATCTCAAACATCGTTGGTCCAGTAAGTGTGGTTCCAAAAAAGGTAAATCATCAATATTGGTGTCATTATGAAAATGAAAGATTCTAGAAGCGAATGCAATTAATTTAAATTACTGAGATCACTGGTGTGCACAGATGAAACTGAAATATTACTCTGAGTATTATCCCCAAATTTTGTCAAAACATTTCTCAATAAACTGTCTAGATTCAGGATTGAAATCACTTCCAGAATCCTCCCTGTTGTGGCCGATAAAAGTAAAAAAAAACGTAATTCAAAAATGTTAAAAACAAGTCACATGGACGTAGTCATGTTTTATAAATCAATCTCTTTTGCTACAGAGTGCAAAAACATCTCAAATGACTGGTTTGACATGATGGGTATCAAGTGTATGTTTTTCATGCAGAGTTGGGCAGTATGGAATGGAAGCACAAGTGTGTGTGTGCAGTGTTGAGTAGTACGAGATGTGAAGAGTTTAAAAAATTTATTTATAATAAAAATTACATTTCACTAAAGAAAATCATATTTTGCATATCCCATACATATCAGAAAGTCACCATATATACTAAGATTATATTATTCAACAGAAATGCACACAACTAATGCACACTGGGACCCAGTAAGTCTGCCAGTAGTAGACTTTGTGCTATCTATTCCTGTTCAGTTATAACAAGATTTTTGTAATGCTGTATTGGAACAATTCTGTGACATTTGCAATGGATGACAAATTTAATGTAATGAGTTGGTCGGTCAACTTGACACCCCCAAAGTGAGTAGAGGTGGGCAGGTGCGGGAACTGTGATTGGTAGCTGGCTTGTTGGTGTTTTGCATAGGTGAGTTACCAAGCTCTATGTAAAGGGCTGGAATGAGAAGGAGGGCAGTGTTTTTCAGTCTCAGAAGTGGAGACTGTGTTCGTCGCTACGACTGCTGGGAGAGAAAGAGACGAAATCATTTATTTTTTCGTGGCACATTCCAACACATTTAATATACCTACATAAATTTTTGTGTGAAGTTCAGCAAAGTCTAGAACTCAGAAGAATGAGGAATGATAACCAGTCAGATATTTTATACTTTTTTGTTTCTTTACAGTACTGATGTCAAACTGACTCTTTTGTTTACCTAAGCACTATTTCTAATATAGAAAATCCAACAGTTAAAAAATTTTATATTGGGAGTACCAAGAATTCTTTTGAAACAAGGTGGTATCAATATATATATTATCTTTTGTCAATAACATTTACAAAAATATGACATCCCTTTCTAAATATTTTTGGAACTTAAAAGAAGTTAACAAAACTCTGAGGGTAAAATGGAAAATACTAAAAAAAAGCTAGAACCTGTAAATCTTTAAATGAACCTTGTTTATGCTTACATGAAAAATTAGAAATTATCTAACTTGCTGACAAAAAAATCTCTGCTAAACCAAAGTGAATTAACTGAAAATTGCCAAAACAGTTTATCTTTTACCTTACAATATAGTTACATTTAAAAATTAGGTAGTACAATTTCTTATGGCCATAATTTATTAGTAAACAGTCCACCCTCTACAATTATTTTGTTTATTTAAATTTAGTAGTGCAATCCAGTTAGTATTATTTATATATAGATGTTCCCCATTTTTAATTTTATCAACAGGTTCCTTTAAGAAGCTTCTCGAATCTGAAATTTAAAAAAAAAATTCTGTTGAAATTAAATTTAGATCTGATTATCCCCTTCCCCTCAGCATCCTTTGAAAAACTGAACATGTCGTCATATTTGTCTACAATCACAATACATTTGTTGCTTACAAGTTTTCTTTAATGATCAATGACAACTTAAGTTTCGGTTTATCATATCATGAAAAAATAACTCCCCCACCTCCATCCTCTGAGCTTAATTTTCTATTTAATTAGATCTGGCATTTAATTGGTTGATCAAGGCAAACACACAAGTTTATTTTTAATTCTGATCTTGTGCATTTTTTTCCATCATTCCCCCGACTTAATCTTTCGGAAGAGGTAACACTTTGCTTTTGAAATTTTCTTTAAAATTATTTAATCACCAGTCACTTACCATCACCTGAAGAGGAACAGTGTAGTGTGAAACATGAGTTATTGTGTAGCAATTTCAACATGTTTTTGTTCTATTTTATATATATATATATATATATATATATATATATATATATATATATATATATATATATAATACAAATTGTCATTGATGTTAATGGTTATTGGTGTGGAAAGTGGAATCAGCAAGCGGGGTCATTGTCATTGATACTATATTCAGCACTTCAACTCTAGAGTTTTATAGATGAACCTTTTTGTAAACATTTGGTCCACTCAGAAACCTCCTGAGAAGTAGACCAAATGATTGCAAAAAGATTCATCTATGAAACGATGGATTCAAGGTGATGAATATAACATCAACCAGTGTAATGGTAAATTTTATTTGTATTAATTCTATTTTTCATATCGAGCACTTTATTGCAAAGTCTTGCTTGCCTTAAATATGCTTTCTTTCAGACTTCCAGCATTTCTGGCTTTACAATATCTTTCTTACATATATTTTCTTTCTCTTAACATGTCTGGTTTTACAACAATACAAAAATACAATTCAACTTGATGGTCTGCTTGAAATGACTGTCAGATAAATGTTTACTTCTGGTGTTATTGAGGAGTTCACTTGAGAAACTAGTGAATTGAGTTTTCCAGATGTTGTTTATGCTTACCCTTTCGTCAAGGTTTACCCTGCAGCTCAACTTACATAATCCCAGACTTGTTAATAAGCTACACTGACGATAGGTTTGTTCATTTTCAAAACACATGCACTATTTTTATAAAAGCCAGTATACAGCAGGTTAAAATTTCCTTAATTAGTTTTACTAGTAAATTACAATCCAATAATTTACAGTATACTGAACTAATCACTTGACCCTATTTGAAATAAGCAATATATATCATTGCCCTTAAGTAATGTGTACTATTATTTCTGACTATTCCTGAGGAATGGAAAAAGTAATGGATTACAGGTCAGATTGAGGAATTGGAGAGCTAAGTTCAAATTCCAGCCAAGTTAATTACATTTACTTACATGTTAATACCCTTGGGAGAGGTATGAATCTGACTTCTCCTCCCAGCTATAGGTAAATAGTAGGACAAACTGGGTTCTATAGCCTTGGATAGCAACCAGACTAGAAGAAAAACTCTGAATTCAAAACTGTATATAGCCCTGGCAAAGCACATACTATGCAGCTAAGGAAAGGGTTGCTTGGATTGACTCAATGATTCTATCTATGGTCAACGTTTTTTTTATATATATATATATATATATATATATGCATGTTTCATTAAAAACGACAGACAAGGTACTACAGTTGAGCTTTTTGTCTGTCGTTTTTAATGAAACATGCATAAAGGAAGGATTGCTGCCTAAAATAAATATATATATATATATATATATATATATATATATATATATATAGACAGACAATGCCTTTTCTTCCTGATTTTCAATATCCAGGTTCAGTGTTAAAAAGTGCAAAGCAAATTTTAGGTTAAAAAAAAAAAATTAAGTGGTAAATTACAAAATTCAGTGCAATTTTCCATAAAACAAAAAATATTTACTTAGAGTTCAAGATGAATCGGATAGAGTGGTGAAGTAATAGTAAAGTCAGTGGGCAGTGATAAGGAAAGATAAACATTAGGGATTCATTTATAACCACTAAAAGAATTTTCTACATCACTTCATATGGAATCTTTAGAAGGGAATCAAGTTTTGAAGTATTTGTTTAATAAATAATTCTAATGCATTTCTATAGTAAAACAATTTCCCATGACTTTTTATAGATGTTTTTAGCATTTACTGCATCCATCTATATATAATCCTTAGAGGAAATGAAAGTTTTGACATATTTGTTAATAAATAATTCTAATGCATAATTATGTAATAATTAGATTAAATGAAATACTGTAACAAAATAAACATTCCATTATTTAGGTGCCTCCAGAGAATCTCTAAAAAATGAGCATACCATGATGTAAAAAGACGCTAGACTTAATAAAAAAAAAAGTTTTATCATTAAAATCTTTCTTATTATTATTTTTATTATTAAATATCTTTTTAATCCTTTTTTGAATGTTTAAAATTTTGTCTTCTTTGATTCAGTGGTGGACCAAAGATTAGTATAGGAATTTTTTTTGTCTTTTTGCAGTGAAAAACACATTGATTTAGATATTCTTGCAAAAATCAAATAATTGTCTTATTTTAATGAAACTTTCAGGATTTATTCACAAATGAATTAAATTATTTTAGAAATGGATTGTTTTTTTTTTTTACATGTTAACCACCATTTAATTATATGAAATTTCAAGAAATTCAATTTTGTACTACTTGATGTTTATATTATATGCAGAACACCTTTAATTTAAATTTTTTTTTTTTTTAAACATGACCTCCAGTTATTAAACATCTGCTCTGATTCATAAGATAAAAACTGCAATAAAATTTAGACATTATTTAATTAGAAAAGCTTTTAACTGCTTTTATGAATGACATATATTATGGACACTACTGGCTTAAGACAATTTTTTTAATGAATAATGAATTTTTACAAGAATTGTTTTCATTTTTTTTTTAATTAGAATTTTAAATTTTAAGATTCTGTATTAATTTGTACCATTTAGGGGATATTATGTAAAAAAACTATACTTACTAATGATAGATGGAAAAGCTTATTACAATTCAGCGACCCTCAATTTTCGTGTATATAAATGAGCCAATTATTGTAAATATAGGCGTCCATACACAACATTATCAGAAAATAAGTACAGTAACTATAGTAAATTTAAAGCCAAAGTACTTAAAGTTCAATTAAACATTACAGGGAATATTTTCCTAAATTTTTAAGATTACTGAATAGTTTAAAAATTTCTATAAAAAAGGCGTTCACATTATATTCCTCAAGTAATTTTTACTGACATGTCCACCAAAAAAAAATTAGATAAACTTCTGCTTGTCAATCTGTCAACACCTACCCGTCACAAAATTCATTTCTGCGATAAACTAAAAGTAATATTTGTTTCAAATCAGATTAATAAAACTTAAAATCAGCTAATATTCCTCAGTTTCAAAAAAGTGTATTTTTGATAGAAATCTTTTTTAATAAGAATTATATTGTGCTAACAGATAGATAAAAATTGCAGTTATTAGCCATTTAAAAAACAAAAAAAACATTCCAGTCAATTTAGATTAGTTTTGAAATACAGTCAAAGTATTTTATTTATTAGAAATATTAAATTTAATCTGTTAATTTGAAACTAAAACTAAAATAGAAGCTTCAAGAAAGATTTCTCATTTTTTTAAATTTATTTTAAACTTTAAATATCACATTTATAACTATAATTTCATAGGTTTTGTTTTTTATACAAGAAATTATTAATATTTTCATTTTAATTCTTTTTCTCTTCCATAAACTTTTCCATACTTAATTACAAAACAAAAATGACTTTTATGGTCAAATAATTCTAGATTCCCACTGATTAGGGATTAGTAAAAATACAAGATAATTTTAAATGTTATTGGAGTTTGGTTAATTACAGATTAGCCTCCCTTTATTTTGTTAAGAATAATTTCAATATAAATTCTACAAAATGGAAAGTGATATGATGGATAATTTAGAATCTGCTTTAACCCTTTGACCCCTGCGTTCCTGAACAATTTTAACCCTTCTGCCTCAGGCCCTGAGTCAAAATTCACAAATAATTGGTATATAATGTTTCATGGTAGATATAAAAATAGCTACAAGAGTTTACCCACCATTCAACAGGTAGCTGAGGATTAAGCCATTTTTTCTCTACCACTGTTCAACCAGTGGCTGGGGATGATGTTATTTTTCTCTTCCACCGGTAAAGTGGTGGTCAGGGCACAAAGGGTTAAGAGAATAAATTAAAAAACAAAAAAGCAGACACATTTTTACTCATGACTATAAAGTTACTTTGAAACTATCTTGAAAGCCATGAACAGTACTGTGAGTTCAATCCTCACAGAGTGCTTAAAAACTGTGGCCTAGTGTCAGACTCAGAAATGCCTGTCTTTATTTTTAACTCTCCCTGTTTATTTTCAATCTCATATTTTCTAGAAGTACAACAATTTTCAAATATGTATTTCAGAGACTGTTGACAAATTTTAACATTGAATTAACTAAAGTTTTTATTTTTTTTAAAATATGTCTTTTAAGAACATAGGTGAACATAGCTCTCCATAACTTCCTTTTTCTTTAATATCTGAATTACCAGGACTTCATGGGAAAGAAAGTAGAGTGGTTTCCAGTTGCTTTCTCCATTGAATTCTATTTCATCAACTCATCTAGGTGCTGCCAAAGAGTATCTTGTTACTTAAGCCATAACCTGGAGGTGGGAGGCATTAGAAATAGATTCATGCTTTTCTCAAGTGCATCAGTAAAAGCAACAGAATAGGCCATGACTTGAATCCAGCTTGCTGATTCCACTTTCCACACCAATAACCATTAAGACAGACAAAATTTTGATCTTGACATTAACTTTATTGAACATATTTACCATTTTGTTCCACTATTTTCTGTAATTTTTCAGGCAACTTCATAATTCCATCGTCACTTCAGCTTTTTATCTTCCTCAGCAAAAACTCCGCTTGGTGCCTTTTGCAGTTTTCCAGAAAATTAAAATCTTTTTTTATTAACATTGATTAATCCATTTTCTAGAACTTATCAACCCATTGCAGGTTATTTAAAGTCAGAAAATATTTAGAGATTGTAAAAAAAAAAAAAAAAAAAAAAGGAAAATTTTTTTTTTTTTTTTTTTGAGATAATGATTTAGTGATACAACTCTTACTAATTAACCCAAAGCTTGGAGGATAAAAGGTGGATTCAGACCTTTCCCAACAGAATTTGTGTGTAAGTGAATATAACGAATTGGAACTCGGCTCTCTTGAGTAACAATTCCTAGCCATTATCCATTAGACCACCTGAACATCCAAGTTTACAGCACCAGGTATTCCCAAGCAGTCATGGTCTAAGTACTGACCAGGCTCAATGTTGCTTAACTGGTGATCATACAGGAATCACTGTTTCAATATAATTTTCAATGCAAGCCTCGTTTTTTTTTTTTCATTAATAGATAATCTTGTAAAAATCAGAATAAATAATCACCGAGAGGTGCAACAACTGCTGAATATCACATATTGTTCAGTGAAAACTTGCCAGCACAATTTTCCCCTAGTCATCGGCAAAGAAACGAGCAGTGTCAAGTTATGTGAACAGAATATTATACCATATCTCTTAACTAATTCTGGATGCTTTTCATCAGTCGCTGCTTTCAGTTAATCTAATTGGGAACTGTACTTGTTCAAATCAATCATTTCTTTTAGTCAAAAAGGATGAAAGATAAGTGGCAACAAGTCATTGCAAATAACAGTGAATATATAATTGAATAAAATGTAATTTAGGTACCTCCAAATAATTTTGAAAAAAAAAAAAATAAAAAAAAAAAGAGCATACCATGATGGAAAAAAGCCCTAAGTTTTATTGTCAAAATGTTTATGTTATTATTAAGAGGAAAGACCAAAGTATTTTTTGATTATTTTATTAAATTTTTTAATCCTCTCTTGCACATTCAAAATTTTGGTTAAAAATCTCATTTTTCTGAGCAGCTGAACCAAAGATTACTCCGGGAAATTTTGCATCTCTTTTTCAGTAAAAAAAAAAAAAAAAAGCATATTGTTTTGGAAATTTTTACAAAAATCAAAATAATTGTCAGATTTAATCAAACTTTCAGGACTTATTCACAAATGAATGAAATTATTTAAAAAAAATTTTTTTTTTTTTTTTTTTTAGAAAATCTTGGTAAAAATGAAGACATGTAGAGGTACCTAATGTAATTGTATTTTATTTTTTAAAGAATAAAGTTGATAAACAAAAACAGAAATTATTTATGGCTCAACTTAATACAGTCAAAGAGGAATATTTATGTGGAAGCCAGACAACAAAGCAACAAACATAATCATGTAGGAGACAAGCAATTTTCAACATCTGATTTAGATATTTTCAATAATTTTTGCCTGAATTTATAGAATAAAGAGTTATTATTTACATTAATTGCATTCGCTACTGTCATCATATTTGTCATTATTAACAATAACAATTTGGCTGTTGTACCCTTTGACCTTCTTTAGCTATCTGTTGCCGTGAATAACCTTCATGGAATTTTCAACAAATCTCCAGAATGTTGTTCATGAATTTAATAGCATATTAATACCAGAATTCAGTCATGTGGCTGCTATCCAGAAATTATTCTTGACTAGTTCACACTTGAAGCAAAAAGGAGCAACTGGCAAAGTTGATTTTTTTTCTGACTAGAAAGATAAAGTTTTTATCCTTTTATTTCAGTGCTTTTGAAATTTAATTTTAAATATTTAAAATTATTTTTTAAAAAGTAAACTAGCACTCAAATTTTTTGTTAGAATAAACCTTCCATTCATTTTTTAAAAAATTATCTAGATATCACCAAAGATTCACGAAAAAGTGAGCAAACTTAATAAAAACAAAGTTTTATTGTCAAATCTTTGTTATTCTTGATGAGTAGAAAGACTGAAGGAATTTTATGTAATTTTTTTTTTTTTATCCTTTTTAGAACCTCCAAAATTTTGGTTAAAAATCATGTTTTTCTGGTAGCAACATCATACTATAAATTAATAAGGGAAATTTGAGATTCTTTTGCAGTGAAAAATACATCGATTATGGAACTTCTTACAAAAAAAATTAAATAAATGTCAGATCATAAAACTTTCAGGATTTAAATTATTTTTTAAATGTTTCTTCTTTATGGAAAATCTTGGAGTAAAATATTTTTTCTTTTTTTTAACATCTGTTATGCCCACCCACACTCTTACGAATTTTTAGTCAAACAGGACCCACAAAAGCAGAAAATCTTTTTTTAATCATAAAATAAAAATGCAATAAGATTAAAGCATTATTTAATTAGAAGAACTTTTAATTACTTTAATGAATGAGATACATTATGGACACTGTTGTTGTCTGAAGAAACAATATTTTTTGAAGAATAATGAATTTTTACAATAATTATTTTCATTTTTATTTTTTAAATTTTAATTAGAATTTATAAATTTTTAAAATTTTATATTAATTTATAGCAATCAAGTGATATTGTTATTAAATAAAATGTATTTATTAATCATAAAAGGAAACGTTTACTACAATTCAATGACACCCAATATCTTAAAAACTATTTTGATTTCTTTTTTTGTAGAAATATGCTAATTTTTGTAAATACAGACATCCATACACAACATTATCAGAAAATAAGAGCGGTAATTATAGTAAATTTAAAAATTCTTGTGAATTTTCTAACATTTCCTCAACAAGCATCTATAAAGACAAAATAATTAAAATTCAATAAAATATTAAATTGTTTACAATATTTGAAATTTTTAAGATTACTGGGTAGTTAAAAAGAATTCTATAATTAAAAAAAGACATTAGCATTGTATATGGCATGTAAATTTATTATGATTATTTGCTCCTTACTTAAATTTCACAAATATTAGGCTATTGATAAATGAGTCAACAACCCATAAAAACACCCACCCCCATATTAAAAAAATGCTTTTCTGCAATATTTTAAACTAAAAATATGCAATATTTGTTTCATTTCTGATTAATTGATTAAACAATTAAACATTAAATCAGCTAATTTTTCTGAAATAATGTTTCAGAAAAGTATATTTTATTTTTGAAAGATTTTTTTTCAATAGAGAGAATTATGTTGTGTTGACAGACTAAGGATGATTTTACGGATTTTAGTAATAATAATAAAAAAAATCCTTCCTTTCAGTTTGAAATACAGCAAAGTATTTTGCTTATTGGAAATATTAAATTTAATCTATTAGCTTGGAATTAAAACTGGAATAAAGGCTTCAAGAAAGATTTTCATTTTTAAAAATGCATTTTAACTTTAGTTATTTATTTTTTTTTTGTAGATGGTACAATTATAGCCCAGTAACATTCTTCACATTTTCATTCAGTTGCAGGATAACCAAAAAAGTCAATCAACTCAGTTTCCTCTCCACATTCCTGACCTTTTGCAACAAGAAACTTTAAAGAGAAGATTACTGAAAAATCAAAACCAAAATGGACATCAAAGAATATCACTGTTATTTTGACTCCAAGTATTATGGAAATAACAATGACATACAGTATGAATGGATGACGCAATTTCCCCATCTGAACAAATTATTCTGTTTCTCATGTCTGTTATTTTGTCAACAACATAAAACATGGACATCTAGTGGCTACTGTAATTTGAACAATTTTGATTAGAACTTTGAGAATACATAAAAAAATCTCAGAACCATTTGAATTCTGTAAATGCTCTGAAAACCTTTGGGCAACAATGAATTGTTACAGAGACTGACCACTAAAAAGATGCTTGATTTAATTGCATTAACAGATCAGAATTGCATGTTTTCACATTAAAATGAATTTATATCACACTCACAGGGAAGGGGCAAATAATTTTCGAGGAGGGCGGAGAGTAAGGCTCCACTCTCCAGCTTGGCAACTGGCCTGCAAGTCTTGCTTTCCAAGTCACCCTTTGCCACTGAGAGTGGCCAATAGCAACAAAGATGAGGACATTATTTCAAATGTTAATAATATTTTGAGTATGATGGTTATTTCCCCAAATGTCATATAAATGCCTTATCTTTATCTCTCTCAACATTTCAACTCTTCTCCCCCCCCAACAGTGAAGCATTGCACCAGAAATCTCCAGCAAAATATTCACAAACCACTTTTGAAATGTTTGATCATACATCTTCTCATTAAATTGCAGAAATCTTTATATTTGAGTCATATTTTTACCTTTTTTAAAAATATGTCAAAAATGTTGCTTTATTTCTTCTATCTTGTGTTTTCCCAGTTATGATGAATGTTCACACATTCAACAAGGCTCCATACTTTGGCTTTTATTTTCGCAGTGCAAAGGTGAGGGGGGGTGAAGTTCACTCCCGTTTAGTTTGGTTTGTTTTATGGCATATCAACCTCAATGAGTTATTTAATGCTGACAAGATTTATATTGTTGGTAATATTTTTTTTCAAAAAAAGGTATTGCTGTTAATATTTTTTTCAAAAAGGTAATGCTGGTAATATTTTTTTTTCAAAAAAAGTATTGCTGGTAATAATGTATTACTGATAATTATTTTCTTCAAAAATTCATTGCTGGTAATAAACCTATTTTTACATGTTTTGACCCCAATTTGGCATCAAACTATTCATCCATAGCCAGGACCCTAACAGGTGAGACCACCCTAGGTCAGGGTGGACCCGGGAGCATCAGCAATCAAGAAGTGGTTCCACACTCCTCAAAACCTCAGATGCAGTTTATAGTCTTACCCAGAACACAAGTTCACTCCAGACTTCAAGTAGAATTCCTATATTCAATCTTTAAGTACCTCACTCCTATTGCCACGGCTTACATAAGACAAAATGAAAAAAAAATATATATATATTGCTGCCATATTTGGACTGGAGTTGCTAAATCCTCACTTCACCTTTAACAGAGTTCAAAATCAGTTACATGGACTTGGGTGATGACTTATTTTCCACCCTGCAACCTCTTTTCCACAGACACAACTTTAGTTCCAACAGTTGAGACCTTTACATTTAGGACATGCCATGCCACTTCCACGGAGTCAAATCATCTTCGTTTCCTCAGTGCTTCAAATCTAAAAAGAAAGTTCCACTCAGAAAGCAGTTTTCCTCAAGAAATGCCATTTTTTGAAGCATACTTCCACATGGTTGCTTTCCAGAACACTTCAATTTTGACCTTTTCAAACCAAGGGTTAATCCTTAGCTTTCCTCCTTATCCTTGTGATCATCATTTCTTACTGCCTTTTCTTACATTTAAAAGACAACTCATTAAGCATTACCATTTTGTTGTCTGTAACCCTTTACCTTAAGTGGCTCTCAAACCTTGTGTGACACTATAAGACACTGGAAGGGTTAAAACATAGCTCGATAGCTATACCAAGAGAGATATGACACAACAAGATACTGGAAAAGTTAAAAGATAGCCCGATAAACATAACAAGAGACATGACAGGATTTTATTAAAAAGTTAAAAGAATTAATTTATTCAAAAGGCAGGGGAATTGTAAATTGCTAGACAAATGAGATTTCTTTGGGTGATAGCCAAACTCTGATTGTCAGAAGTCAAGATCTACTAAGAGGGCTGTCAAGGCGACACTTGTTGACTGTCTAATTGAGAAGGTGGTAGTGGTCGAGGAATTCCACTGACAAAAATTTTGAATGTTAATTAAAATTAACGATTGAAGTTAAGCCATGCCTGTTCGCCTACGCAGTCCAAAACTCAAGTTTGTCAAAATGACAGTGAAAGTGAAATATCAAGTGGACAGAAGAATTGCCTACGCCCCTTTGGTAGTATTGTTATGAGGTACCAATATGAGAAGGAAGGAGTTAAGGTGGATCGATATTCTGCTACCAATACTCTTAGGAGGAAGGATCTCCCCAAAATTGGGCATGCAATCAATTTTCCTGAGTCTGATGACGAAGGATTCTCTGTAGGAGTTAGGGGATTTACCGAAACCCCAGGCACCATCAAATTCCATGCCCATTTTGGATGGAGGTCCATATAAATGGAAAGTTGAAGCAGCCAACAGGACAGCTATTCCAGACACTGGACAAGAGACAACCGCTTCACCTGATCTCACGTGGCTTCTAGCCTGAATAAATCCCCAATTTAAGTTGTTCCAGAAGCCTTCTCTATACTTAGTCACAACAAAGTGTCACGAAATATTCAAAGAGAGAAGGGTTGATAACTCTGCATGAAGAATATATTCCCACATGAAGAATATATATTCCCGCCTGAAGAACTAATAATTGTACTACCAACTCTGTACAATAAACATTATATAAAACATTTTCTTTTAATTTATTTTTTACTTGTGACTTCACACTGTCCAGACCAAATCAATTCAATTATTCCTGTTGACAATTTGATCTGTGCCAGCCTTGTGAGCTAAATGAAACACAATGTGGGACAAGGCAAGACTTGGATTGAAGTGATCCATTTAATGGTCAACAGCAGAGATCAAACATCAAAGGGAACAATGGGGTGGACATCATACTTGTATTAGGTAAGCATCAGTATAAAAAGTCTTAAATTTAGACTCAAACAAAAATAAGCTCATCTTGATAATATTTTTTTTTTAATAACTGACATGATAGCAATCGAAATGTAACCGGGTAAGTTCCCTGTTTGCACATAAAAAAGACCTAAGGTTTAATCAAAGAAAGATTACACTGAGTAGAAAAAGATCCAATTAAAAATATTAATTAGCATTCCAAGGTGAATGCTGGAAACTGAATCGTCAAGTATTGAATGCCGGTTTAACATAGCAGGATCAAGTAAATCCAGTATAACTAAAATTGACCCAATCCCCATCATACGGCTTTGCATGGCCTGGAGCTGAAATGATCATTGGCTTCTTTGATAGAATATGTCAGTCAATCCAAATGGGGATGAAATTTCATTTCATACTATTCAGCTAATTCTACATTGAATAATATGAATGGTCAAATTCTTGGTCTTAGGGGCCTCTGGTTTTAAGAAAATAAAAGAATTTGAGGTACTTGAGATTAATTGCAAGAAATTAGGTGTACATCAATGGCAGGATAAAGGGAAATTGCCTATTTAAGGAGCATGTATGGGATAGAAGAATTAGACCACACATTTCATCAAGCAGACTATAAACAAACACAGTTATTACACTGTAGTATCAAATGAGCATAAAGAGACTACTACATGTTCCAGTACTTATTAGCTATTCATATCTTTAGAAGAAAAAGTTGTAAAAATGCTAAATAGGTATTGATTATGCACTAAAATCAAAGATATTCTATTTTATTCAATGAAACAAGAATCCTTTACATAACACTACAAATGCAGAAACACAATGAATTAGATGATCTGACAATTTGTGAGCTGCAGAAACTAAATAAATAACCACTATTGATTTCAGGTGTGTAAATCAATAATCATGGTCAGGCATAAGCTCATTTTTTTACAGGTGTAGAAACTGATAGTTTTGGTCAGGCAGTACAATCAAAAGCCATCTTCTTGAATGACATTAATTAAAACTAAACACACCTCATGCCATCTAATAATAAAATCAATTTGAACATTCTGGATAAATCCAATACAATCGGATACTAAAACTTATCTTAACTGATGTTATCGCTTAATGCAAAGTCTTTAAGCAAAACATTTTAATTCAGATAAATCAAAATATTGAGGTAAAGTAAAGTACAAAGAACATTATTTTACACATTACAGGTGAATCAAAAGGTTGATGAGAGTAAAGTGAAAAAAAAAAAAAACACCACCTTACCTTAGATATAAGCCAAATGGCTGATAAGAGTAAAGTTGAAAAAAACAACAACAAAAAAAAAAAAAACAGAAACACCAGCTTACCTTGAATGTGAGCCAAATAGCTGATGATAGCAAAGTAAATCAACATAATAAGCTCTTCAAATGAAGATGAGGTCACATTGTCTAAATTGTCCAAACTTATAAGAATGTTATCATCAAGCAAATCATTTTTCATGGGTGTTGCTTGAAAGAAAGACTTGGCAATATCTGCTATGCTTTCAGGCATATAACTCCAACTTAGCATTGTCCCAGTAAAGTATTTCTCCAAAAGTATTTCCAACAACTTAAATCGAATCAAGTTGGATTGAATCATGGATAAAAAACGCTGGCGAAAATTCACACAAGGAATAGTCAGATATACACCGACAAGGTCTTTTGCAATGCGTTTGGCCAGTTCAGCGTCTCTTTGACTAACAACCACACCTAATTCCAAGAGCTTTCCCAGCTGACACAGAACCTGCTCAGTTAGAGTTAAATTTTTCTTATTGAGAATTGCGACAAGTTTACCCAGCCACCAAATTATTTTTTTAATTTTGGAATAAGATTCATTGTTCAACCCAAGATGGTAAATTTGACACTTCTTTGGATCCTGCAACTGGAAGATTTCTCCCTCTAAAACACTTAAACAGATTTCCAGTGTCAAGGCAAAGTTCAAAAAGACATTTCCTTCAAGAGGAATGCTAAGCATTCTTTCACATATTGCATTCCAAAGAATGGAAACATTTTCTGGATAACAATAAAAAAGTTCATCAAGAAGACCATAAAGCTTAAAATAGGGCAATCGTAAAAGACCTCCACTTTCAAGAGTAAAACCAACATCTCTTTGCAGAAACCATTTAAGCAAATCCTCAAGCAAACCTTGCGCAGGCCGGTATGCATATAAATATAAACAGGAAATGTTGGCCGTGCAGAGTGCAAACTTATCTCCTTCTTCAAGGCATGACTGAATAAGTTCAACTGTCACGTCGGGCTGATCTTTTAAATCTGTTAAATTCGTATTGCTGGTATAGGGTTGAAGGGAATATGGTAAAATAGAGTCTCGAAGTGTTGACAATGATAAAGAACCATTCGCAATGTTTTGTTTCAAATCACGTCTACTAAAACTTTGATTAGTATTTTTATTTGTATATAAACAATGATTTGTATCTTTAACGAAATTGTTACAAAGATTGTCCAAACAGCCATTTGCAGTTTTACAAGAGCCTTCATCTGTTATCACGTCACTGTCATTTAATGTATCCTTAAAATCCTCTTCCCCGCTCGTGATTTCAATTACATCGGAGTCTAGTGAATCTTCACTAATACAAATGATATTCTGATCTTCGTGCTTTTTTATCTTTGAGCGAGAAGGTTCTCTTGCAGAAGAAACAGTTGAATTCAGAGAAAAAAATTTCCCTTTTCCATGAACGTCGTTTTGGACAATAAAAGACAAACATGTTGTAGGGTGTGTCAAAGAAGGATAACTATCAAATGGCTCCTCAATATCAGGGAGGGAAAAACATTCCGATTCAGAATCGCTGACCGTAATTGCATTT
This sequence comes from Acanthosepion pharaonis, assembly GCA_903632075.3. NCBI lineage: Eukaryota > Metazoa > Mollusca > Cephalopoda > Sepiida > Sepiidae > Acanthosepion > Acanthosepion pharaonis. The sequence continues at coordinate 801,011 of CAHIKZ030000020.1, forward strand.
AGTTTTGTTTGACCATCTCCTTGCAAACTGCAATCATCATCCTGGATAACAATTATAGAATTACTATCATTCAGACACATTGTATCTGGTAGGTCACTGCTTTGATTAATTTGATCACTGTTCTCTGATTTAACGACATTAGTAATTTGCCATTCCGATACTCTCTGGTTGGATTTTTGGAATTTTTTTCGCGACAAGGTCTCCTGAAATGAGAAAGAACAGCAAGAAAAACTTTAAAATCTGTCACACAGTCACATGCTAAAGTATTGAACAGAAAATTTTTGAGCTTTTTTAAGAAAAACAATTTCAAATGTTGCCACAAACCAAAAAATTGAGTTGAACATAGTAAATCTTAGGTTATTATATATCTCAGCAGAAATAAGAAAATCTGACTAGACACAAATTTACTAGGAAATTTAATAAAACAGTCTAAAGCAAAAGTACTGGATACATATCAATCAACTGCACTCAACATTTCATACTGTACCCTTTATTTGCTATGACAGCAATTAGATGTTAAGAATAATTTAAAATAATTTTCTTATATAAATTAACTCAGATTTTATTGCCCTCCTGTTGATAAATCACTAAGATTGCTCAGCTTATAGGCATTGTTCCAATGAGCACTAATTTTAAATTCTTTCCCTGTCACCTACAATCTTCAAAAATTTAAATGCACATCAATCCCAAACTTCTGCTTTCCTGAAGACTTGGTTGGAGTGAAATGATTAAATAAAATAAAAAAAAATATGTAGTATTGCAGCCATATCTGTGTTGGAGCAATTCTATCCTCACGTTCCAGCCTTGATAGAGTTTCAAATCATTTATGTGGTCTTGTGCGAGAAGACCTATTCTCCACTCTGCAGCTGAGACTCACAGATGCAACACTGCAAGCTCATTACCATGTCATTGCTATTTCCATAGGAAATGTTCAGGTGAGCTTCTTTAGTTCCACTAGTTCAGACCTTCACAGCTAGGGCATGTCATGCTATTTCCTTAGAGTCAAAACACATTCATTTCCACCATAATCCAAAGGTAAGAAGGAAGTTTCATTTGAATAGCTTCCCACAACACTACATTGTCACTGACCAAGCAATCTACTACCCCAAAACGAGTGAATAATTTGTGAAGGTAGCTTATTGTTGCTTCCATAGTAGGAATTTTTACATCGGAACACTTCTGGCCATTTTGAATAACTATCTACTACAATTAGATAGTAGAATCCCTCTAGCGGTTCCGCAAAGTCCACGTGGATCCTTGACCAAAGTCAGTCCAACTTTGGCCACAGTTTATGTGTGATAGGTGGTGCTTTTGCCGCCAATGCACAGCCCTTGCATGTGTTGACCATATTTTTGATATCCTGGTCCATTTTAGGCCAGTATACGTAGCTGCGCATTAGACTTTTCATCCTATTTTTTCCCCCAGATGCCCAATGTGAAAATCCTTCAGGATTCTCATCTGTAGGTTTTTTGGAATGACGATTCTCTCACTGTATAGGAGTACCTCGTCGCATAGGGAAAAACTGTCTGATATGTGTTGGTCCTTCTCTGAAATTTTTGTTCTTGTTGCGCTAATGAATTCATCATTGCAGGTTTTATGTTTTATTTCTCGTAGCATCAAAGGAAGTTCTCTTATAGTGCTACACAATAAAGTCTTTATTTCCCCCTCCGTTCGTAGTGAAGCGATCACAGAATCTTCTAAGGGTTCCCTATGTCTTGGAACCAGTCTAGAAAGTCTGTCAGCGTAACAGATTTTTTTTGAGGGGAGGTATTCCAACTTGAAGTTGTAATTTAGGAGAATTGTCCCCCACCTCAGCAGTCTGTTTGCCGTATAACCGGGTAATCCTTTTTTTTGACCCGAAAATACTGAGTAGCAGTTTATGGTCCATTTGTAATGTGAAAAATCTTCTGTGTATGTAATGGTGAAATTTCGTGACTGCAAATATGATTGCTAATGCTTCTTTTTCTATTTGGGAATAGTTCTTTTCCGCTAGGAGCAGGGTCCTTGATGCATGAGCGATGGGCTTTTGCATTCAATCTGGCATTTTATGAAGGATGCACACTCAGATTCCATGCGAGCTTGTGTCACTAGCAACTATGATCTCGAGGTTCGGGTCGTAGTGCATAAGGAATAAATCCGATGTTAGGACTTTGATAGTTTTCTCGCATTCGAGTGGCCATTCCCAAACCTTATCTTTTCTTAAAAGCTCATTCAGCGGGGTACAGAGGTTATGCATATTTGGGATAAACGCTTGGTAGTAATTTACTAACCCCAAAAAGCTCTGTAGCACTGTGACATTTTCAGGAGCTGGCATGTCCTTAATTGCAGTGGCCCTTTCTGGGTTTGGTCTCCTACTGTCTTTGCCTATGATGTGACCCAAATATTTGATTTCTTTCATGAAGTCACATTTGCCTTCCTTTATTTTGAATCCATAGTCTTGTATTCGTGAAAATACTTTGTGGATGTGTTCCAGGTGTTGTTCCACGCTTTTACTGTTTATCAAGATGTCGTCTAGGTAAGCCATTGAAAAGTCAAGTCCACCCAGCATGGTGTCCATAACCTGCTGAAAAATGGCTGGTGCAACTTTGACTCCAAATGTAAGCCTTTCAAATTTGTATAAGCCTCTATGTGTATTTATACATAGTAGTTTCAAGCATTCTTCCTCAACAGGTATCTGGAGATTTTTGAATAGAACTTGTCTCCATTAAGTTTTGTAAAAACTTTTTCCGGGCTTGGAAGTGGGTAGTGATAATCTTTTAGTGCTGCATTTAGTCCAGTAGAAAAATCTGCGCACACGTGGATTTCCTTAGACTTCTTCTTTACATACACTACTGGTGCTGCCCATTGGCTATATTCCACTTTAGATAAAATGCCAGTCTCTACAAGTCAGTCTAATTCCTTGTCTATTTCCTCTAACGAGGCAAAAGGCACATTCCTTTTTTTCTTAAATATCGGTTGAGTGTGCTCTTTTAGCTCAAATTTTGCTGACATCTTTTTGCATCTACCAAGGCCAGCCAAAAAGACCTCGGGGAAGGTTTCTTTTAATTCATTTCTAAGTATATCTGACTCGGCCATCAGATTTTCTATTTTCTGACAAAAAGTATTAATTGCAATTCCCACAGATTGAACTGCTGCATCCAATCTGTGCCAAATAGATTGTCTGTGTTTTTTAACATGAACATTTTCAATTTTTTGGTTGTTCCGTTCAAAGTAACGTTCGCGAAAATTTCACCCTCAAACTTAATTTTTTTACCAGTCACCGACCTAGCTATTTTGCCAGTTTTTAGCATGGTTGGTTTATTTAACCTTTTCCAAGTACGTAGGTTGATTATTGATAAATCAGACCCAGAGTCTAATTGTAACCTGACTTTTTTATTCAGTATTTCTACCAGCACATACTTTCTTATATTTATGACATCCAGTTCATCTGTTTTTGCAGATTTTTCCTCCTTTATTTACTTTGCAATGTGAACTCTTGTGCCCAACTTTATTACAGGTTTTAAACCGATATTGGCAATCTTTAAACCAATGAAGTGCTCCACAACGGTAACATGGACTAGGCAGTAAATTTTTCTGTTTTTCATCGAGTTGACTTTTTTTCTGAGGAGAGTGAAAATAATCTTTTTTTTTTGGCTTTTTTGGTTTGACTTGTTTGTGAAGGGGAGGAAAAATGTGGTTTTCGATGTATTTCTCTTATGCATGCAACACCTGACTCTTCAATGTCTCTAGAATCATTTTTTATACTTATATATTTTTGGCAGTCTTTGGCTATATTTTGTAAAGTTAAATTTGGTTCTCCCTCTAACCTGGTTAGGACTCTACGTCTAATTTCTGTATCTTCCGTTGATACGAGTCCTTGTATGAATATTAGGCATTTTAAATTGTCTGCGGTAAGTTCGGCCAATTTAAAATCGTCACAATGTTTGTTAACTACTGATGTGAACGTCAAGTAATCTTCGCTGTATTTTTGGTTAGGTTTAAACTCTTCCACCTTTTGTGGAATAATGACGTTTTGGGGCTGAATAATTCTGTAAGGAGATTTACAGCTTCAACGAAAGTCAAATCACTAGTTTTTTTTAGGTAATATGTAGTCCACGAATTTGCTATGTTCAGTAGTCCCTAATTTCCGGAGCAGTAGGCATAGCTTTTTAGCGTCTGCTCATTTCCCACAATCTATTTTGAATGGGTTCCTCATACCTTCTGAAATATGAAGCGAAGGTTTTATCTTCGTCTGGCGAATAAGTGAAATTGTCAGTTGCACTCCAAATCACATTTTGTGAAAAAGTAGTTTCATTCTCGGTATTTTGACCCTTATTCGACCCTATTTGTAGAAGCAATTCTTCAAACCTTTTCTGTTGTTCTATCATTTGTTGCTGTAATTTTAATTGTTCTTCTTCGTGTTTTTGCTGTAATTCCAATTGTTTTTCTTCGTTTCTTCGTTGTTGTTCTAATTGTTTTTCTTCGTTTCTTCGTCGTTGTTCAAACTGGACTCTAACCAGTTCTAACATAGTAGCTTTAAACTCTTCCATGTTTTAATTTTATAACTTTGGCGCAATTTTTTCTCTTTTTTTTTCCTGCCAATAAGCTGTTTTTCAGACTTATTTTTTTTATTCTTTTTATGGCTCTCTCATGGAGTTCTTTAAATCCTCATCGCCAGTGTTGTAGACACTGGTAAAAAAATTTTTTTTTTTTTTATGTTTCTCCCATGGAGTTCTTTAAATCCTCGCCACCAGTGTTGTGGACCCAGAATATGTCCGAAAGAAAACTTGAACTCAGCAATTTAGTGAAAACATATTATTAAACAAAGAGAACAAATACAAAAGTGTCACACGTCCGACTGACAGCAAAGTACAGTAGTCAACTCGTCAACTGTAGACAGCTCTCTTGAGAGGCATAATCTCCCCTTATGTATAATAATAGGACGAGTCCATTTAGTCCATAAAGGTAGGTCCCATAACATTTACATTATTCAGGATGTTGTCCTTATCTTTGTTGCCATATTCACAACATTTTGGCCATTGTACGCTAAGGTATCATGGCAACAAAGATGAGAACAACAGTCCAAATAATGTAAATAATTACAATACATCATCTCAGAAATATAGATACTGAAGGACCCAATATACCAAAAATATAGAGACAATTATAAAAGTCCCACCAGAAGTTGGCACAAATGTCAGCCAGAGCATACAACAGCCGAAACATTGTGAATATAGCAACAAAGATGAGGACAACAGTCTGAACAATGTAAATAAATATTAACTTGTTTGTTTGGTTTGAATTGTTTTGTGACAATTGTAGCCATCAGTCAGCTGAGTTCTTGTTAAATTGAAAACAGCTGGACCTATAGCAAAAATGGATTCAGGACATTTATTTTTGATCAATGGTTATCAGTATTGTGAAGTGGATTCACAAGCAGCCCAAAATAGAAGTTGCTGAATGAGGATAAATTGCTTTTTTTGATGAAGATGACAGGTCAAAGAACCATGTTAATTAGAAAACTGTCTAGTACCACAGACACAGAAAAAGATGAAGCAGGCCACAGAGAACAGACAGGGAAGACACCCATTAGACTGTTCACTACCTTGTCACCTAAACTTCATTCGCTTACAGCAACCCAAGAATAAAATCTGGTTTACTGCTAGAAATTGTCATGTTTTTCACTCGTGGGTAACATCTGTCCAAAGGTTAATTTTTAACTGAAAGCAGCTGCACTCTGTCAATAAACCTGGTGTCTGATCTGAGCTTCAATGAAACAGGATTGAAATATTGGTGCCATGACCAGGATGGGAGAAGAGCAAGAATTGATCACTGCTGCTACAAGTCATAGTAGTAAACATTTTTTTTGCAATTCTTTTGCAGGAGGTGGTGGTGGATATTGAAAAAGGACCCTGCCTCAGGCAACATACATATAAACACATTAAGTTGAAGAACGTTCAAGATATTGCTTATCGATTAACAGCTTTATAAATCTGTTGATAAAACTCACACTGTGGGTGAAACATGATATTTGACTATTTGATTACTTAATCAACAAGCAAGATGTGTATGCTAACCTTCCTTGCTTTCATAATGTGTACTATGTCCACCTGTTTAGTATATTTTTCCGTCATTGTCAACTGACGTATGTTTATGTTCCATCTCCTGAGATGTTAGTTTTTGCACCACTGTGATTTTGAATCTTCATTTTTTGTTAGTGTAATTTTTGTTGTGATGAAATACACTGTTGTCATTGATACTCTGTAATGAAGATTTTACTTAAAGATAATCAAATCTGATTTGAGTGCTTCAATGAAGAAGGACTTGGCAGAAGCCATTCTATTTTTAAGAACAATGTGATTAGTTTAAGTAAATCCTTAACTTTTGTTTTATTTTTGTTTCTTAAGGCATTCCTCATTTCTTTATCAAACAATAAGCAAATGTTATTATTCCAGGTATTTTTCTATTTTTTTTTATGTACAAAAGGTATATATGTAAAATGTCTTACATTATAGAATTTTAATTTTTTTTGTTATTTCTACTGTATATTCCCAATTCCTTTAAAGATTTACTATTTCATGTAAAGAAATTCATCAGTTGTTTTTTTTTAAGATTTTTTCAAATTATTTTTTGTAGTTATTTTGAATTGCAAACCTATATTTATATATGTAAAAAATCTTAGAATTTCTATTTTTGTTGTCTTTTACATTTTAAAAAAGATTATATTTCAACTTCTGTTAATAAAGTAATTTAATTTTATTTTTGTTAGTGTAATTTTTGTTGTGATGAAATACACTGTTGTCATTGATCTCACCCTCTGTAATGAAGATTTTACTTTCTAACACCTGCAACTGTTTCACTAATTCTTTGTCTGATAATTGACTTGTTTTCTATTAATTTACGAAATGTCAAATTGTCAGCATTGTTGAAAAATAACAAGACTGCCATGTGGTAAGTGCCCATTGTCCAAGTGTATGTTTTTTTTTTATGTAATTAAATCAAACATCATCCATACAAGAATAATACATCCAGGTCAATTTTTGAAGACATGAAGATTTTTGAAGACATGAAGATTTTGTTGTAAAACATTTCAAACTTTCAGATACTTTTTTTATAATTCTTATGGGATAGCAAATGTTAGGAAGCTACTTTTTCAAATGGGCCACACTAGGACCGCATCCCACTATTAGTCCCGTAGGACTAATAGTGAAAAACCAATACAAATGTCCAAATTTTTACTTCTGCAAAAAATCTTCAAACTTTGTTTAAATCTCTAATTGCCATAGCTGTAAATTTTTAGTACAGTTTGTTTGTAAACTCATAGCCATAGGCTTGCTTTAATTTGTGTATCATCTCTTCCTTGGCATCTATTAAAGTGGACAGGTTATAAATTAACCATTTAGCCAGCATTCTAGAATAAAATATTTTCATCTAAATATTTGAATACAGTTATACAGTTACTGATTTTCTTATACAATTCACTTTCAGAAATTCCTTTGGAGCTTTTCTTCAGATTATCATTATATTTTGCAAATAGTTCCAAGACCCTTTAATCTTATTGTCAATAACAGAAGCATATGCCTTATCCAAAGCTTGAATAAATTTCTGGTCATTATTAAAAACACTTTATATCAATTCTGTGTATTTCTTGTGGAATTCTAACATAGATTTCATGAACATACAGGGTACATTACCCCTTTGAGATTTTGCACAACTTCAAGACCAGTTTGTAATTTTTTACCTTTACAATTAAATAGTTCCAGACCATTTTGAATAAGTCTGAGATATATATATATTACATAGATCTTTCTTCCTCTCAGACAGAAAAAAAAAAAAAAACAGTAATGGATAACAACACAGAGTCAAATCACACTGCACCAAATAAAACAAGATAAGAACATTAGAGACAGTTGATGCAAATTTAAAAAAAAAAAAAAAATCCTTATCATGATGTCACTAAGTGGATGGAAAGTTATTTTTACTTTTGTGTATCATTTCTTGCTACAAGTGAACACTTTCCTTCTCAAGGGACACTCATTTGAACTGATATTTCCTTTTTTTTTTTTTCACAAACGGCACAAAGAGTGGTCGCTGAATAAAGATAAATTACTTTTTTTAGACAAAGACAGCAAGACAAAGAATCATATTAGCTATGAAACCAACCACTACTGTGAATAGGCAAACAGAAACAACATGGGCCTCAGAGATCGGACAAGAAATCCCCGCTTCACCTAAACTTTGCTTGCTTATAGCAGAAAGTTACAACCCAAGAATGAAATCTGGTTTACTGCTAAAAATTGTTTTGTTTTTCACTTGTGGGTAATGATCTGACCAAAGGGTAATTTTAAAGTCACAAACATTTGACTGGGAGAAGCTGCACCCTGAGAACGAACCTCGTATCTGATCTGAGCTGCAACATAACACAATCTGAGGTATTTCTTTTATTATTATTTCTTTTTATTATTATTTATTAGGATTATGGTATTTTTGACATTTGCTAAATCAAAGTACATTCCCCTTAAAAAAAAAAAAAAAGCCATGTCTTATACACCCAAGATTATGGAATTTTTGACATATTTGTATAGTCCTGAAGAGAGCCGTATGTGAGGAATCCAGGTCATTTTTCTGTGCTCATGGGTATCAGAGATCCAAGTACCTAAAACTCAACGAAATCTGGAAAAGTATGGAACCATACAGGACATAAAAAAAAGTTATAAAAAATTTCCCTTTGTTGCAATATATGCCATTAGATAGATAGATATCTCTCTGATAAACAAATAATTCCAATTTGACCTGATTTTGTTCGTTTTGAGCTATGGAAAAATGGGATGGAGTCCTAAATTTGAGAAGCAGACATTGGTACATGATTCTGGATGAAAAAGAAAAAGCCCTGTGTCTTAGACACACAGGATTATGGTATTTTTGACATATTTGCTAAATCAAAGTACATTCCCATTAAACTGCAAAAAGAAATCTTTTTTGAATTGGAGTTGTATTTTTACCTTTTGTAAAATAAAAAATATTGTTTAATTTCTCTCATCTTCAAAAGTAGAATCAATAAACAAATACATACCAAATTTGACAAAAATGTTTTTTTTAATTGCATGCAGATATAAATCCCGAGAGCTCACTGTAATAACAGAGCAAATGATAATGAATCGGAGACTTCAGAAAGCCATGCTAATATTTTATTTTGCAAAATCGAGAATTTGATTTTACTTCATCAAACCTGGCTGTTTCAAAACAACAAATGGATTCAAAAATTCTTCCAGGAATCAAACGAAAAACAAAATTAATGGAAGTTGTGTTTTAAGATAGTTCCAAAAAGTAGGAAGCAAAGGAAAGAGGTAATTGGGGGATATGTCTCTAGGAGATGAGATATTAGTAATGACTTCTTATTTACTGGACAAAAGAAGGGAGTGGAGATGATTTTTCAAGAGGGGAACAAAGAAAAGAGAAAAAGAAAGAAAAGAGGCGAAAGGAAGGAAGGAAGAACTGGAGAACATACACATTCTTCTATATATACACACACACACACACACACACATATACCTACATCCATACACATTCGCAGCCATATACACGTTTTCACTTGCGTTCACACAATCACATACATATATACCCACACATATCTATGTGTATCCATAAACATATATTCACATACTTGACAAGTGCATTCCTAAGTAAGTACTTAGATAACATGTAAGATTTTCTCAGACACATCCTTAATCATATGACTGTAAAGAGGCACTTAAGAGCGTTTCCAAGTGTACCCAGATATACACACAATGCGTAATCTATGCAACTACCCATGAGAGAATACAACATACAGCACACGAATACACACCTGTACACATACACAGGCACATGTTTGTATATACAAAAATATATGTCCCAACACAGATTCAAAGGCAAAAAAGTACAATAGTATGTTTGTGCATACATGTACAATTTCAAATGCAGACACAAGAATCACTTCAGATTTCTAAAATAACATCTATTTTAAGGAAAATTAACTCAAACTTGGGATTTTGGATGATTTATATGTATTTATGCATATATGGAGATGTATATGTGTGTATGCATGTCTAAGAAAAAAAAAAAAAAAATATATATATATATATATATATATATATATATATATATATATATATATATATATATATATATACGTTTTACCCTTTTGTATGCATAAAATACTAATGGTGATAAATCACAAAATTTCCACCAATGATCCTGCATGTAATTTCCCTCCCTTCATCACATGTGACCTCACTTTACAAAAAACTCTTCCCTGGGCATCTATTGCTTACACATCACTCTTATTTATGTATGTGTTTACAGATCATAAAGCTTATAAAATCAACAAGGCACAAGTATTTTAGAAAAGAACTTTACACTGTTTTTAAATGTACATAAAATTTTTTTTTTCTCCAAAAATATATGGATGATCATAAGTGACATTAATGTCACGTGTTTTAAGAGTTGTTTCTCCTGATGGCAATAAACTGACCTCAAAAAATGTTAGTTTTCATACTGCAAACACGTGTTGAATTCTCCAACTGACTTTGACAATTATTACTGCATTTTCAAAAATTTTATTTTTTACATCTATCTTTGCTCTGATCTGGTTTAAATTCTCAGAGGACTTGTGCTTATAACTAATATAATCATTAAGCACTTCAAAATTGAACTTCTCGAAATTTCATAAAATTAAATAAGTGGGAGGGATAACAAATGTTAAAAATATACTTTTACCAAGAATTCCTTGCGTCAGACACAAAAGTCAGTTGGTAGAAACAGCAAGTCACAAGAGGTGCAAAAATTTAATTCAAGATAACCACATTTGTTTATAGTTTATACAATTACAAAAAAAAGGCATAATACAAGTGTTGCACAAAAATTTCCTTCTGTGTGCATCAATGGCAGGATAACAATTTCATAGGTAACAAAAAAAAAAAAATGATTACCCACAGAAACAAGAAAAAACTGTGACAATGAGTTTGATAAGAAATGGATTCATATACAAAAATTTAACCCCTTCAAAAGCAGAAAAAACTTGGAGAAAGGAATAACAAAATGGCACAAGGCAAAAATTTTTCATATAGTTCCCACTTCTATTCTTAACAGCTTACACAAACAGGACATCTGAGCTCAAAGAAGTTTTTTTTTTTGCATTTTCAACCTATTTCCTCCAGGGCTCTTAGAATAATATTACAGCAATGTTCACTTGTATATTCAGTGTGAAGAATTCTCCAGTAGGTTCATAAGGAATTTAAGTTTTGGAGTAGAGCTCTGCTTTGAATCTGTTATCTCTGATTTATGACCTCTGGCTAGAGACCATCCTCCTCTAAAGTGCGGGTGCTAATGCTGTCTCTGTTCTTATCAATGGCACATTCTTTTTCTTGTCTGTTCTTTCTTTGTCCGCTGATAACAGTCCTTTTTATTGAATAAGTGACCATCGTATCAGCTCCAGCCAAAATTTCACAAGGGCTAGAAAATGGGTTTCTCATTAGCCAATAAAACACTTTCCTAGTATTAAAAAAAAAAATGAATCTGCAATACATCAAACAATTTTGGCAATATCAACGCTTAAACCTAAAAGGCCATAAAATTTGCACAAAATTTAGCACAAACCATCTGATCTTTTGAAGAATGCATTTTTCTCAAAACACGCATAAAAAAAAAACAAAAAAACAACCTAGACGATTATACATAGATCTTTAACATTTTTTTTTTGCAAATAATAAAAATAAAAATTGGTAAAATTGCATTTAGGACCTAGAAACTAATTTAAAAATGAAGCAGTATTTCTGGTGTAAAAAAAAGCCTGAATATTCAAAAAAAAAAAAATTAAAAATTTTAGAAGATATCGACAATCTTTGTTGGGTTTTTTGTATCTCGGCTACAGCCCAACCTATATTGGGTCTTTCCTCTTAATAATAACAAACATTTTGACATTAAAATTTTGTTTTCTTTGGGGCCTTATGATTATTACAAAAGAAAAATAGCAATAAAAATTGCAGCAAGTCCACCTTTTAGGAGGATACTGACAATCTTATTTGGGTCCCAGGTACAGCTTTTCGGCCTGTCAGGAATCTGTGAAAGTGTTCGGATGATTCTTTTTGTTTGTTTGTTTGTTTTTTAATTATCCAGTATGGATAAACCTTCACGTAGTAATTGAGTAGGCCAGCGCACAGTCTCTCTCTAGTCCCATAAAGGCGAATGTGCTGTAACCCGGAACCCAAATAAGATTACGGTAGATTTCAGCAAATTTTTAATGCTATTTTTGGAATAATAATCATGATTTTTTTTTTTATATGTACCTCTACTTTTATGCTGAAAAGGGCCCAAATTTAATAAAAGCTAAGTTTTAAAAAGTCAAAATGTTTTTAAAGACCAACTGTTGGCCGTGCTGTAACCAAAACACAAATAAGAATAATATGATGCTTTATCACGAATTATGAATGGGGGGGGGGGCGTAGAGGGCAGTATCAATATTTTTCAATGAACCTACAGAAAAAAAAAAACTGTACCAGTACTCGCTATTAACATTTGGAAAATATTAATAATTTATTTAATAATTGCGATCTTGAGGAACATTTTAAAAAAATATTTCTGGGAGTGGTGCGTTTCTGCCAAGAAACCAAAATTTCATCGAAAAAAGGAAGAAGAAAGAGAAAGTGAATAGTTCTGTACAATATCTAAGTTTACCTCAAACGCCAAAAGTCAGTGTTCGAGCCCTGCTGAAAGTCATGATTTTGACCACTAGGGTTATTATTTTGTGTAAAAAACAGTCCCCACTCCATTCAAACTAAATGTCTTTCTTTTTTCAATAACTCACTTCTTTTTTTTTTTTTTTTTTTACATAAAAAAGCTACACGTTAAAATAGAAATTATTATTTTAAATCTGAATAAAACGTGATATTTCGGTTCCATATTAACTTTCAAATAAAAACGAAACTGACACTGCCCTTTTTGTTGCTTAAAATCAACTATTATTTTGGTTTGTTTTATTTCATTTTTAAGATAAAATACCAGATAAATTAACATAAAATTTTTGGGGGTTAATTTGCTTCTTAAGCCCCACGCTAAATATCTATTAAAAATTTCCCAAATCGTTATATATCTGTGTAAATTTACACATGCTGAACTCGGAAATAACAATTAAATTTTGATAAAATCTACCGTTTTGGAGTTATCGACAATAAAAGTTCGGATATTTCAAATAGAAATTAAATTATATTGATCGAATCTCAACTTCGCTCGATTTCACAAAACCGGCCATTTTTTTATATATTTGTAAACAAAAGAAATTGTCGATTTTGAAAATAATGTCCTTAATAAATCTTATTCATAAAAGCAATTAAAAGCTTTTCTAATTAAATAATGTCATAGCTTTATTGCATTTTTAAAATTTTACGATTCAGAACAGATTTTCGGTAACTGGGGGTTGGGGTCATGTTTTTTTTTATTCAATATCTTTTAAGAACTGCAGCTTAATCTAATTTCTCAAAATTTCATGAAATTAAGTAAGATTATTAAAAAAAGAAAAAATTCAAAAATAATTCCATTCATTTGTGAATAAGTTCTGAAAGTTTCATTAAAATCCGATAATAATTTGAGTTTTGCAAGAATTTCCAAATTGATGGGTTTTTTTTTCACCTGAAAAACGCGCAAAAACACTAAACCTTAATAATTCTAATGTTGATCGCTGAGGTGAAAAAAAAATTTTAACCAAAATTTTGAACGTGTTAGGAAGGATTAAAAAATTAAAAAAATAATTAAAAAATACTTTGGTCTTTTCTCTTAAATTAAGAGTCTTAATAATTACATAAACATTTTGTTTGACGATAAAACTTTGTTTTTATTAAGTTTGGGGCCTTTTTTTATGCCGTTTTGCTTCTTTTTTTTGTTTTTTTCAACGACAAAGTGAAAATACTTACTTCCTCTCCGTTACTAACCAGCGAATATTAAAAATAAAATGAAACAAAGAAATAATCGTAAAAAAATAGAAAATAAATAAACTGTAAATATCTACCGGCTACCCCAAATCTTTCCAAGGAGAAAATTATAGTAAAAATAATATCTACAAAGAAACGAATCTTTCGAAGGAGGAAATTAATTTTCAAATTAAAAACAAAAATAAAGTGAAAGTCTAAAAAGCAGAAATAGCAACACCACAATTTAAAAACACAACAAAGTCTTTGTTTCAATAAAACCCAAAATATTAATTAAACATTTTTTTTACATACCAAATTTGAATGAATAGAACTGTAAGCTGTCGAGTCCAAATTTGTATCACATGCGGTTAAATCCAATATTTGCTCCATAGAGAAAATACTTGTTATATTTTTGGAGAAGTAAAACGATTCACAGTGTCGTAAAATTCCCGCCCATAAAACTAATTTACGGCAGGTCGAAATTGACACTTTCATCTGTTCATAATTTTTACTGAGACAGCAATAAAGCGATAGATTCCGTCTTCTTTTGCTCCTTTTTCTTTATTTCATATAATGTTGATTTTAAAATTCGTACGAATAAAATAAGTAATGCCAATTACTTGTTAGACAATAATTGTTTAATGCGTTTTAAACTGAAGTTAGAAAACTTATTAGGTTTTTCCGTGTGTGTGTGACAAGCAAGTCATCACTTGTCCTTCCAATATCAAAACATAAAAAATTATTAGCAAAGTAATACATTTTTTATTTCATTTTCCACATTTATTTGCAAGATCTCTAGCCACAACTTGATAGACTGGTCCACTCGTAAAAATAACAAGGAAAATATTTTCGGGGAATAATTGGTAGAAGCATTATTCCTTCTTTCACAAACACGACATTTGTGAAAAAAAAAAAAAAAAAAACAGTTTTTTTTTTTTTTTATCATTTCAGAAGGCGGCTCCTGTTATCGAAAAAGTGTGAAAAAATCAGTTAATGGCTTTTTAATTAATTGGACTTAGCTGTTCTGCGTGCGAAAACAGATATTAAAAAAAAAAAAAAAAGATTGATTTTAAATAAATTGAATTTAAAAAATATACATTTTAAAGTAAAGAGTGAAAATGTAGATAAAACTATATCCGTTTATTCTTCATTTAAAAATACTTATATCTCCCAGTTTTTTGTGTGTACTTCCGAAAAAAATCCCCACCAATATTTTTTTAAATTTTAAAAGTTCTAATATTTGATAATTTTTAAAAAAATTCAAATAAATATCAATTACTTAAGCAAACTCTACATTTGTGAATAACAACTCAGTCCAGATAACTCTGTAAAAAAGTCAGCGTCTGATATGCGATTATTTATTCTCTAAATTGGTAATAATAAATATTTTTCGATTCTGACAAATACCATGGCTTCAAGAGAGTCTGAATGTTAATCCAAAAAAAAAATTGGGGAATCCCCGACATATTTCGCTATTTTTACGAGTGGACCAATCTAATTAAGTAATGTGAGAAATTCTGCAATTAAGCAAGAGCTCCTATTGGCTAATTTATGCCACACAGTATTTTGTACCGACCAATCTCATTGGTTGAATTTGACTTTGCTTTTCGCGGGCTTTTTCAACGGCCCGTGCCTTTTTTGCGAGTTGCTGCAAAAACCTTCAAAATGACAGGACTCATATTTCAATCACTTTGCAAGGCCTTTAGCGCCCAAAATCAAACCTAAATGACTAGGCAATGATTCTTCTTGTCTCATATTTTAGAGACTTTTCAAGGCTGAATAATTCAGTCGATTTATTGACTGTCGTATCTTTATGTACTTTTAACATGAAGAATTTTCTGCATGCTCTCGACAAATAGCCGAGTTTTAACTTCAGCAACCAAAATGGTAATGCTCCTGCGACGACCGGCAAGTTCCTGCTTCTTCAAATCTGCGTAGAGACCAGTGAGTCCTACAGAAGAAAAAATGACTACCTCTGTAGCAGACCCGGTAGCATGCAGTGCTGGCCTACGAAAAAGGTGGCCTTGTGCCAGACACTACTCACGACTACCGAATTCACTAGCAAAGTAAAAAAAAAAAGAATCTTTGTGAGGAAAAAAAAAGGTCATTCAACACGTGCATTAAAAGGTAAAAATAGGTAGCCAGGAGGAACGACAAAAACGAGTCTGGTGGAAAACAAAAAACTTTATTCAATAAAAAGTATTTTGTCTCAAACAGTGGAGACTATCAGAAAAGTAAAGCTAGTTCTTAGCAAGCAGACAAGTTGTATAAGGTAGTGACAAGTAGTCAGTTAAAGAATGTTAATGTTCCGCGCCAAAACGAAAATCAAAATGGCTAAAGCGGGAAAGGTTCACTCAGAAGGAAAATTCTGGAACAGAGTCTTATGCAAAAGGTACATGCATACACAACAAGGAAAAATACTCACTGCGAAATTTTTGTCATGTGTGTGTAATGTTATCTTTTTTTTTTCTTTTTAAACTGGTTCAAAAGGTGTATGTGAAGTTTATAAATCGGCATGATGAGCCAAGGAGTTTACTAGGAAGTTTTTTGTAGTTAAGGTATTTCGGCCCTCGTATGGGTAAGGGGCGCGAAATAAATGAGTCGACCTTTTAGCTTGGAGACCAGGCAGCGACTGATTTGAAAACCACCGTTCGTCAGTGACGTCAGAGAATGCGCGGGAAAACTTCAAATTCTGTTCTAGCTGGAATCAGCAGCAGCCAGCAACTTCCTCACGTCGGCGGCAGACGGCTATTTACTACTATATCTAGCCAAAGTGAAAGGAAGGGGTGCAATACGCGCGCGCACGTAAAAGTAGGTGGAATCCCTGCGCGGTTCCAGACCTCTTCTTTGAAGAAACTACCCCACCCTATTCACAGGGGCAAAAAAGGGCATAATCTTTTTTTGCGAAGACGCAATAAAATTTGTATTAAATTTTAAGGTAGGCTTTGTTAATTGTATGTCTTTTCTTTTCTCTGCCAAGGGTTAAACTGTGTGAGAAGAAATTCTCACAGTAATGCCCATATGATTACCTTCCTTTATGAAGTTAAATTTCCCGACTTTAATAACAGCATAGAATACATTAGTTGAAATAATGAATTTCCTTGCCAGGGGGTTAAAAATTAATAAATAGTTCAAGCTTCAAGTGAGTGTTCCCGCCAGGCTCTGCCCCGCCTTCGGTCATTATGTGGCGTATAAGACGTCTCCTGGCCTTCAAAGGAGCTTGAGCAATATTTTTTGTAACGCATGGGTTTGTGATTATGTTCATCACACACACATACATACATACATACATACATACATACACATTCAAATTATACAACCACAAGCATTCATTGGATAATAAATCAACACTACTGTCTATAGTGGGTTATTTAATCTGTATTGGTTATACAAAAATTAAACAGTTATTTTTTTGTATTAAATATAAAAAAAAAGTATTGTTCTTGACTCACTGATTTTTAAAGAGTTGTCGCTCTTTTACCGGAGATACTTGTGGAATAGAATATTTTGTGGGAGTGAGCGTTCTTTCGCTAGATGGATTTATGTTAATTTTAGTAATTAAAGTTAAGCCTGGAATTGGTTGACAAGGTTCGTTGTCGTGTTGAAGAATTTGGTTCGTCTCCTTTGTTGTTGAGTCTATCTCCAGTGAAGTCAAGTGAACAAGTTGAATATTTTAAGGGCCCACTATATTTATTAACGTATTTACAGTAAATGTGACACAAGGCCAAAAGAGGGGTTGGGGAAAAAGGATGGTCATCAGTTGTCTTAATTTAAACTTAGCTAGCCACAACCACTGACCCAAACATACGAAACAATAATCCTACCACCAAAACACCACATTCATAATTACCTTTCTTACGACTTCCACCAAAATACCTCATTGTCTCAATGAGAATCCTAATTAACCCCATATGTACAAATAATGTCTGGGGGGGGGATAAAATATAACAAGTAAAAACGACCCCAATGAATATATACAATATGACATAAAATTATTTACATGAAACTAAACAAAATCGCGTTAGTAATAAAACCCCCGACAAACCCTAAATGTGACAGTAAAATCAATTAACAGGACAAAATCGACACGGGACTTTAAAAAAATATAGAAAAAAACCTTCATCACTCCCAACCACTCACACAAACACGCACTGATTCAGACACAACAACAAATACGAAAAAACACACCCTCGAAACGCAAGGCGTCCCGCATCCACCAGAGAACTCAAAATACTGACCACCTAACGAGGGATGGGATGGGGAGTTAAACTAAACAAAAAGAAAAGGGGGACAGAAAAAAAAGGGGGGCCAATGAGCAGACACACAGTAGCTAAGTTTACAGAAAAAGAAGAGAAACTAAAAATTCAAAACCGAAAACCTACTCTAACCTAAAACCAGGGATGGGTTGCCCAAGTTCAACCCAGGAAAACAATATCCTGATACCTAACCGGCATCAAAATGCCACTCAAGGTCAGCTCCTTTTACTCGGCACATACGCGCAAGATTCACCCACCTTTTGCCAAATTCTGATGAGGTGAGCCGCCGCCTTTCCGTCCTAATCTTGACTTTAAGCTGATGCTTAAAGAACAAGATCAGTTGGGAAGAGGTGAACTTCTCGCTGTCATAGAATTCCTTCTGACGTGTCGTCCAAATCACGACTCTCATAATCCCTAGTAAGCAGCAGAACACATAGTGTTCAGCCTTCGCCATCTGCGGCACCACATTGTTACAAACAGAACTGGCTTTAAGGACAAAAAAACTTTCCCTGCAGCATGCGAACCATGAGGTCTTCAACAAACCTGCACAACGGCACTACCGCCCTGCAGTGAAAGAAGGCGTGACCAATGGTCTCGACTTCCCCCGTACAGCGACGACAGTTTGGATATTTCTCCAAGCCTGCTGAACAAAGTCTCTTGCCGACCCAGAGGGCCCCACGAATCATCAGCAGGTGAGTGATGCCTCATCATTATTGAGGCATTTCAACCCAGGCGCCCAAGGCCATATCGTAAGCGAGCCCCCTGCTTCGTAAGAGTTGATACGCCTTACGAGACAACGCCTGGGCGTTGGAGAGGCCATCCGAAGCCCGTAAGAGGAGCTTCAGAGCACGACGACATTCGCGATAGAAGGAGCACTCGGCTCGGGGTGTACGGCCGGCCTCTCCCTCACACGAGTGCACACTTCTCAGGGACGGGAAATGTTTACGGACGTCTTCTTTCCAAAAGGCACCCTCCTCATCCGATCCGCGACACATTCGGTCTATAAAGGTGATATGTTGACGAATCTCAATGCTAGGCTAACCTAGGCCGCCCTCAGAGGGATGAAGGCAACAGATCTCGCGAGATACCATAGGGGCCTTGTCTCTCCACAAGAAAGAGAACAAGGTCCGTACTAATAAAATTAGTCTGGCATACGGGAGAGGAAGTACAGAGAGTCGGTACAGGTGTATCGGATAGATGTGTGAAACACATACTTCCGCACTTCCCTTCAGGGAAAGTCTCCTCCGAGACCACAGATTAACCGCGATCTCGGCCTTCCCTTGCACCTCCGATCAATTCATTTCCAACTGGAGATCAGGACCGAACCAGACGCCGAGTATCTTGATCGGCCCATCCCTCCAGAGGAAAGGTCCGGGAAGAGAAAACTTCCACGCACCCTACCGCAAGCCCACAGACTTATCGCGGTTGATCTTGGCCCCTGTCACCATCTCATAGCCACTGATCTCTTTGCTGACTTCGTTAATCTCGGCTCTGCTCGACACAAGAACCGAAACGTCGTCAGCATAGGCAGAATACTCGCTGAGGAGGGGAAATTCCGCGCAGGACCGGATTCGCCTTTAACTTGCGAAGGAATGGTTCCAACGCAAGAACATAAAGCAAAGGCAAAAAGCGGACAACCTTGACGAATGGAGCGAGACAATACGAAAGATTTCGATCTTACCCCATTCACCTCCACCAGCGCACCGGGGTCGCATACAAAAAGTCGGAAGGAGCGAAAGTCGGCCCCGAAACAGGCCGCCGAAAGGACAGCCTCAGAAACCATGGAAACCTATCGAAGGCCTTGGACTGATCTAAATTGATCAGCGCGGCTTCACTGTCGACTTGTTCTAAAATCAAGCGTACCATATGAAGGTTATCCTGAATAGTCCTGCCCTTCACAGCACAAGTCTGTTCGGGGCCAATCAGACGAGACAGGACAAGCTGCAAACGGTTGGCTAAGATCTTCGCCAAAATCTTTAACTCAGTGTTTAACATGGTTAAAGGGCGAAAGTTCCCTAACCCATCACCACCGTTCTTGTCCTTACGCAGCAACTTGATCACACCCCTGGTGAAGCGTTGAGGTATAGACCCCTGCTTCATCCAGTGGTTGAAAATCAGTTCCAGCAAAGGAACAAAAACGGGCGACTGCCTCAAGTAAACTTCGTAGGGAAGACCATCTAGTCCCAGAGATTTATCCAGGCTAACCTGTTTCAGCGCTTCCCAGATTTCCGACTCTGTAATGGGACCCTCGCATTTAGCCGCTTCAGCTGCCACAAGGCAGGTAAAGTCAGCTAAATAGGCATCGAACTGAGCAGAACTCAGACCGGGCTCCCTGGTGAAAAGATCCTGAAAGTAATCCCGAAAGGCCTCGCATATGCCCGCGTTTGTAGTCACGGCCCGCTTATCCGGCAATGTGACGCACGCTATATGTCGCCTAGACGCGTTCCGATTCTCCTCTGCACGCAGTTCAGCCGCCATGTTCGTCGCCTCAGAAGACATTCTTTTTAGCCTAGCCCTAACTACCAGAGCTTGATCCTTCTTGATAATCAAGGAGGACAACTCTGCCTTAGCTAAGGCTATATCCCCACTAACACGGGATTTCACGGCCCGATCAACCTTTTATTCTAAAGCCGTTTGCGCCTCTAATCTATCTAGATTGAGTCGACGACTAAAATCAGCAGCAAACGTTCTAATTTTGGATTTTAATTTATCCCACCAGGCGTTTCCCACAACCGCCCCCGTCAATTCCCTCTGAATCATTAGTAGCAGCTGGTCCCGGAAACCCTGATCACCAAATAATGAGCAGTTAAATTTCCAGTAACCAGCCATTCTAACCATAGGCTTATCTAAGTTTACACGGACCCGGACAAGCCTATGATCCGTATAAACTATATAGTGGAAACTTGGACACCCTAAGAGCCCTACATCGACTCTGTTAACTAAGAAGTCCAGGTTGCCAGTCTATTTGTCCAAGTCCAAGTCCATGCTACCTCCCGAGGGTGCTCATTCCGGAACTTATCGACAAGATCAAACCCGCCGATAAAGTCTCGAAATGCCTTCACATCAGGGTTGTTAGTACCCGGATTTTGCCTTATACGATCTATATCGGGGTCAAGGACGGCATTCCAATCCCCCGTTAAAACTACCCGAAGAGAAGTCATCAAAAACGGCTCGATCTGCCGAAACAAAGCAGGCCGCTCAGCATGGTTATTGGGCGCATAAACCCCAATGAGACGCAAAGCCTTATCATTTATGGTAGCATCCAGCACACAAAGCCTGCCCGCCGGATCTGCGAAGACAAGGGTACATGCAGCCTTCAAAAACCTGCTCACTAGCCAAGAGACACCCCTCGAACGACCATCAAAACATACTGAATAAAGGGCGAACTCCTTAGACAGTATATCCTCACGGTCATGAGAAGAAAACCGGGTCTCTTGCACACAACAAACATTCACCCCGAGGCGCTGAAGGTCACGAGAGAGCCTCGCCCTGCGAGACTCGGACCTCAGACCCCGCACATTTAAAGTAGCTAACCAGAGCGCCATCAAGAGGTCCGATTAGGGTTGTTTACCTGAATGGTAAACAACTGGGGTAAGGATACCGACGGCCTCTCCCATAGACCCATGGCCCATTTCAGTTTTGATGGTACCGTCTTGGGAGATTCCGCCGATATCCCAAGGGAAAGTCAATTTTAGTGCTCTATAAAGGGAGGGGTGAACGAAAACCGGGACCCTCCCTGCACAAAATTGCTTCATTTTTCTCAATTTTTCATTTTCTGTAATAGCAATGGGCGGGGTCATGTTGAACGAAGTTATTGCCTCGTCCAACATGGCCCAAATCTGTCTCACCCCAGTGTCAGATCTTATTACAGTTAAGACCCTTTGCGCATTTGGAAAGTTATTTGGGTCATCTATCTCTTTATCACCGAATTGCTTTTATTGAAAGCAGGTATTTCAAGTTGGTAATCCGATTACCATAATCTTTTCGCCTTCTCTTGTAAAGGTGAAATTTTACAAACCTCCGTACCTAAATTATAAATAGGTTTAGGTTTTTCTTTTTTTCCGTAGAATCTTGGGTAGGGCTTCTCAGTCTTTTAAACGGAGGAGGCATTACAGGCGATTTAGTAGGGGAAGGACAGGGGGTGTTGCGGGGCGTAAAGTGTTGTCTAAATGGGCTGGGGTCTCTACTGAGAAGAATTTGGGACTGGACAGAAGGGGAATCAAGTGGAGGCTTCACTCTACAAAGAGAGGTTGAGGGACGGGGAGGTGTTGGGTCGGAGGATGTGGAGGGGTGGATTTCTTTGGAGAGGGGGACTTTAGTGGACGGGATGTAGAGGGCTGTGAAAAGTGCGAGGGGGAGAGATCTTGGAGGAGACGCTTTTCCTTTCCTTTGTTGCTCAAGTTTATTTTTTAATTCCTTAATTTTTTTCCGTTTTACTATATCTAGGATCATATTTCTTTTTGCTCTTCAATGGTCAGAATAGAGGCCGGGGCATTGCCCTTACTGTTGCCAGAGGGAGTGGGGCTGTATATGCCTTTAGTCCCCGAGGCTTCAGGGGACTGAGGCCCCACTGTCTGACGCTTCCCTTTGGCCCTGTTGACTACCTGCCATTCCCCTTTTCCTTCTCCTCAACCACACTTGCAGTGGAAGAAGGCTCTTCGGGGAATGGGGCTTTGATGAGGACCCAACTGGGGGTACAACTGCTCCGGTCCTGGTAGCCGGCGTGCCCATTACAGGCGTGGCGGGTTTAGAAGACTCGGTCAGAGGGGAGTTTGGTCGATTGGGACCTGAGATCCAGAGGCCTTCTTCTCTGGGCAGGAAGAGGAGAGGTGACCAGTCACTCCACACTTCCAGCAAACTGGTTTACGGCCGGTCACGATGACCGGCAGCTTCAGGTCACCAACGTCAAAACAGTTGGAGATGGAGCCGAAGGCTTTTTGATCGAGCATCATCTCAAAGCTCCATCCCCCGATCAGGCTATCACAAGAAACACCCAGAATCTCGCCGTATTGGGACAAGAATGCCGCCAGGTGTTCTCTGATAACATGAGGACGGGCCTCGTATACCGCTATACTGGGCCTTTACCGGCCCTTGTACTCTGTACGAAGGATTAGATCTTTCGTAATCAGATCCCGAGTTGTTGCTCTTATACAGTCATCGGCGGTGGGTAGCAGCACGTCCCACATGAAAAATTCCTTGCTCTTAACAATTCGGAGGGGCTTAAACCACAGGGACTCCAGTGATTTGAACACTGTGTCTTTAGTCGAACGACCAATTTTGCGAGATCGCTTGTCGACGACAAAAACTGACACTATTCTTTTCTCGACTTTCTTCAGTTCTGTTGGATCCTGCAAGAGCCCACCTTCCACCACAAGGTGTGCGTAACCCTTGGCACGATCCAAGAACTCCGCAATGTCGATTATGCATTTAGGAGGGGACTTCCAACAAGAGGGCGATTCCCCGGCCTCTGCATTAGCAGGTGAGTTGTCCTTAACTTGGTCACAGTTGTTGCTCTTTTCAGCCTCCATATTTTTGGAGGCTTTTTTCAGTACAGCCACAATTTCCTCATTTGTTGGAACTGTGGGCAGATCAGGATATTCATCCTTATTGTCTTTGTCCAGGGGATCTTTTTTAGGGTTAAAGAGGTGTTTCCTCACAGTGCGTCGAAAAGTAGCTATTTTAGGCTTTTTTTTTTTAATATAAAAAACGAAGGAACTTTTTTTTCCTTCTTATCCATTTTTTCACAGGGAAAGGGGGGGAAAATGGGGGGTTAAAAAAATAAAAAATAAATAAATTAAATCAAAAAAAAAATAAACAAGATCACCCGAAAGCGAGACAACAATGAACAAAATAAAATAAATATGCACACACAAAAATAATTACATGACGAAAAGAACAAAAAACACGGTTCACTTATACGTAAAACAAATTTAAAAAAATACAATAAAAATTAGAAAAAACAATAAAGAGCAAATATCGCCTAAAGGCGAAACAATAAAAGAAAACACGTAAAAGAAAATAAACAATAAAATAAAAAACGTTAGACAATGAAAACGGAAAACAAAGAATATACAAAACTTCGACAAAAGCTGAAGCTAGTTAAAAAAAGTTCAAAATGGCCGACGTCAATAAACAAAAAAATACGAAACGAGGACAATAGCACAAAAAATCAAAATGGCCGACGTCAATAAACAAAAAAAAAAAAAATGCGAAACGAGGACAATAGCCGAAGCTAGTTACAAAAAATCAAAATGGCCGACCCTAAGAAAAGCGAGTCGAACCAAAAGAAAACAAACAAATAAATTTACAATACTAACGATTACAAACAATAAACACGTAAAAATTAAAGGATGGAAAGAAACAATTAAATAAATAAATTAATAAAAAATAATGCGAAACACAGAATAAAGAAAACGAAGATAGATTTAAAAAAAAAGGAAATTAAAGAAAATGAAAATTAAAAAGGAAGACTAGAATAAAAGAGCAAAAATTAAAGAAATAAGAATTTAAAAAAAGAAAAAACTGCAAAAATAAAAGAGGTAAAAATGAAAATCAAAAAGGAAAACTGGAATAAAAAGAAAAAAGAGCAAAAAATTAAAGGGGTTAAAAATGAAAAACAAATAGGAAAACTGGAATAAAAAGAAAAAGTGCAAAAATTAAAGGTGGAGGGGGGTAAAAATAAAATGGAGAGAAGAAAGAAAAATGAAAAAACTTTTTCAGTGCAGTCGCAAAAAATGTAAAAGTAAAATAAACAAACTTTAACCAAAATGAAGATCAAAATGCAAAAAGGTAAATTCCAAAAAAAGAGTCGAGCGATAATAAGCCGTCCGCAACAGTCAAAAATCACAACCAATATTTTAAGTGCCCACTGACCAAGTCACGTCGAAGTTTCGTTTTTATTAGTTGGTCACGTGGGTGGATCGTGAACACGTTTACATTTTGTGGCGTCAACTAGAGGTCAAAATTTGGGTCGGTACCTTCGGACGTAGTTGACGACACCTAATTAATATTTTTCAACCAGCCAGAATGCATCAGTTGTTATACTTGGATGGGAGCCGCTATGTGTTTAACTTGCACAAAATTTGAGATTTTTTAAAAATGTAGGAATCTAATTCTACATGTGTAATGGACAATTTATAAATCGCAGCTATACGACAATTTTATAATCGAAATATTTTCATGTAGTCGATTTCGTGCACTTTTGGGAGAATCGGATCCCAGAAGCTTTCGTGAGTCTCCCCAAAGCTCGCTCGCTGTTTGTTCAATGCCAACCAATCAGATTGTCTGTACGTGAAGAATGATTCTTCCCACGCAGCGCTTTGGAGCCGATGATCATCTATAAAAGCAAGAAATATTCTTAGATAATTAGTGTAAATAATCATTGAGGTTTTTAGATTTTTAAATTGTTATTTTTATTCCCCCCCCCCCTCCACAAACAATGAATTGTAAATATGGGGGCCAGTTTAGGACTTCATAGAGTTTCTGAGGCATTATGGTGGTTGAGGTAAGAATGGTAAGTAAAAATGCGTTGTTTTGGTAAAAGGAATATTGTTTGTATGCCTAGGTCAGTGATTGTGACTAGCTAAGTTTAATCTTCAGACAGTTGATGACCATCCTTTTCCCCATTTCCTCTTTTTAGCCTTGTGCCACATTTGTACAGTTTACGTACAATAAATATAGTGAGAATTCAGCTGCCAAGCGAATCTACGACAGTTGAAACCATGCGCCAACCTTCTCACTCACACCACCACTCACATGCTGAATATTCCCTACACTCACATAATATTTTCCTTACACAGCAAAACTGTTGAAAACATTTATTACCAGAAATTATCACAACCTTCTTTCTTTTAGTGAACTCTGGAATACAAACAATAGTTAAAGAGAGACAACTCTTGTTTTACTCAATGCATGCCTTTTTTTCACATCCTTGTTTGTACATCTTGTTAAATACATATTTTATGTGTAATGATGTCTTTGGCTTATCCTTTCTTTACGTCAGTTTGGTTTCCTATTCTAACTTAAATTAATGTGGTGAAGTCCGTCACAGGCTGTCAACTCACTTTTTAAACTCGACTTTGTCTCATATTCCGCTTGAAAGTATGCGTATGGATAAATACACTCACATACGTATGTACAATATTTTCATGAACACTGTGAAATTGTAACTTCTTTACAAACTTACTTCCTTCCATTCATATTGTAGTGGGTTAGTCAATCTGTATCAGTGACAAAATACAAATTAAACTGACCCTCTACTATTTTTACTAAAATCAAATACAACAAAGACAACAACAACAAGAGAAATAATCAAATAGGCAGATATTTGTTTTAACAGAAAATATTTTTATATAAAACAAGTAGACACGAAATAATAAAGTTGTTTACAACAATTTAGAGTTCTTGGTTGTGTGATCAAGAGTAATATAAAAGGTGTTATGCTATAGATCTGGTAAGGAATTAAACAGTTTATGTTGATGGTGAAATTGAAAGAAATAGATTGCTTGATTACTGTAGAGTTGTCTCACTTCGATTGATATAGTTACGATTTCCTTTATGTTGTTAATATATTGACTGTGTTTGTCGGAGTTAACTCATCCTTAATTTCATAATGGTTCACTAAGGACGCTTTGCCTACACTATAAATACTGGGCGACTTCTTGACTCGTTCCCTTTTTCACTTTGCATTTTAGCGGACACATTTAAAAAATGTGATCTCTCGCAAAGATCCGCGTTTTGCCCACTTGTGGGAAAACATCATGAAACACACGCGCATATAACGTACGTACGAACATTCACCAAAATACAAACTCTTTACGTTCACACACAAACACAAATGTTAATGTTTCTGTCACTTGTAAATTTGTTGTTTAATACATATATTTCTTGACATATATGTATCGGTCTTATTTGTTTTCTTTGCATCTTCGGTTGGACTCAACTTGAGTCCGCCATGTTCTTGTAGTTGGACCTTATTCTAGCAGGAATAAACAGCACGTGTTCCTAATTGAACAACACGTAAACACACGGTCCTCTACAAGTTGATTGCTGAATCACGTCTTAGTTGAATTCGTTACTAGATGAGTTGATGTTGAAAAGAAATTGAATTCCACAAGCCGAGTTGATGTTAATAAAAATAAACTTTTACCGAGGAAGTTGGATTTGTGCGATGAGTTGATTTTTTTAAGGATTCATTGACTCGCGTCCAAGTTTCCTATTTATGAATTTTCTTGATCATGTAGGAGACTCGAAAAAATGTTTACCAATTTTTGGCGCTCTGAACTCTGAACAGGTCAACTCGTGGTCAACCGTAGGCAGAAACATGACATTATTATTTACGGACCAATCAGAAAGGATTGTTTCGTACTGAACTCTGGAGCCAATTTTAATGGGTTCAGTACAAACTGAGAATACTTAGTTGTAATCCTCTTTTAACAGGTTTATAACAGAGAATGTAGAAATCTAATTCTACAATATATAAATCAAGGTTGAGGTTGTAAAATGAGTGACATCATTTTTCTAATGGTGTTGTAGAAGACTCGGGGTCACCATATGTAGCGGTGTATGTTAGTAAGAATGGACCATTCGTAGATGTTTGTTTACGGCTGCATGAATAACATGACCACGCAATTTATATTTAACGTAAAATACCACAAAACATGAAATACAAGAAGGAACAAAATGGTTTTAAAACAATAACCTTTGTATTTATCTTGTGTATTGATGTACATGCGTAGAAGTTAAAATTCTGTTGGTGTTATGCCCTTTAGACTGTGAAATATTTTTTTATCTCAGCTCACAAAAGTTGAATTAATTACAAAGCTGAGAAATGTTGAATAAACTGTAGCTTTAGAAGAATATTTCAAAGAGAAAAGTTTTCACTGCATATTTGGAAATGTTTCGTATGTTTGTAACAAATCTCTTGTTTGCTTTTCGCTTGCTTACACATTTGTAAAGTAAAAAATGTACGGGTTGATTTAGGCCGTCAATACCGCTACATACTTCAACGCTGATCGCAAGTAACTCTAAATGAAACTTTTCATATGACTTTAGACACTCTTCTGATTAATTTAATCTCCCCCCCATTTTATATCAAAAAGAATTTCGTGTGGGTTCGCTACTTTCTTTTCTTCTTCTTGTCTCACCAGCTAACTGTGAAGGCAAGGTTTTCATTGGTCAAAAGAAATTTTCGCAAAGTCTCGTATTTCTTTCTTCCTCCCAGCTCACCGGTTAATTTCTGTAAAAGGCAAAAGATTTACATAGGCTAGCGAATTTCTTTTCTTATTCCCCAGTCCTCCGAAAAAGGAAGTTATTATTGTTTCGCACTCACTCTCCCTTACTAATTCTAGTTGGAAGTTGGAAGACCACCAAACATCAATGGATTAAAATATTTCAGATTTTTGGATATGGCTCCTATGGGGAAAATGCTATGCGACTCGGCTCTCCTGCCCTGGACTATAAAAGGAAGAACACCTGCTTTCTCTTACGCAGCAGATGTCTTTCATGCTAGTAGCTTACGGCAGTCTCTTTCCAGGAGCATGCCAGAGAAGCAAGAATGTAAACGTCAAGCCACGATGGTATAGATTTTTCTTTTATACGTCTTGTCCTTTCAGGGTGTGGGTGATCATAGTTCTCCACAACTTCCTTTCCCTTGTGGCACTAAGCAATGTTTGTCTCCCAATTAACCCTCCCATACCACGTTCTATCATCTATTTACACAAGCTCGTTAGCTATGTTAGTAGATGTTTTCTTTTGTCCTGCTTGCAATTCAGTATGTCTTGTGAGTGTCAAAGTTTCTAAGTTGCCTTTCCTAATTATGCGTCCTTGAAATTTCAACTGTCTCTTTCTGATTATAAGTATTAATAATTTCCATTTTTCTTAAATGTTCCTTGTTACCCAAGTACTCCGTCAATGGTATTCTCGTCGTCGTCCTGTAGAACCACATCTCTATTGTCCCACGTTTCATAATTATCTGTAAGGAAATTTCGGTAAAAGTCTAGAATGGCTATAAAACGGGGGCCATAATTCGCGAGTTAAAATTTATTTATATAGTTTATCGTTTTTAATATATTTTCAAATACAGTGCAACCTCGGTTCTCGAATAGAAAATTCGAGATGATAATACCTCGGTTATCGAACAAAATTTCGGTTCTCGAACATTGCCGAACCAAGTTTATCCGAACGGAATAATTTTTGAGTCGACTGCACTGTTGTCTACATTCGTGTGTTGTGGTGGGCTTTTCTTTTCTAATTTTATTGTACTGTGACGTTTTTTTTCTCTAGATTGATTCCTATTAAAAAAAATTGTTTCGGTTTACAAATATTTCGGGTTACGAACGGCCTTCAGGAACGAATTAAATTCGTAAACAGAGGTTCCACTTGTAGAGGGGCCGTGGCTGTTATGCTGTTGATAGAAGTCAGACGTAGAAGAAACGCAAGTAAGGTTCAGATACTCCTGCCCGCCGGGCCCAACTACATAAAAAGGTTGGACTTTGATTAAGTCCAAAGAAGAAGGCAAAGAAAGCAAACAAAACACAAGACCGATATATATGTATATACAAATATATATTAATAACAAGTTACAATACATGGAAACAGTACAAAGGACAAAGTGTGTGTGAATATTCTGTAGGTGCGTGCGTGTGTGAATATTCTGTATGTGCGTGCGTGTGTGAATATTATGCTTAGCGTGTTTCCACGCCATCTCTTTGTTAGCGACTACATTTCGAGGTTGATAGCTGAAATCCTGAAGGAAAAAGAGATAGAGGCCAAGGGTCATCGGCTATTTATAGCCAGGGAAGAGAGACCCCTGGTGAAAGGGTTAACGGACTGAAGGAGGAGTTAACTCCGACACACTGTACATTTTTTTTTTTTCGAAATATATATTCCCATTCGTGTGGATGAGTGTTGGTTTCTTTTCTTTTGAGAAAACGCTTAGGATGAAGCCAGCTATTCATGTAAATCAACAAAATTATTTTCATGAGTTATAACTTTGTGGTTGTATTCCAGATCATTTAGAATCTATTGGAAGCCAACTAACCATCACTAATGATCGTAGAACCTTATCCACAGGGTTGGATTAACCATTCAGCAAAATAAAGCACATGCTTAGGTCATCAAGGAAAGAGGGCCGCACTGAAATTGTAATGATATTGTGCGGATATTATTACGAACGAACATACATACATACATACAAAAATACAAATCACATATAACGCCAAGCATTCATTGGTTAATTAATCACCATTACATTACTATAGGCGATTTATAAATTGCAGTAATGCGACAATTTTGTAATCGCTGTATTTTTAAGTAGTCAATTTTGTGCACTTTTGGGAGAAACGGATTACAGACGCTTTCTTAAGTCTCCCCAAAGCTCGCTGATTGGTCGATGCCAACCAATTAGATCATTTGCATGTGAAGAATAATTCTTCCCGCGCAACAATTTGGAGCCTACAGTCACTTATTTAAGCTAAGGTCTTTTTCATCTCATTAGTGCGAAATCCAACTGCCAAACGAATCCACGACAGTTGAAACCATGCGCCAACTTTCTCACTCACACACGCCACTCACATGCTGAACATATCTTGTACACACTTACATAAACTTTCATAAGATGATACTGATACTTGTAGGTACCCTTTTCAGTTGAAATTGAAAAATCAAATAAACTTCTCCAACTGTGTTTCGTAAAAGTAAAGGCTTTAACAGCGGAGAACAATGCTTAACTCAAATAACGCAACTTAAGCGTATTCTGGTTAGTCTTCCGTACTTTATAATTACATTCATAAAAACAACTAAAAGCAAATAAAAGCATTTGAAATTAAATAATATCTTTGTTTTATTGAGATTTGTATGTTACAATTCAGAGCAGATTTTCAGGTAGTGCGGATCCAATTAAAAAAAAAATGATTTGTATTCCTCAAGCCTTGTTCTTTTAAACTATTGTAACCACTAAAAACCCGATGCAATCGAATTTCTAGCGTTTTCATAAATTAGTTAGGGGGGTAATAAATATATAAAAAAAATAATTCTGCCATGACTTTAATAAAGAAAAACAACATTTAATAATTTCGATCATCTGTGAATAGTTTCTGAAAGTTTCATTAACATCCGAGAATTATTTTTATTTTTTGCAAGATTTTCTAAAATAATGTGTGTCGTACAAAAAAAAAAACGTGCTAAAAATTCTGTTATTTTACTCGTTCCGGTGATACAAAGAGAAACAAGTTTTTTTTTAATCAAAATTTAGAATGTTCTAAAAAGATAGAAAAAATTTTAAAAATAATTTAAAAAAACTTTGGTCTTTCCTCTTTATAATAACATGAACATTTAGACGATAAAATTTTGTTTTCGGCAAGGTTGGCGTCTTTTT
This sequence comes from Acanthosepion pharaonis, assembly GCA_903632075.3. Classification (NCBI taxonomy): domain Eukaryota; kingdom Metazoa; phylum Mollusca; class Cephalopoda; order Sepiida; family Sepiidae; genus Acanthosepion; species Acanthosepion pharaonis. The sequence goes on from CAHIKZ030000020.1 coordinate 832,564, forward strand.
CATTATGCTATGCTATTTTTTTAGCGATTTCGTGGAGTTACGTTCAAGGCACCTCAGTGAATTATGTCTTCTTGCAATTAGTCCTTTCTTTTCGTTTTCCTTCACTTTTTGTCCCCTTTTAGCTGAGTCATAACAAATGTTCTTCGCATAGACATATCATTGTTATTGTTTTTTGACTATGTTTTCTGAGCAGAGAAATTAATTCTATGGTTGTTATTTTGTTTTAATTTTGCTTTTGATTAAAAATGAAACATAAATATCGCTGTTTATTTATTTATTTGACTTTTTGAAAGTTTTAGCAAGTAAAAACAAATCTTACACGAGGCATAAATTAAAAATTTAAATTTCCCTAATTTTTTCTACTAAACTTGGTCAATGAATGAAGAAAAAAAAAGGAGTGAAAATAAGCTTAAAAGAAATTACTATATGCGCCTCAATCTTTTTACATTCTACTGAGAAAATGTAGAGACATAATTTGCTAATTCACGTTTTTATGCGTAATTTAGATGTGGATTGGGTGGGGCTTCTTTTAATTTAAACTTAAGTAAGAACTAAATTTCTAAGTTTTTATAATCGCGGACGAAAATCGATTTGAAATAATGAATCTTACAGTATTTTTTTTTAATTACAGTGTAACCCGGATATAAGAGAAACCCGGATATAAGAGAGATTTTCCAAATTAGAGCCTGTGTTATGTATATAGACCAAACGCGGATATAAGAGACTTCTCCGGTCCCGACAACTCTCTTATATCCAGGTTACACTGTAGTTACTTTTTTAAAAAAAATCTAAAAAAACACTTGAAAATTCAGTTTGCTTTAAAAACGTGTTTTATTTATTTTGTTACATTCAGAGATAGATTTAAAAAAAATAAATAAATATCTTGCATCCGCTCAAGGAATTGGTACGAATTTGCAGACTCCCCGCATCAAGCAAACAAGGACGAACTACAAATAAAGTCATGAAGAAGAGAAGAAAAATATAAACGAAATATATATTTTTATTCCAGTTAATTCTTACTTTAAGCTAACATTTTGAAATGAAATATTCAAAATTTTATTTCAGTGTATTAGATATGAAAATTTCCGTTTCAATTTTTCTTCCTGAAAATGCCATCATGGAGTCTTGTCTTCTCGAAGATTTGCTTCAAAGAAAAAATTCCTCTCCTGAGTGTTTTTCCTTATAGACCAAGGTAAGTTTTTTTTCTTTCTCTCACTCGCTTAATTATCAGGACAATTGTTGACTAATTTCGGAACTTTAGAATTGACAATTGTTTTATTTCTGCATTGAATGCGAAACTGTTTCTCTTGGTTCATTCAGGAGACTTGCCACTGCGATGATTTTAACCGAGGTTGTAAAATGGCAAACAAAAACAGAACTAGTGAGTTAATTTATTTTGCTTAATCAGATACAGTGGCTCAAAGAATACTCAATCAAAATATACCCCCTTACATCAACGATGCTGAAACCGAGAACTCAAAGAGTTTGACCTCAGTCTATTGAAAATGCAATGCTGTTGAATTTGAGCTGGGCTGAATAAGTTTCTGCCATCAGTTTTCAAAATAAGTTTTTTTTTTTTCTTTAGCATTAGTTTTTAAGGGGTATTTTTCTATACGTCTTATTTTCTCGATTATACGAACAAGAAATAAAGAAAAGAATTGAAAAATCATCCTAACTTAAAAAAACCCATTCTTATTCTAAATTTTTCTTTGACAAGTTACTGGAAACCCTACTCAACGTTCAAATTTAATGACGGAAACTCTCAAAACTTGACGCATTTATTTCATAAAGGTAAACTGGACAAAAATCTTGAATATTCCATTTCAAAATGTTATTTGAAATTATAAATGTTAAATTTCTTTCAGAAAATAACTTTTTCTTCATTCCTTTTCGATAAATTTACGTATTTTTAATGAACGCATTTTTTTCTCGGAATGAAAAAAAACTGTACCTCCATAATTTACTAAAAATTAAGGAATTATCCGATTCAAACGAAATTTTCAGTACTTATTCATTTATTTATTACTGAATAGGTTCTTTTTTTAAAAAAACCTGAGAATATTTTTGAACAGCCTGTTTCACTTTCACCCATTACCGCGCCAATTTCGATATCTCGTGTGTAATTTTTAATTTTTTTTGTGGTTGTTCGTCAAATTTTTTCAAAAGAAACATTAAAGATGTTATTTCAAACAAACAAAAAAAAAATATGCAATGTCAAGTGTGAACAATAACACAAAATTCATTCCTAACCTTAACAAAAACAAAATTAGTGCTTCTTGTTATTGAATGTAAAGTACTTAACTTCAAAATGGATTCTTTTTTCCGTAATGGAAGCAAAAAATCGATACCTTGTTTTAAAAATAAAATCTTTGCCAAAATCAAAGAATTAAAAACCGAGACAAACGAAACTTTCAGAACTTATTCATTAGTGAATAACTTTTACTGTATGGGTTATTTTATTCTTTAAAAAAAAAATCAAGCTTTGGCGAAATATTTTGGTGTTAAAATTTAAAAAAAATTCCTTTTAAAATTGATGCTTGCATAAAACACGTTGTAATTTTTTTTAGTGCAATAGTAGGTTAAAGATTTATTTTTTAAACATAAATGCAAATTTCTTTATTTTTACAATACTGGTGTTCTATATTGATTTAATTTTTTTTTTTTTTCACATGGTTTTTAAAAGAGGGATTACAGTAGAAAATGACAGTTATTGACCCCTATTATGTAATACACAACCATGTGTAAGTAAATGATATTTTCATTTTGTTTTAAGCAGAAAGCAAGCATTACATTTAAAAATCCAGTTAATTAATCCTTAAGTTTTACAAATTTACTTTAAAACAAATCTTTCAGACAAATATTGGGATATTAAGAGATTTTTTAAATTTGTTTACATTTTTTTTCTTTTTGTCTATAATGTTGGTTCAATGAATGAATATTCATGTTTTTAAAATATCTAAAAACTTTATTTACACACAGAAATAAATAAATTTTTTCTTTTCTTTTACATGTAATTATTTATTTTATTTTGTTTTTTAATCATGTCATATCAAGCAAGGCAATAATGCCATAAGACACAGGGTGTTACTGAGAATGAAAGAGAATGAGAAAACTTTAATGAGGAGAAAAGACAGAAAATGAACAAGATTCAAGAAGACGGTGACTGAGATTGTATTTCAATTTTTGAAAAACGTAGGTGACAGGGAAGTAAGAAACTAAAAGAGTCCAATATTATTTACTTTAGCTTTGCATCAGAATTTCTTTTTTAAATTTTTTTTTTAAGTAATAATTTTATATACATATAAATAGATACATGTAATTCCAATATGTGCAGATCATAAGAAATATACATATAAATTGTCAATGCTAAATAAATGAAACTAGTGAACAGTTTCTCTTTGATTTATTACATGTAGATATAATAGGTCACAAATGCAAAATGTGGTTCTTGCTGTGGGTTGTAAAAAAAAAAGTTTGAAAAATGCTGGTCTAAATGAATCAATACTTGAAATGCTACATTTAATTTCTTGCACCTTTTTAAATCCTAGGATAGATGAAAAACTGGTCATTAAGCAAGTTGTTTATGCATTTTGTGGTTTTGGGATTTAAAAAAAAAAAAGTTTGTATGTAGTTTGTTCTCATTGAGTTTATGTATCTTGTATGTCAAACTCATTGTGGACTGAGTGACAGAATTTTCCTTAAATTTGTGTTTCTAAAAGCAATAAATTTATATTAATGCAAATAGATACATGTAATTCCAATATGTGCAGATCATAAGAAATATATAAATTGTCAATGCTAAATAAATGAAACTAGTGAACAGTTTCTCTTGATTTATTACATGTAGATATAATAAGTCACAATGCAAAATGTGGTTCTTGCTGTGGATCACATAAAAAAAAAAAAAAGTTGGAAAATCAGTCTTAGATGAAGGTGGATAAGTGAATGTTTTTGGTACCAAAACCATTTGATGATTAATGGTATAACACAAAATGTTTTATCTAGAAAATTGGTCTTTATTCTGCATATTTTTCAATTCAAAAATTGGTACATGAAGTAACATTTGTATTGAATTTTGAAACAAAATGTACTAAGAAATAATCTACAAAACACTGTGTAGCTGTCACACCACAAACTGCTGGAACAGGGCAGTCGTCTCTCGTCATCCTCGTCTGCTCCCTCAACCCCGACTGCCAAAGCCTTCAGACACACTCATTTTATAGACCATGATGAAGCAGCCGATTGGTTGAGTGGGAGAGATTTACATATGTGTAGGTGCAATCCGCCAATTCTCCCTTCCTCCAACTGCTCTGCGACACCATACACATGCAATGCATGTGTGTTTTTGGGCATGATGTTGCGTATCTTGGTCATGACAATCACACTATGAATAAGTGTAACAGATTGTATTAATAGTGCAAACTATTTACCTTATTTGGTTGTTGACTTAAGCTATAAATGGCCTTACTGTGCCTACTAATAGACAAATTTTTAGTTAATTTTTACATTCACTTGGGTTTTTTGTGTACACCACCACAATTGCTTCATTGTTTTGTCATCTTTATATTTTCTAACTATATACTCTGCTCATATATCTATCAGCTGAGGATATGCAAAATTTGATTTAAAAAAAAGAAAAAAAATCAATGTCCACAATAGATTTCTTTCCATCTTTGAGAAAGCAAGCAAATCTGAGAATTAATTTAAATTTTAACTTTATCTTTTTCTTGCATTAAAATGTTTTTCACCAAAGATGTTGGTGTCAAAACACTTGTTAATCTTGACAGGGTCCAAATCCTTTTGTTCTAGATGATGCATTATCAAATATTAATTTTTGAATTAAGATTTCTTCAGTTTGATTTCAGATGCTTTTTATTGTAACTCCCAGATTGGCATTCTCCAATTGTCAGAAGTATAGATCTGAAATAAAGAATTTTTAGACACAAATAACTCAAATCTCAGTTCCTTATTAGAAACCTGTTTTAACATGATAACTGCATTACCAATTAGGCTACAAAGAGCCATAGCTGTGGTTATATAAATCAAATCATATACAAGAGGGTGATGAAAAGTTCCCTGCTTAATCAATTTCGCATAATCTGACTAAATTTGAGCAGGAAAGTTTTCTTGGTTGGACAAAGAACTTTTTAACACTCCTTGAAACTATTTTTTGTTTTTCCTGAATTCCTGATATATCATCATCATGCACACATGAATTAACAAAGACAGTATGTCTGGAAAACCAGAAGTCAATATAGTTACAATTAAAAGAAAAGCTAAACGACCAATAAGTAGAAAATGTAAAATGGAAAAAAAATTATGAAACAGATAAATAACCACAACATTGTGCATGAGGTCATGTGCATGAATGCACACATACACTAAGGAAAGAAAAAAATTGCACCAATAAAAAGTGCATATATAAAAAAAAAAAAGAAAATTTGGGAAGTATATAGTGTCACTGGCTTATACCCCTTGACAAGTGGACAATGATTCCTAGAGGGTCTGTCTACAAAATTCTGGAGTCAGGATGCTGAAGGCAACATCAATCTTTTACTCATACAGTGTAACCCGGATATAAGAGAGATTTTCTCTGGTCCCAAATTAGATCCCATACTTACCTAAACAAAATAGACCAAACCCGGATATAAGAGAAACCCAGATATAAGAGACTTCTTATCTGGTCCCGACAACTCTCTTACATCCGGGTTACACTGTATTAATTGTGTGTGAGTGAGAGACAAGGTGAAGCCCCTTTTCTATCTCCTGCATGTTAATTATGTGTTTTCTATTGTATTGTGGGTCTTGTATGAAAGAAGAAACAAAAGAAATTAAATTAGAAAGAATGAAAATAAGGGTTGAAGGAAATAGCAAATCACATAACAGGAAAATTAGAGTTAAGTGTTATGAAAACACTGAAGTTTGCCTAAGGAAAGGTTATTTCTGGCAGTGTGATTTTTGACTTGGGGAATTTCAAAGAAATTAAGAGACACTCAAGTTCTCAGCTATCTAAAAATAATTAGCACACACACACACACACACATATATATATATATATATATATATATATATATATATATATATATATATATATATATATATATATATATATATACAAATGTGTTACCTAAGATTTAAAATGGAAAATCTTTTTTTTTTTATTTTAGTTTTAATTTCACACTAATAGATTAAATTTAAAAATTCCAATAAGAAAAATACTTTGCTCTATTTTAAAACTAATTTAAATTAGCTGGAACGAGTTTTTATTTTAAAATCACTAAAAATCACTGATTTTATTGCCATTTCCAGTTATCTATCAGCACAATGTAATTCTCTTTATCAAAAAAAAATCTTTCAAAATAAAACACTTTTCTGAAACTTTATTTGAGAAATATTAGCTGATTTAAAATTTAATCAGTCTGATTTGAAGCAAATATTACCTACTTTTAGTTCAAAATGTCACTGAAATGCATTTTTTTCACACAGGATTTTTGTGTTGACAGATTGACTCACAGATGGAAATTTATCTAATTTTTGTCTACAGTGGACAGAACTATAAAAATTACTGTCACAATTTTTATATAATTTTTAACTACCCAATAATCTTAAAAGTTCTCTTAAAATATTGAGGGTTGCTAAATTGTAGAAAGCTTTTCCATTTATGATTGATAATTTTTACTTAATAACAATATCACCTAAACAGTACAAATTAATACAGAAATTTAAGATATATATAAAAATTTCTAAATTATTCTAATTAAAATTATTGAAAAATGAAAACAATTCTTGTAAATATTCATTATTCATCAAAAAATGTTTTTTTCTTAAGATAATTGTGTCCATAATATCTTATTCATAAAAATAATTAAAAGCTTTTTTTACTTAAATAATGTACAATTCAGAGCAGATTTTTGGTAACTGGTGGTACTCTTTTGCAAAAAGAAATTGTTGATTTAAATTCTCCAAGGACTGCTGCTTGTAACTAATATAAATATAAATTGGTACAAAAATTATTTTCTTGAAATTTCATAAAATTAAGTGAGTGTAACAGATGTTAAGAAAAAACGTTTTTACTAAGAATTTCTGAAAAAGAAACCTTTCTAAAATAATTTCATTTGTGAATAAGTCCTGAAAGTTTCTTTAAATTCTGACAATTATTTGATTTCCAAATCAATGTTATTTTCACTGCCAAAAAATGCTAGAACTTCCTATATGTATCTTATGATGCAAGAAAAACAAAATTTTTAACCAAAATTTCAAACCTAAAAAGGATTAAAAAAAAAAATTATAATTTAATAACCAAAAAATCCTTTGGTCTTTCCTCTTAACAAAGACTTTGATGTTAAAACTGTTTTTAAGTTTGACATTTTCAATTATGGTATACTAATTTTTAGTGAATCAGTGGCGGTACCTCATACATACATACATGTTGCTTGCCCCATCTTCACAGATGACTGCCGTCTTGCCCATCAACACCTATATCCAATCTAGATCATTGTTTCCGCTCGAATGACTTTGAAGGTTCTTCAAACCAGAAGCTGATTTGCAAGGCCTATAGGATAGATGACAGATGTGCTCCAGAGTCTTCACAGGTTTAAGTGGATGTTGTTGTGGTAGGTCATCTTTGTGCAGCACTATATGCCTCTTCAATCCAGATGTCGATTCACATACTTCTCTGCAGATCACACATGTAGTATCACTGGCTCATGTAGGTCATCTGTCATGTGATTTCAGATGTTTAACATATCCAGCTTTTGACAGTAGGATACAACCATGTCTCGCATTTCCAGCTTGCAGTGCTGTCATCCAAGCTCCTGGTAATACCTTTCCTCAAATCCCTTTTCCCAAAGTTTTCCCAATCATCCACCCCCACTCTAAGCTCTTTCAAGTCCTTCCTCACAAAGTCCTTAAATCTCTTTTTCGGTTTATGCTGACCATTTACAAACTTGTCATAAAATAGCTGCTTTGGCAACCTACTGTCATCCATGCATACCACATGTCCGGCCCATCTCATCTGGTTTTTAATCAGTAAGTTTTCTATGCTTGGATAGCAGGCCTTGAGAATAACAGTGGTGTCTGGTATCATTTTATGTTAAGGATTCACCTTAGACAATTTTGATGAAAGCGCTCAAACCATTTCAGGTGATGGCGGTAAATCATCTAGACTTCTGAAGAGAATACAACAGGGCGGTTAGTACACAAGTTTGGTAAACTGCCACTTTAGTACTGCTGCTGATACCTCTGTATGACCACAAATGATTCTCTTACTTTCCAAATGCAACCAAGGCCTTTTGGATTCAAGTATGTTCTTTAGCATCAAGGGATCCATCTCAGTACTGTCAAGGTACACAAATGTCCACAACACCTAAACAAGTGCCATTGACATAAGTTTGGTTCGATGTAAGGCATATTGTAAGGAGTGAACATTACTTTGGTTTTCTTCAGGCTTTTGGTCAGTCCAAATGCAATAGCATAGCTGAAAAACTGTCCATAAGTATCTGTGTATCCCTCTCAGAATGTACAACAAAGTCAGTATCATCAGCATACAGTAGCTCATGCACAAGGGTACTGAAGGTCTTGGACTTGATGTTAAATATACATGCATGCATACATACACATAGTTTTTTTCTTTTTGTTTTTTTTTTTTGTGAAACACTTCACCCCCAAGCAAGACAGGAGTTCCACTAGCATGCAAGGGGTTATAGAGAGTAAGAGTAAAGAGGGGTGTTTGAGGAAAGGATATAGAGAAGGCCGGGGATCAGGATCAAGGCATCAGAAGATATCAGACATTACATTTGAAGATTATAGCTATCAAGGTTCCACTGACAGGAAGTGTGAGAGAAGCTCTTGGATAGAATAGCCGGTTACATTTAACCGTTTTGACAGTGAAAAGGTGGGACTGAGATGCCAACCTAGTAGCACGCTTAAATTCATGCAGTTGGGGCACTAGTGAAAGTAGCTCATCAGAGCAGTTGCCATGAAAATATTTGTAGAAAAGACAGGGAAGCAACATCACATCTATGAGAAAGTGACGGTAGATGCCAATTCAGGACCTATCACATTGCATATCAGTCTCTGGATTTTGTTGAGAACCTCAAGATGAACAATGGGGACAAAAGAGCATATATGGCAACAGTATTCAATGCAAGGATGATTGGTAGATTTGTGGATTTGAAAGATGGACTTTGGCAAGAAAAACCCTCTGGTTTGACACAGAGAACCAACTTTTCTTGCGATAGATGCAGCTATAAATTCAATGTTGTTGTTCCGCCTCAGGTCAGTGAAAAACATGAGACCAAGGAGGGGCAGAGAGATGCTCTCATGAAATTGGGCATTAGCCATGCTGATAGGAGACAGTTAAGTTTCTTTATGGTGGGTAAATGAGGGCAGTTTCATTTTGGATGCATTAAAGTTTATAAGCCATTTCCTACCCAAGTCAACCACAGATTGGAGCTCCTTTTTGAGACCAACAGCCAGGTTAGTTTTTTTTCAGCAATGCCAGATTTACTATTGAGACAGGAGTAAAACAAAAAAAAACAATTTTGTATTTCTTAGTTGAAGCATTGTCAATTATCTCTACTCTATGCTGTTTACTAACAATCATGAAATGATGGGCAAAGAATTTATAATAAAAAGCAACTGAAATTAAGATGTATGAGTTTTTCAAAAATTGATAATTAATAATAATTATCATATTACTTCTTGACTAGTTTTAAAGTTGCTTTTTTTTTTTGTCTCTTGTTTTAACAGGTTGCATGCTTCTCAGGCGAAAGAGATTCAGTGCCAAAATAATAATTCCTTTTACCAAAATCTTAATTTGGAATCAGAGTTCAAATGAGTTTATTTCTGAAGCCACACATGAAACCCTGAGAAACTTTTGTGCCTTTTTCTTGTAACCCTTCAGAAGATGTCAACTAAAAAAGAAATGAAATGGTTAATGACTGAAGAATGTATGTCTGTTCCAATGTCAAAGACAAATCAAAAAAGTTGGAGATCTAGTCGGGTGTCTTTAGATGATTCCAAACCAGCTGTTAAACCTCCCAGAAAAATCCTCCGACTTGGACAAAATGATGCAGATTTGAACCAAAGATCAACATCAGAAAATAGCAAACGAAAATTTGAAAATATTATTTGGAATGCTGGAAATAAAAGTCGGCCAAATTCCTGTGATCCTGCTCCTTACAGTGTCAAATTGAGAGATGTTCAGAAAGAGGAGGAGGTCTTGGGTAGCAGGAATCTGGAACCAGATGACAATAAGGAACTTGTTCCAAAAAATGGTAGGCTTCAATTGAATACAACATGCACAGAAGAGTCAAAAAAAGTTGAAAAGAGAACAAACTTAAAGCGGGATGTAAGAAAAGTGATATCTCAATCTAATGAGAGAAAATTTGATAACATTAAGAATAACTCTTTCTCTCCGGAAAGATGGTCTAACTTTTCAAATGATAACCAGAAACAACTATATTCTCCTTTAGTTAATCACCCATACTTTGATCAAAATGAATTAAAAAATAGTAATAGTCAAAGCTCTTTGGCAGCTAAGCAAGTAATGGATGAGATTTATAACACAGGAAATGAACACAATTCGAAGAATATTTCTTTGCAGAAGACTTTTAAAAAAACGGAAAATAAAAGTATTAACAAATCAAAGGGTATGATAGATCCCTTTCTTTCAAAAGACGACGCTTTTAGAAAAATTGAATTTAAATGTGGGACTCATTGCAAAGAAATCAAGAAAATTAATTTGTGTACTTCTTTGGACTCTGGGAATATCAAAACCCATTCTGAGCTTCCCAAAAGCAGTTCAAATGGTGTCTACAAAGACAATGCACCAAGAAAACATCAGAACCTTTCTTCAAATTTTGGAGTCCTTACAGATGAAGACGTGGAGGATTTTGTGGAGGATTTAAAACTGTTTTTGCAAAGAAAAATCGTCAGTCCTCAATATATGCAAACTGAACCCTCTGATCATCTGGATGATTTAAATGTACATGGCTTTGATTGTCAGTGTTTGGAGTGCAGCAAAGTTGAAGAATCCAGAAAGATTCTTGAAGGTTTGCGCTCTCGATTCAAGAAAAGTGCTGGTAAAAAAATGCCTTTGGTCAAGCCTCTAAGTTTTAATGAAATTGATATAATCGCAACTGTCAGAGTTGTTGATTCTGTTTGTGATGATGACAATGGTCAAGAACAAAACTTTGAAAATAAACGTGAAGACAATGATCTACCAAGTAAAGATAATGTCTGCTCTTTTAATAAAACAACTTTACTAAAATCAAATCTTGGAAAATCCAACTTCAACCAAATGAATCTAATTGAAAATGAAGACCCCAAAGATTTAGCTACAGCTTCTCTTGTTTCCAACAAAAAAATAATTAAATCCTCCAGTCTGTTGGAAAACAGACCTACCAATTCTGTTCTATTCAAAGGAAATTTTTCTGAATTTGTCTTTCCTCTGAAAAGCAAGATAAATTTTTCACTTTCTAAAAATATTCTACCAAAGTTTAATTCAAAGATGTTTCTTGGGTATTTCAAAGGAACTTGTTTAAGAAACTCAAGCTCCAATCCACTTGTACTCTTAAAAGGATTTAATATACAACAGAATGAACTTAATCCAATGGCAAATGTTATAACATGCATCATCTCTAAATACTGTACTAATTTCTTTCTTTCTACAAGAAATTGGATCTCTTTTCAGCCAAATAGAAAATTACTTCATCAGCAACTTGCAAGCAGCATTGAAATTTTAACTGAAGGTCAAAGCCAAAACAGAAAATGTAAAAAGCAAATGACAAAGAACGATATGGATGCTGTCCATCATCTAAAGTCGGTTATAGAAAAGACAGAAAATTTTCCAAATAAAAATTTGTCAGCATTAACCAGTGATCTTTGGGCCAATGATAATTTAACAGAAAAAACCTGGAAATTAAACAATATTACTCAAGTGCCAGTAACAAACTATCACAAAAACAAAAATTTTGTCTCTTTTCAAGACACAGATTTGTATTTTTTGCCTGAATTTACTTCAAAATGCCAAACACCTGAGAAAGAATTTAATTCCTTTGGGAAAGATAAGTATATAAAAAGTGGTATTTTTGATATAACCAATAATTGTGAGATTGAAGACTACCTTGATGAAACTTCACTTTATTGGAAAACTTGCCTTAAAGAAAAGAAAACCTACAAAACCTTACCTTCAAAATTTATTTCCAATGACTCCAAGACTGCAGCGTCTAAATATCTGACACTAGACTATGATCCAGAAGTCTATGATTACTTTCCTGACAGCATTCTATCTACATTGCCAGCAGCCATTTTAGTGCCTGAAGAAAGAAGCTTCATTCCAAAGAATGAGCCCATGTCAAGAGAACCACTTGGTTTTGATTCTCCAGACTTTGATCCCTCTTTGAAAGGAAAGCATTTGATTGACTCTTCTAAAGAAGGTAATCTACACTCAACATGTTCAACTCCTCAGTCACAAGTTGAGATGCAAGGCTTGGATGATGAACTAAATAGTCTTGTTTCAACTGAATCCCTTGAACATGTCATTAATGATGGCTTTCTCTCAGAAACAGATGATGATGATGATATCTTTCCAGATTGGAAGTTTCTCTTAGAAGAAACTTCAGCATCTGAAAGGTTTCCTGCAACAAATGAAGCCAGAAATGATTATATCAGTAACCCTAATAATATTGACAGCATTCTTAGTTCTGAAAGACATTTGGAAGATGATTTGGATGATAATTTCCAGGCCATATCTTCTGCAGAAGAAATTTCCAATTTGAGGCAAACATTTTCTGATTTTACTGAAAAGACACCATCAAAGGTAAGATATATTTTTTGTCATTGAAATTCACTGAATCTGAGGAAATCTCATGAATGTTGACAACTAAGGTTATCTATTTACATTCAAACTAATTTCCCCATCTTTCTTGTTATTATCACAATGTTTTGGCCATTGTGCCCTCCTGTCTTCTTCAGATATGTTGATCCTGAATCCATTTATTTAATCTACAGGAATAGATTGTTCTTATTCCACTGTCCAAGTCTAGGAATATAAAATATAAATGATCAATACAGGTTGAGAATCTTCTATCCAAAATTCTTGGAACCAGAGGTGCTTCAGTTTAGAGGAAATTGTATATGCTCATGTTATATATAAATTAATGAAATGAATCTAGAGCAAGGGAATACCATTAAGTTTTACTTGATGATTGATAAAAATGTCAATGAAATTTTAGCCTCAGTAACATGTACCTTATTGTGGACAAGTAATTCTATCATTCTTTAATTTCTTAGGATAAATTGAGAACAAATGATATTAGTATAATTGTGTAAGCAGAGAAAGCTTCTGCTTCCATATGCCAGAACAATTGGTTGAAAGATGGTTGAGGTAGTTAAGGTTGAGTGAGTGAGAAAAGAATCAAGAAAAAAAGCAGTAAAGTTAACTGCTTTTTTCTTCATGCAAAAATGTGATCAATGAATTTGCCAAAATGCTGTGAAGAATTGAATTAAATTTTGGAATACAGACTATTTAAAATGTATATATCATTTATGAAATGGGGGCAGCTTGGAAACCGAACCCAAGTATAAACATAATATTCTTTACATTTCATAACACAGCTTATACCATGAACGTAGTTTTATATAAATAAATATAACCTGAAAGCAGTTTTATATAAAATTTAATAGTTTTGTGTACATGCCGATACAGGTAATGACATTAGTCATGTCATGCTTACAGATTTTTAAGCGGCGAAAATAAGATTTCATGTAAAAATGTTTTGTACTTTCTGTACGCATGCAAGGAAACATAATCACTACTTACAAGAATCCACAAATGCAACACCAAACACTATTTGTACATCAGGTGTGAGAAACTGGAAGGAGAGGTTAGATCATCGGTGATGTCCCTGCGAGTGTGAGAAGGAAAACTTGGTAAGCTATCAGTCTCTACAAATGATGTCGTGTTTTGATTAAAATGTTATAATAAATGTATTGTATAAAAATGAAACCTGGATTCTTCTGAAAAAAAAGTCAGCATTTTATTTGTAATGCTGCAGTGCAATAATCATGCTGCAGGTAGCCATGTTGCTTTCTGGAATTTTCCATTTGTGACAAATCCTGTCAACACCTGAAAAACTTTTGGATTTTGGAGGTTTTCAAAATTTGGAATTTTGGATAAAGGATACACAACCTGTATTTAAGTATTCCTGACCCAGAAAAATACACACAGATTCAAACCATAAATAACTGTACAAGCTATTTTACTTGTTGTAAAATTTCCCCAACCCAATATTTTTGTGTCTCTGAATTGAGCAATCACTTCAAGACTTAAATATGATAAACAAAAATCAAATAGCTAACTTCAATATTAAAAAACAGAATGAGGGTTGACACATCAAGAAATCAAACAGCCAAGCATAACCAGAAAAACATAACTGATTCTATCTCTGCAAGATCAAGAATCCAACAGATACTACACTTTGATCCTTGGTAGGGAAGCATGTTCCAGATTTTTTTGTCTGTAAGTTTATCACTGCTCTTTGTCTTGTACCATGGGTCAGCAACTCATTCGATCCCGCAGGTCAGATAATGTTATAATGACGGGTCGCGGGCCAGACGAAGGCCGTTAATGAAAAATTAAGGAAAATTACATATGCAGACCCCTGTCAACCTAAATATTTAAAAACCATAATGAAAATAAACATTGAGAAATCAGAAAAACAAAAGAAAATCTAAAATTAGAAAAAACACCTAACAAAAATTACTTTAAAGGAACGTCAAAATACTTCAAAGTGAAAAAAATCAACCGAAGTGAAATGGATGAAATTATGATGTGTAGGTTTGAAACTGTTATTGAAAATTGTTCCACAAATGAACCACACACACATCAAACAAAAACTAAGCACATATACTCATACATACGAGTACAAATGGTTGCAAACATATACACTTACGTACATACACATGCGGTATCATCCACACATTCATGAGGCATGTATGTATAATGCGCGTATTTTTAACCATCTTTAGATTTCTGCTACCTCGCATGTCAGTCCCTCACTGGCCTCTTTCACTTTATTGCTCCTTTCGCTTCTGTTATCTTTTAATGTAGCCAAGGGTCATAACAAATATGTATCCATTATTTGACATTAAACGTATGCAACGCAACTTGGTAAAATAAGTTTCATGAAAGATAACTGGCAGATAGTCTAATATTTTTAGTGCACTGAGATGTGTAGACATTCTATGGAAAATGACATATAACAAATTTCATTTGAAGGTCGTCTCTCATGTTAAAAATAGTCATTGGTAATCAGGCTCGCGGGCCGGTCAAAATGCCTTCGCGGGCCGTAGGTTGCCGACCCTTGTCTTATACTATTGTATATTTATGAATCAATTAAAGAGACATCTTGATGTAGGGCCAGCATGTTCATGCCACACATCATTACTATTGAGTAGCAAGTTTATTTCTCATTAGGCGCCCCCATACAAATGTCCTTGTGTTAAATAACTAAAGTCCAAATCACCAATCAAAGATATACATGTTGCATTTTTATGTTGTTTTAATTGTTGTGCTCAATACATCTGTTTGTTCATTGTGTTGTGTATGGATAGCTGTGTCTTAAATTCGGAAATTGGTAGAGCAAAGGAAATTACCAAAACTAGTGAAAAAGGAAGAAAAAAATTAGATATTTTGTTTATTTAATTATTGTAAAATAGTCATCAATAGCCTTTTTATAAAAATTATTTTTGATGGTTTTTATTTTGAAATTCTGCATCATTTTTTTTTTTTTTTTTTTTCTTTTTTTAAATAGTAAATTAAATAATATTTTTAACTTTTGAATGATTCCAAGCTCAATGAAATCTGGAAATAATTTTATACAAATTTCATTAAAAATGTCTGACAAGTTACAACAATTAAGCTTTTTATTCAGTTTATCTTGTGTTTGTATCAGTTTTTTTTTTTTTTTCTGGACATCAAGGGTGTAAAAATTGTTTTGTATATCCGAGTACTTTCAGCTATTCTTTTAACCATTATCAAGGATACTATTTTTTTTTTTTTTTTTTTTACTATTTTTTTATTTTTAACTTATGTCCAGAAAAGGAAAAAAAAAAGACTTAAAGTAAAATTAAATAATAAAAGGTCAGTTATCTTTTAATAAAATATAAAAATGGTATTCTTCAGATTAATAATTTTTTTTTTTTTTCTGTTTTTTGTATGTGTTGTCTTAAATTTTGATTTCTCATTAGATTTTGGACCACTCCTTAGAAATGACCAATTCTGACTCGAGCCATGACAGTCAGAATGAAGACAATAACAACAATGATGATGATGATTCAGACTCTGTTCTCTCCATATATGCACCTTCAGATGCATCTTTTTTGGATGAAAATGATGCAAACATTTCCGATGACAGGTTTGTACAGATTATATATGTTAAATATCTTTTTATATTTACTGAGACACATTGGAAAATAAGGCTACAAAGGTTACTTTGTACCAATCTTTCAAGTGAGGAGTCTTTTAATTATTTTTGTGTTTTGACGTTTAGCAAATTTTTTGTTTTTTTATGTTAGTCAATGTTTTCAAAATTAAATAGGTATAAACAAGCTGATGTTAATAAATTTTTCATATGACAAATATACAATATGAAGTTCATCTTATAATGTCTGTATTTATCCTTATGAAATGTTCATAAAAATTTGTTTTGACAGGTCTCTGGTTTTATTATGTAAATAAAATAAATTAAAAAATTCCATGGAAGTTCTCATTGATGAAATGCATATTAAGATATAAATTATGGGGAGTTTCACTAGTTGCACTTTCAAACCATTTGGCAAAAAATAATATTGCTCAGCTTAGTACTTTCAAAAAACCTGGAGGAAAATAGCAATATCTGAAATTCCAAAACCTGGTCTGTTGCCAAGCCATGGCTTTTTGTTTGAAGAATCCTTCATAAAATTGAACATATGAAGATTGATACTTGGCTGAATTGAACCATGAATTCTATCAGGTTGCCACTGGAACAGGTGGGGAGTTTTACTAGTTGCATAGGCAAGTAGGCTTCAAGCCATTTCAGATATTGCTATTTTCCTCCAGTTTTTTGAAAGTACTAAGCTGAGCAATATTATTTTTTGCCAAATGGTTTTTAGACTTGATATGATCCTTTATAGTGTCCACCTTTAAAAGGTGATGACAAAATTTGCAGAAAAGCCCGTAAAAGCTTTCTGGAAATTTTAGAAACTGCTGTCATTTGCCTGTGTTTCTTTTTTGGAGAAGGTTCATCTTTTGAGGTTGGGGGGCGTTCATATAAAGCAGTCTATTGCTTTTTCATGTTAGGTTTAAAAAAAAATCTAAAACAATTTGATCAGTCCAGGCTTCTAATTTTCCATACAAGTGAAATATGGCTTTTTTCAAATAGATCTCTACAACCAAAATTTTTTTTCTTTTTTATATAAAGTAGCTAATAGGTATTTTTTTTAAAAAGGTTTTTGTGCATTTACTCATTTACTGTAACAAAATTAAATATTTAACTCAAACTCACAAACTGGATGTTGTAGTAAAACAAATGTCTCGTCTTTCCAAAGATAATTTTTTGTTTCATGCACCACTTTAGTTTATAGTTACTATTTTTTTTTTTTTTTTTAAGAACAAAATAATCTTACAAGCATAAAACTAATTTGGGTGTGTGCATACAGGCTTGCCCAGTTGAAATCAGTAAAGACACCAAACGATTTTTTTTTAAAAAGAAAACTAAAAAAAAAAAAAAAATAAAGTAGGCAAACAGAAAAAGTTCAGTTTTAAATTAATTCCCATAAATAAACTGTTGAAAAGTCATTAAGAAACAAAAAGCTTAGATTATCATTTCATCTGTTTATTGAAATTATTGAATAAAATTTTGAAAAGTCCAGTTTGTAAAATTTGGCTTTCGGAAATGACAATCTGCTCCTCGCTTCCATCACCACATGTAATAGGAAAAAGAAAGGATAAAACGAAAAGACAAAATTTTAGCCCTTCAACCTTTTTTTATTATTATTATTAAATCAAGCCAACTTATTAAAACTTGATTCCTAAATAAATACTGTAAACTGTAAGGAAATAGTAGGTAAGAGGAATGTATTAAAACATTACTGAATTTATTCCTTGTTGTCTGTCGAGTACTTAGGAAAGGCAAAGATAGTAAAAAATAAAAATAGCAGTTAGCAGATGTTTTCCATTTCGAAATCACAATTTCCATTTCAAGTAGGCCATTCCATTTTTCCATTTTCATAATAAGCACCTCTACTATAGGTGTAATAACAGGACAGATTGCGTTCTCTAACCTTGATTGATAACCTATTTATGAAAAGGAAAACTCTGAATTCAGTCAAACATGAGGATAACAATTCTACTCTAAAACCTATTTGCTATGAGAAACTGCAACAACATAACCCATAGCATGGTGGCGTTGCACCTCTATAGGCTCAAGTTTTAGAAGCACCCGGTGTTCATTAAAAATTTTTTTTCTTTTTTTCTGTGATTGAATTTTCAGGTCGGTTGAAAATCTTTCATTTGAAGAAGAAAGGGAAGCAATAAAACCTGAGAATATTTATACGGGAACCTTGCCAAAGACCAAGTATGGGATGAATTCAAACCTGGTAAATGCAACTCTTGGCATTCAGATGGGAAATATTAAGGCACAAACTTTGGATGACATGAAAGATGTTGTTTCAGACCATCAACTTTCCTATATGAAAGAGCAAGTAAGTAAAAAAAAAAAAAAAAAAAAAACAGTTGTTGGATTTCTCACTAGCTTCAGCTTTCAGGGTTCAAGACCAAGTTGTGAATGCGGAATTTGTTTTGTTAAAGAGGCAAGATTGGTTAATCAGAATTGATAAAATTCTCGGAAACAATAAGAAGCAAAAGAACAAAACCAAATAACAGGAAACAAGACAATATAATGCAAGGCGAATCAAAGCAACTATAAGACAATAACAAAGTAAAAAGTTCACAAAATAGAAATAGTGTTCACACACAAAAGGGATACAGTCAAGTAGGTTATAGCCTTCTGACTTCAAAGAAAGAACAATGTGTGCTTACAGCCACATCACATTGAAACAGATTCCTGTAGGATCACCAAAGTTAAGCAACATCAAGCCTGGTTAATACCAAGATGGGTAACTGTTTTGGAATACCAGGTGGTGTAATGGATAATGTCTCAGAATTGTTACTCAAAGAGCAGAGTTTCAATTTCCATTGGCTTCATTATATTCACTTATATGCAAATACCCTTGGGAAAAGTATGAACCCACCTCTTCTCCCCCTGCTATGGGTTAATTAGCAAGATTTCTATCACTAAAACATATAAACCAAAAACAAAATTCTTACAATCTGAAATATTTTCTGGTTTTAAATAACCTGCAAAAGGTTGAAAACGAATCGATCAAAAAACAAAAGTGTGGGTAAGACTGATAATTGTTTGTTTCTTATTGGCTGATAAGAAATCCCAGCATGCATCTGTAGGATTTGTCTATAAATTTTAGGAGGGAAAATTTTGTTTAGTCATTCCTCAAATTGAAAGCAACAATCTGTAAGGCATTCATACAATATTTCAATTGGAAAATTGGTTAGTGCATCACAATCTTTCCATTGTCCAAATTCTTTCCATTTAGCTAAATTGAACTGTGTATGTAAATTTTATTTTCACTGATAACAATAATGGATACAACTTGGGTTCTGTCTTTTTTTTTTTTTTTTAAGAGTGCTCAGTATCAAAGATAAAGCTATAGTATGAAGTTTGGTTTTATCATGAAACTGACAGTAATGCCCAAGATCTTGTGAAGACTGGACTTTTAAACATTTTTAAGAGCAATTTTAAACATCAATGTACATGTTACTTATAAACAGATGCACAGTGTGCAATAAGGAAGTTAATATTTAACAACATACAATATAATTGTCAATTGGATTTTGTTTCACATAATTATATATAACAAAATTGTAACTGACAAAATGGAAAACAAAAACTCTTACATAATGTGGTCTATCCCTCAAAAGAACATTTTCAGGCTAATAATGGTTTCATTGATGGAGTCAGTCTTAAGTAAAGAGTCAAGGAAGAAATGCAACAAACACCAGTTAGAATTTTACATCAAAAATACAAAAGATGGAGAAATGCTGAAATTTAAATTTTTGGTACTCAATGTATCTACAGGTCTATAAATGAGTTGACCAAATTCAGTTTTCTATTGATTAGGATTTTAGTTTCCACATTGGATCAGCATTATTTTGTCAGGAGAGGAGATTTGTTCGACACTGGACATAAATTCTGCATTGCAAATGAGTCCTTCAGTTAACCCAATATTAGTCTCATATATAGACTTTATATATCAGATTATCCCATATCATATATACAGGGTGTGATGAATAAATTGTCATCTAAATTACACAAAAATGAAAATAACACTGACATCTCATTTTAACAGATATATTTACCAAAATGGCACAAAAATATTTTGAAATACTAAAGAGTAAATTTATTCAATAAAATCACCGTTGACTTCAACCACAGCCTCCAGATGACTTGAGAATCTCCCACATCTCTTCTGGATGGCTTAAGTTGGTGAATACTGCCATAATCCTTGCCTTCAATTCATTCTTGTGGTGTTACAAGGAATTTTGTTGGTCTTTTCCTCAAATGTGCCCCACACATAATCAAGGGGATTACAGTCTGAGGAGTTGGGTGGCCAGATGTGACTGGTGATGTGGTTGCAGAAATTTTTCTAATGATAAAAAAGAAAATGCCACCATTCAATAACATGAAATTTGAACACAGCCACAATTCGACAGTTTTTACACACTTTGTGTCCAGAAAAAAAAGCACTTGTAGGAACACAAGAAAAATTCAATAAAAAGCTTAATCAGTGTCTTGTCAGTCATTTTTAACAAAACACACACACACACACACACACACACACGAGGGAACAAGTAATTTCCCTTTAATAATGAAAAAAAAAATATTTACAACTCTAAAAAAAAATTTTTCACACACACACCTCTCAAATATGTGGTGAAGTTCAATTTATATTACAATGAATCATTCATACAAAAAGTAAATTAGTAAAGTTAATGATATAAAATGGCGAAAACCCTTCACTAACAAAATTTTAAAGGTGCATTAACCTACAAATCACTTGATGAATGTTATGATCCTTGTTTTTAAAAATTATAAGCTGTATAAGGTCTTTCTTAAATACACGAGTACTTTCGACTGTACATTCGGTCATCTTTACTAATTCACTTTTTTTATGAATGATTCATTGTAATATAAATTGAACTGCACCACATATTTGATTTAAAAGAACTGATCTGACGTGCAAATTTTCAGGATAACAACTGAGACATTACTCTATTTATTGAACTATTTAGTTCATGCCACATTGACTTATAAACTTCTACAACAAAAAATTCTCAAGTTGCCATATTAGTAAAAAAAACACACTCTTAAATTTTCAAAAAAATTCAACCTTAGTGCTGCGACTGCACACTGCAAAAGTTTGTATCTGTTAATAACACATTTCAAAAACATATTTTGATTCACATTATATTTTTTGTCTTGCATGCTACCTGAATATATATATATATATATATATATATATATATATATCTTCAGATAAAGTGAAAGATAAGACAGATGAAGAATCTGCAGTTTTTAGCCTTTACTTTTTTAAAAAGTGCTCAGTGCAACATGGAGCAAAATGTTATATTTTTTATTATAATATTTTACATTGCTACACAAAAACTTTCATGTTTCGGAACTATAATTGTCCCTCCTCAGGTGATGGTAGATAATTTATGATGAAAATGATTTATTTGGGAAACTAGAAAACAAGTTGTTACCTCATTTGAAAGTTAAAAAGGTGGTGGGGGGGAAACCCTAATTTCAAAATTAAATAAAACATACTTGTGGGTATGTCTGGATTAAGCAAAAAGAGAGATCTAAGCTAAAATAGAAAAATGAAAAATAAGGTGGAGGTAGGTGGGTTATTAATTCATGTCTAGATAAACTGAAATTTAAAAAAAAAAAAAAGTCAATGCTAGGAACTGTGGTTTCTTAATCCGTTTCTCTTATATATGATCTTCTTTTCATCACAAGCCCAGCAACAACGTGGATTGAAGATGCACATTCTGAAAAAAATATCTAGAATTCGCCAACCTTTTGACCCTTAAAATGCATGAGGACAGTTACGTATGCAAACTACTAGCTGCCAGTGCCAGGGAAATGAACATAATGACAGGCATATCCGCAATGTTGTATAACCAAATTTGTTTTTAGGTTAGGAAAATGGGAATTATACAAGTTGAAACTAAATGTAATGGAAGGGAAAAATACAAATAACATCCCAGTTTTTTTTTTTTTTTTTTTTTTTTTTTTTTTTTGTCGTTTGTGTTATAGGAGTAGGTAGGCTTTCCTACTGTCCGATCAATGCTCCTCCCTTTTCTCTTGGACATGAGTAGAGGCTCACACCTTGTTTCTTGTTTAGGAAGGGGTTCCCGGAACTCTCCCTCTGTTTCTCTCTGGCATCTGTACTAGTGTTGCCATGTTTCTCCCATGATATGTGCAGTCTGTTGCATTACCTCTTCATTCTGAGGGTACATGGTTAAGTTTTCTGGTTGCCGTTTCCGACTGGTAGTTAGGAGCCCTAACTCTTGCGTAGCGTCTTGAGCGGCTGCTCTGATCAACAGTTGCATAATACCGGGGTGTCTATAGTGCCATGTGGCACATGGATTGGTGTCGCTGCATTCACCTCCGGTGGGTAACCCTGAGGCCACATTATGTTGTAGGTTGTGCCAACTTCTCTCTGCCCACCTCACGGTCAATAACTGTCTGCTTCTTTTACTTCAGGCCTTCTCGTTTTTACAACCACAATTTCACATGATAATTAACGACGATCCAAAAAGAAAACCTAAACCAGCCCCTAAAAAATCACCTAAACCTGTTAACATTTCATTTTCCAACATCCGTGACATTAGAACCAATTTCTGCAATGTGGAATCCTTCCTCATTGCAAACTGCCCGGATATACTGGTTCTGTGTGTGACCAACCTTGATTCGTCTATCCCCTCCTTAGAAAAGACTCTCAAACCCACATGCATGGCCATGGAGTTTATGTCAAGGACCATCTCCCGCGAACTAGAGTTCTCTCTTGAATCTCCAGACCATTTGTACATGTGTCTCCAGCTATCTCTTCTCAATGCTGTAAGCTACTTCTTCTTCCTTTATTGCTCACCTTCCTCCCAAGACTGTGGTATAATTGAATGCATCTCTAACAGCATTGACAAGCTTCTCTCTCCATCCATTTGCTCACATATTCGTGTTGGGTGATTTTAATGCCCATCATACCAAGTGGCTTAAAAATGCTACTACTGACCATGCAGGCATTCAAGCCCTTAATTTTTCAATTTCTCAATCCCTCACACAGTTGACTTCCCCACACGTTTTCCCTACAACTAGGACAGTAAGGCTTCTCTTCTTGATCTATGTTTTCCCTCCATCCCTGAGTCCTGTAGCGACATGCAGCTCTGCCCTCATGGCAATTCTGATCATGCTGTAGTGTCTGTCAACATCTTCAACTCCACCCCCTGCAAAGAACCTCCTACCACTAGAACCTCATTTTGCTATCAACGAACATCCTGGTACTTGTTCCAGGATTTCCTTCGATATCCCTTGGGATGTTGTCTTTACGCTCATCATTCAAGAATGTGCTTATGAGGTCTCCTCCTGGGTTAAAGCTGGAATCGAAGCTTTCATCCCCTCAAGGAAATATAAGGTCAAATCGTGCTACTCCTCTTGGTTCTTGGCTGCTTGCTCAGCTGCTATTGCCTATAGGAACCACTTCTTCCACCTATATCCACCTGCAATAGACTTCTTTGTCTCTGCCTGTAACAAGTATATGCATGTCCTCAATGAAGCAAAGTCACTATTTGCTGCCTGAACGAAAGAACGTATTGCATCTTGCATATTTGTCTCCAAGGATTATTGGCATCTCTGCAAGAGCTTACTTAACAATAGCAAACCCTCTATACCTCCTTTGTTCAACCAGTTCAAGGTTCTGACCTCTTCTGCCAACAAGGCTGAATGCTTTGCTTGGAAATTCTCATTCAATTCAACACTTGACTCTTCCGGTGTACTTACACCCAATTTCCCTCTTAGAAGTGAGGCTCTATTGAGCAAGCTGCACATAAATCCGTCATCGGTATTGGGCATTATCTCTAATTTAGACCCCCACAAGGCTAGTGGTGGAGACTGGATACCATCCATTGTCCTGATGAAATGTGCGCCTGAACTGCCCCCTGCTCTCTCCAAATTATATAACAACTACCTCAATGAATCTTGTTTTTTAGACTGTTGGAAGTCCTCCTCCATTGTTCCTGTCTTTAAGAACTCTGGTGACATTTCTGACACTTCTTATTACTGTCCTATCAGTCTCCTACCCCTATTCGACAGTCTTTGAAGCATTAATCAATGCTAAAGTGGTTAAGCACCTTACATCCCATGATCTGCTCTCTGACAAGCAATATAGTTTCCACTTTGCCCATTCTACAGCTGATGTACTTATGGCCACCACTGAAATTGTTTACCAAACTCTTCATAATAACTGAGAAGCTCATGCCATGGCTCTAGATATCTCCAAAGCGTTTGATAAGGTTTGGCATGCCTGCCTTCTTCGCAAGCTTCAGGGTTATGGAATTTCAGGTCGATTATTTGACTTAATACAATCATTCCTGTCAAACAGTGTATTGAAGGTTGTTCTCAATGGATTCTCCTCCAGCTCCTATCCTACACACGCAGATGTCCCCCAAGGCTCCATCCTAGGCCCTACTCTGTTCCTTATCTTCTTCAACGATCTTCCTGATGTCATAGATTCCCAAGTAGGCATTTATGTGGACAACACTACAATTTACTCCTGTCTCAAAAATATAACTGGTGTCGTTGACAAAACTAACCTTGCTGTTCATCTCGAAAAGGACCTCCAATCAGTTGTGAACTGGGGCAGGAATTGGCTGGTTAACTTTAATGTCTCAAAAACAAAACTGCTCTCTATTACTCACCACAGAGAACCATCCTTGCCCCCCCCCCTTAGAATGTCTGATGCTCAACTCCATGACAGCAACTCTTTGCAACAACTTGGTCTCACATTGACTGTTGACCTGAGATGGAACAAATACATTGAGCCAATAGCTTCATCCACCACAAAAAAAGTTGGCTCCCTATGCTGCGCCAGGAAATTTTTCTCACCAGAGTTGATTCTACAAATCAACCATTCACCCTTGCATCGAGTATTGCTGCCATATATGGTCTGGTGCCCCTTATGTTTGTCCCAAGGTTCTTGATAAGATCCAGAGACAGATATGCAATGTAATTGGCCCTGATCTGGCATCTCATCTGCAGTCACTCTCTCACAGACGTGTCATCACCTCCCTTTGTCTTTTTTACAAATACTTTCATGGTAACTGCTCCAAGGAGCTGCTTTCACTGGTTCCCAAACTTAATGAATTTAAGCATTCTAATAGGCTGGCATCTCTTTCACAACCTTTCACTGTCAAAACTATTAAATATAGCCGTCTCTTCTACTCCAATAGCTTCATGTCTTGCACCTCTTGCCTGTGGAACTTCCTCCCATTTTCCTGTTTCCCTGATAGCTATAATCTCCGACATATGCCCTGATCTATCCCCTATCCTTCTCTTCATCCTTTCCTCTATCAATCCTATTTGCTCTCGCTCCAACTCTCTCTAACCCCTTGTGTGCTAGTGGCTACCCACCTTGCTTGTGGTGAAATGATTAAAAAAAAAATATATATCCTGTTTATTTTATATGCCAAATATAATTTTTAAAATTTAAAAAACTGTAATCCCAGCATAATATATATCTACACCAACATTACAATAACCAGATATTTTAAAAATTTAAATTACATAAAGCCCAGTCTATCCTGAGCACAAGAAGATTGCATTATATATATATATATATATAATTTAGTGACTTTTGCTGATACAAAAATAGTTAATATCATTTTTGTAAAATATTAGATGGAATCTAAAAAGTGTCTTTGATGTTTACTCAGTTCTTTGTTTGTGCATGGATACCCTTAAAGAATTCTTTGTCAAAGTGTTAATTTTATTTTGATGAACATTATAATTGAATATAAAATGAAAATCTGGCATGCTGTACGTTTCATGTTTAGCCTGGTAAAAACTGTACACCACAATGAAAGCAATGGATTACTGCATTTCATGGTAATGAAGAAGTAGGTGTAAACAGGTCTTGGGAATCATTTGCTAAGTCTTAAGATCTTGTCCTGAAGAACAAAGAACATTTATTTCCTTTCTTTTTCTTTTTTTTTTTTCCTTTCTCTTTTTTTTTTTTTCCTTTCTCTCTTTTTTTTTTTTTTTCTCTTTTTTTTTCTTTTTTTTTCTTTCTTTTCTCTTTTTTTTTCTTTCCTTTCTCTCTTTTTTTCTTTCCTTTCTCTCTCTTTTTTTTTTTTCCTTTTCCTTTCTTTCTTTTTTTTTTTTTCTTTTCTCTTTTTTTTTTCTTTCTTTCTTTTTTTCTTTCCTTTCTCTCTTTTTTTTTTCCTTTTCTCTTTTTTTTTTTTTTCTCTTTTTTCCTCTTTTTTTTTCTCTTTTTTTCTTTCCTTTCTCTCTTTTTTTCTTTCCTTTTTTTTTTTTTTCCTTTTCTTTCTCTCTTTTTTTCTTTTTTCTTTCTCTTTTTTTTCTTTCCTTTTCTCTCTTTTTTTTAAGGGGTTTTCTCTTCCTTTTTTCTTTTTTTCTTTCCTTTCTCTCTTTTTTTTCCTTTCTTTCCTTTCTCTCTCTTTTTTTCTTTCCTTTTCTTTCCTTTTTTTTTTCTTTTTTTTTTTTTTTCTCTCTTTTTTCTTTCTCTTTTTCTTTCTTTCTCTTTTTTCTTTCCTTTCTTTTTTTTTTCTTTCTTCTCTCTCTTTTTTTCTTTCCTTTTCTCTCTCTCTTTTTTTCTTTCCTTTCTCTCTCTTTTTTCTTTCCTTTTCTCTCTTTTTTTTTTCTTTTTTCTCTCTTTTTTTTTTTCCTTTCTCTCTTTTTTTTCTTTCCTTTTCTCTCTCTCTCTTTTTTTTTTCCTTTTCTTTCTCTTTTTTCTTTCTTTCTTTTTTTTTCTTTCCTTTCTCTCTCTTTTTTTCTTTCTTTCTTTCTCTCTTCTTTTTCTTTCCTTTTCTCTCTTTTTTTTTTTCTCTTTTTTTCCTTTCTCTCTCTCTTTTTTTCTTTTTTCTCTCTCTCTCTCTTTTTTTTCTTTCCTTTCTCTTCTCTTTTTTTTCTTTCCTTTCTCTCTCTCTTTTTTCTTTCCTTTCTCTCTCTCTTTTTTTTCTTTCCTTTCTCTCTTCTTTTTTTTTCTTTCCTTTCTCTCTTTTTTTTTCTTTCCTTTCTCTCTTTTTTTTCTTTCCTTTCTCTCTTCTTTTTTTCTTTCCTTTTCTCTCTCTTTTTTCTTTCTCTCTCTTTTTTTCTTTCTTTCTCTTCTCTCTTTTTTTTTCTTTCTCTCTCTTTTTTTTTTTCTTTCTCTTTCTCTCTTTTTTTTCCTTTTCTCTCTTTTTCCTTTTTCTCTCTTTTTTTTCCTTTCTCTCCTTCTCTCTTTCTTTTTCTTTTTTCTTTTTTTTTTTCTCTCTCTCTTTTTTTTCTTTCCTTTCTCTTTTTTTTTTTTCCTCTTCTTTTTTTTCTTTTCCTTTTTTTTTTTTCCTTTCTCTCTTCTTTTTTTCTTTCCTTTCTCTCTCTTTCTTTTTCTCTCTCTCTCTCTCTCTCTCTTTTTCTTTCCTTTCTCTCTCTCTCTCCTTTCTTTTTTTTTTCCTTTCTCTCTCTTTCTTAAAGAGTAAAAGACAGAAACAAACTTGAATAAGTAGGACATTTTGTTGCAGCAAAAAAGGCATGTATTAACTCATTTGAATCATGCATTCAAATAGGAAAAATACTTTTTTTTTTGTTTTTTTTTTTTTTTTTTTTTTTCCTTAATATATATCTGAAATAATGTATTTCTGACAGGATTTCAACTTGCATCTCATAACTGTAAACACGTGTCTTGCATGAATGTTGGTTATGGACACTTAAATAGATAGGCACATTGAAATATCCAGACATATTGCTAAATCTTGACCAATTGTTTTTTTTCTCTGATTATTAAGGAACTGAAAACTCAAGATCCAGACCAATCCTCGACTATGAAAACTCAAACTGAAGACCTTCCTGTACCAATTGGATTTTGCTCTCAGTTTGTAAAAATGGGATATTGTTCCAAGTTAGCTGCATGTCAGTTTAAGCATGAATATCCATCAAAAGTAAGGAATTTCTTTTTTGTTATTTCCAATGAAGCATTTTCACTTATTTTATTGGTCAGTTAACTTTATCTTGTTACTAGCTAGATGTACTCTCCATTGGAGGCTTGTCTGTATGTCCATTCCATGAGCACACTGAAACAAAAGCTTACTAACCTCATTTTTGGCATAATTCTTAGAAGACTTTAAGTTGTGATATAGGTTATGTTAAGCTGATCTTTGAAGTCGGTCAAGGCTATCAAAGACTATTTATCATTTTTGGACTAAGCAAATTTCTAGGAAAATGGAGTGAGATATTGAGTTTACACTGAGGTCACAGGTGGTCATTAGAGGTTGCATTATTTTGTGGCCATTATGATCTGGATTGCAGCCAAACAATTACATTTTTGGGAGTTGGGAGTTCCCCATAGGTCACTTTGCGATTAAAATAGGTGTTTTTATTTTGCTTATTATTTATTTATTTATTTTTTTTATTTTTTTTTTCAGCCTAGCAAAAGAATTGATGAAGCTTAAAAACATTTTCTTTGCAATATGTTATGAAATATTGAAAAATTCTGAAATTTGCATAATTAAACTTAAATTTTCAACTTATGAATATCAAAAAGAAAAAAAAAACCTGCAATTCTTAGTGAAATTTGTGGTTCTACAGACAGAAGGATGCTGAGAATACCATGGACTGAATATGTGAGCAGTGACAAATTTTTAGAGAAAATGGAAACAAAAAGGAGCTTATAATAAACATCAGAAAAAGACAGTTGAAATTTCTAAAGCATATAATGGAGAAAGAGGACCTGGAAAATTTGATACTCACAGTACAGGTTGAATGCAAGAGAGATGGTGGAAAAACAATGCATAACCTACCTAACAAACTTAAGTAAATGGATGGCAGAACAGGGTTTAGTAGAGATAACAAAAAGATGAAGAGCTGCAAAGGATAGAAACTGAAGGGACATGATGCATAGAAGTGGTGACCTTAAATCACTTCATGTCAACCCTGGGTATCTTGTGCGTCTTCACACTCAAAACTGTGTGACAGTGACATGTACACACACACCTCCAATATTAGTATTGATGATTTTTAGAATATAACTTTTTATTTAAAAAAAAAAATAATTTGAACCAAACAATGTGAAGGTATTAGAGGCTGTATCTACCGACTTACCTATATACCTACACTTGTGTTTCCTAGACTATAAACTATATTTCCACTTATGTTTAAATTTGTTTGAGCTTTTGGAGAAATAAAATTAACAGCCTGAAATGAAGCTTTCTTCAGAGAATCCATTGAATTAAGTGACATCAAATAAAATTTGTAAGTTTTTAGACCAACAAAAAATATAATTTGAAGTTGATAAATTCAATCTGTAGTAAAGATAAGTAAAACATTTTAATGATTTTAAATTTTTTTTTTTTTTTTTTTTTCAGGAAGAATTTCTCAGAGTCTCATTTTTTGAAGAATGTAAGAATGCAAATCTAAACAAGTAAGACGATTTTCTAGTTTGTATTTTTGTGATGTCTGGCATTAATCAGTATTGGAAAATTGGAACAGCAGATTTCAAATTGTTTTCAAGATTACATGGTGCCTACCAGCTACTATGTAACCTAGTATTTGTTTAAAAAAATCTGGTCACCAAGTAATTTCTTGATGAGTGTCCATGTCCTGAAGTAACATGGCAATAGAAAAAAATCAATTATTTTTTTTCTCCTATTAACTACTTGATCTTCACTAAGCTTCATAGAATGGTAATGGGTGAGATTATCCTTTTCTTGATATGAAATATTTGACATTCATTTACTGAATAGTGTGTTACTATCAGTAGAAAATTTATAAAATCATTCTCTTAATGTTTTTTTTTTCATTTTTTTTTAGAAAAATACGCTTCTCCAGTTGACTGTTATTGTTTTTTTTTTTTTTTTTTTTGTTTTTTTTTTTTCTAGCATTAATGAGCTTTCCTTCCTAACCTTTTGTTTAAGGTATTGTAAAAAAAATCAACACCTTAATTATAGCATTATTTTCCCTACTAGTTACAGGTGCTCCCATTTTTGTTGTCACTGCTCTTGGAAATCTTCAAGTGATGTAGTTTTTGTTATTTGATAGCTTTGTGATTCTGTAGCACCAGTCTGAGATCTGATGATGAATTATTTCTAACAGGATTCATTTACTCGAAGCCATTTTTAATCCTTGATCTGAGAAAATAGTTTAGAGACATTTCTGAATGTGTTGGACACCAAACATGACAGCAATGTATTCAATAAGGACAAATGAGGTATGGAGGGTCATTTGTCAGTGAAGTTCTACTAGCTTGCCTTAAAAGAAATCAACATTCTGACCTTTTACCTGGGCTTGAACACCAATCATTGATACAGATGGGAAATTCAAAACTAATTCACAAATCAGGACTTCATTTTGGCCATTTAACTCAATTTCTAGCCATTGTTTCTAATCTTTAATTTAACATTTAACAGTTACATTTTTTTTTGGTCAAATTAAGTCCAAGCAAAGGAAACTAGGCAGCTCTGCAAGTCTGGAATTGCAGCCAATGGAGGAAAAATTATGCATCTCTCGGTGTGGAAAAAAGAAAGCCAACAGATACAAATCCAAGCATTGAAGTTAGTTCATGGATGATGTTGAATTCGGTGAAAACTGGTTGACCTGAAGCAGTTGACAAGATATCTTATTCCAAGTTGTTAAAAATGAATTTGCAAGTTTTAGAACTATTTTGATAGTTATTTTATTATTTTTTTTTTTTTTAAATGCCATATCCCTTTAGAATGTAGGCAACCATGGCTCTAGAGATTCCTTTATTTTTATCTTTGATTTGGCATGAATTCTTGGAGAAAAATGGAGAAGTGGTTGCCTGTTTGTTTGGAATTCAGTTTTCTTTCTTTTAGACTGGTTGCTAGATGAGACTACAGAATCCAATCTACTATGCTGGAGACGGAAGAGACCGATTCATGCATTGCCTATGGGCAACATAGTGGGCACGACAAATTTGCTCATGTTTTGAACTCAGTTTGCCATTTCCACTTACCATGCTTGATTCTCTTTGTGCTATATTCCTTCAAGACATGGGTGACCATGGCTCTCCACCATTTCCTATCTTTTGTAGCTCTTAGTAAAGTTTTTTTTCACCATCCCTCCCAGTCTCTGTTCTGCTATCTACTTACACACTCATTAGGTAGGTTATATGCTGCTTTCCTCCATCCCTCTACCCTTCAAGCTTATGGATCTCCGATCAGGGGGTTTTGAGGAGTGTGGAACCACCTCTTAATTGCTGGTATTCCCAGGTCCACCCTGACCTGGGGTGGTAGCACCTGTTAGGGTCCCAGCCATGGGCAAATAGTTAACTATTACCAGCAATACTTTTTGAAAAAAATTATTACCAGCAATACTTTTTGAAAAAAATTATTACCAGCAATACAATTTTGAAGGAAAAATATTACCAGAAACAGATTTTTGACAAAACAAAATATTAACAGCAATAAAAAATTTTATCAGCATTAAATAACCCATTGAGGTTGATATGCCGTAAAACAAAATAAACCAAACCAAAGCAATCTAAACCAAAGAATACATATTCTATTCATACGAATCTATCCTAAAAATGTTGTTGGATTTAAATAACCAATTGAGATATATATGCCATAAAACAAAATAAACCAAACCTTCAAGCTTATGACCACATGTTGAAACAACAGTTCCTGTATGATCACTGATGTTAAGCAACACCAAGCCTGGACAGTACCTAGATGGGTTTAGAAATACCAGGTGCTGTAAGCTTGGATGTGCAGGTGGTGTAATGGATAATGACTAAGAATTGTTAATCAGAGAGATGAGTTTCAATTCCCATCAAGTTTGTTATATTCACTTACATGCAAATACCCCCAGGAAAAGTTTGAATTCACCTCTTCTCCCCCAGCTATGCATAAATTAGTAAGACTTGTATCACTTAACTATTATTGTCTCAAGACAAAAATTCTTACAATCTAAAAATATTTTCTGGTTTTAAATAATCTGGAAAGAATTGATAACCTGTAGAAAATGAATGAATTGATCAATTTTGCCTTCAATATATTCTGTGCATATCACATTCTCCAAGCCCGCTTTCTTTATTCTGTGTCCTAGAAGTCCTGGAAATTTCCAACTGTTTCTGATTCTAATCATCAATTTTTTTTCCATTTTTCTTAAAACTTCCTCTTTAATGACATGCTCCATTTGGTAACCCATTTGGCATTGCTGATTCAGCATCAGAAAATTAATTGGACTATTCAGCACAGCCGTTTAGGTGTCAGATTGTTTCGACGTCATTGTCTTTGACCGGAGAAAAACTAACATAAAAGCATTGCAAACAACTAATTTTCGATATGGTTTTTTTTATTCATTTAGGGAATTAAGGATCCTATTAAAACACTAATGGAATAATGTAAATTAAAAACTTAAATTACAAATGTTGTATTTAAAAAAAAAAAAAAAAAAAAAAAAAAAAAAACCTTAGTAAAGCTATTTAATCTTATAAATTACTTCATTTGATCATGAGCAACACCCTTCAGGTACTCAATAGGATCTAATAATTCGACTTTCAATACGACTTTTTTGAATTGTTTGTTAGCATCTCTATTTATTTTTAGCTTCTTTCAACCTCTTTTTTTGCAGCAGATGCTTCATGGACTGTGTTCATTCAACTGAAGGAAATATATAAAAATGCCTCCAACTACTCTTTTTCTTAAATTGGACTATTCGAACAAATTTGAGTATAATAACAAAGTACTAATTTGACTACTAAATGAGAAAGAGAGTGAGCAAATTTGACTAACAATGAAGTAGTAATCTGACGCCTAATCATCCCTCTGCTGAAAAATTCCTATGCTGAATTGACCATGCCAAATGAGCTATACCAAAATGTCTCCTCCCCACTCCATCCATGGCATTCTCAGCCTCCTTCATCTGTGAGGAGCAATTGTCCAGTATTCACAGCCATATTGGAGGATTTATATTTCGTAGCAATTCAACACTCTTTGTTTCTAAGGAAATGTTCTTGTTTCTTAATACTTTGCTTAGCTTTTGGAAGGCATCTTTTGCTATTCCAGTGCACCTTTGGATTTCAGTGTTGCATTTTCAGTCTTCTGTTAAATTACTTTCAAGATATTAAGTAAAATTTTTGTACTTAATTGATTTTATTTCAATTAAAAATACATCACTTTAAAATGCATCACTTAAAATATTTGATTTTTATTCACCTCTATTTGTACACATCCCTGATGACTCCTTTTTATTTTTTAAAATCATTTAACCACAAGCAAATCAATAAAGCCACTAGGATGCAATAGGTTACTGAGTGTTAGAGAATGAGAAAAAAACAACTATTAAGGAGACAGGACAATAAAAAAACAAGAATTAAGACAAAAGATAACGATTGGCCTTGCATTTAAATTTTTGAAAGTCAAAGTTGATTGGAAGGCAAGAAGCCAGAAGAGTTCCACAAGTAAGGAGTGCGATAAAAGAAACTATTAGCATAGAACTTAGGGTTACACGTAGCCATTTCAACTGTAAAATGATTAGACCTTGCTACCAATCTAGTATTCCACTCTCGTTACCATGGCAGAAAGTTTATCTGAACCATTACTATGAAAGTATTTATAGAAAAGGCACTTGGAGGCTACATTATGGTGGTGGAAAAATGACTGAAGCAAAAATGCCAGGTCAAGACTAATAACATTGCCAATTCTTCATTATATTTTATCAAGAATCTTTAAATACATAACAGGAGCACAAGACCAGATGTAACAGCAATATTTGAAGAATGGTTGAATGGTACAATTTATAAATATATAAGACAGATTCTGGCAAGATAAAAATATGAGTCATAAGAGTCAAAAACTTGGACACGGCCTTGATTTTTGGATATTTTGTGCATCTACAGTGGCCATGTTTGCGGAAGATGATTTTCTGTTTAGAAAAGATGGTTGGACTTAACAGGCATAGAATTTCTGCACTTTTCCCTAAAACTTGTTTGAAGGAGCAACTGCTGCCTACTTGCATTAAATTTGTATGCATGAATGCATATTGCACTTTATATAATGCACATTTTCTTTTATGTCTTTTTAGGGCTTTTGATTTATTTGTTATGTTAAAAGAACTCAACATTGACAGCCCCGAAATGACGGATTTATTGCTGAGGAGTTGTTTATGCCAGTCCAATTGTGAAATGTCTTTTCTTTTGATTCCTGACCTTATACACCACAAGATGCTGACGCCAAAGTAAGTACTTTGCATATTAAAAAGAACCCTAAAGCTAAAGAAACAAAAGAACTTAATTTATATTAACAAACATCTAGAATGTAATTATTCTTCTTTTGATTTTCCTTATTTTTGCATTCTCATATCACATTGTTTCATCCCATGTTAGGAATCCTTCTCTGTACCTGATTCAGACAAATGTGTCATTCCTATTTGACATGATTATGGTTAAGGAAATTTGACTATTGTGTGCATTGACAAAAGGGTGAGAATGGCAATATGAGAACAATGGACACCACATGAAATTCTACAAACATAACTTTGTATACATTTATACACAAAAAGCATCACTTTTGAAAGATGGAAAAGTTTATTTTTAAAGCCTTTAAACACAGGAGTCTTTACCTATCTGCTGGTAGGAGGATCCCCATGTCCTTTTGTCGTTCCTCCAATACTACTACTACTACTACTTTTCTACTGCTGTCTTCTACCTCCCCTCACTAGGCACTGCTTACTCCTTCAGTTATGATACTCCCTCATTAGGCAAACTTTTCAAGACTCTAGAACTACTACTGAACAACTAGAGTGGAAAATATCAGCCATATCTAGCTGGTCAATCAGAAAAAAAGCATTCAATTAGAATGAAGCAAAAACAGCATGTTTAGATGTAACAGAGTCTATCTTCGTCAATTACTTTAAAGTACTTTCATTAAAAAACATTTTGAATTAGTGCAGTTACTGATATAACAGAAGTAGTCTGTATTTATTCAATTGAAGTTAGTCGAGGACATGAAGGGATAAAATAAGTAACATGAAGACCCACTTTAGACCACAATTATTTTGGAGTTTTGAAATTCAATTTGTCAGTGTGCTACCAGGGATGTAAAAAAGGATACATTTATAAAGCAATTGCTTATAGTTTAAAATTTGTGTTGAAATTGATTTTCCATTTTTTTGCGGATTTTCACTAAACGCAGTGGCATAAAAATGAGTTATTTTTGATCTCATCATGATGTAAGTAACCTACATACCAGGTTTGAACAAAATCAGAAGAAAAAAGTTGAATTTATTGATTTTTCATCGGCTTTATCGATCATTGATTATTTTTTTTAAATTATTAATTTATTTTTTTTACACTAAGAACCTATCTTTTACATTGTATAATGTATGTACCACAATTGGTCAAAATCGGTTGGCTGGGTCTAGAGTGAAAAGGTACCACACAGACATCCTCTTTTTTATATATATATATATATATATATATATATATATATATATATATATGAATATGCCAGCTAAGTCCTATTTTTGGCTTCCAACAAGAAAGAGCCTCGCTGCAACTATCAAAAAATGTTTTTTAATATAATATTACTTTTCTTGGATGTACACTTTTCTCTTACCATCAAATGTTTAATGTATTAGGTTGAGTCATATTGTTTTCGTTTAATGAAGTAATTGTAATATTTTTAATAATAAAATTGAAAAACAAAAATGGAAAATATTAATAACTCAAGTTCATACAAAATACAATTAATATTCAAAGGATTTTAAAATTCTAATCAGTGGCAGGTGGAGGATCATGTTTACATTCTAACAGTTTTCATAAAAATTTCCACTATTAAAAAAAAAATCTTTAATTTAGGATATTGTATGGTCTAAGGTTATTTTCTAATTGATTAAATAATTTTTTCAAGATAATTTTTTTTTATTTTTATTTTTTTTTGTTTAACTCCATATCAACTCCTTACGGGTTATTTAATACTGAAATTTAATTTTCTTGGCAGGCTTGAATTAGTAAAAATATATTACTCCAATTTCACAATTGAATGGTAGACAATACTCAGCTTTTCTGTATATACATGTTTGGTTTAGCAGCATATCAGCCTCTGTTATTTAATGCCAAAATCTAAATATTTTGAACAAAA
This sequence comes from Acanthosepion pharaonis, assembly GCA_903632075.3. Classification (NCBI taxonomy): domain Eukaryota; kingdom Metazoa; phylum Mollusca; class Cephalopoda; order Sepiida; family Sepiidae; genus Acanthosepion; species Acanthosepion pharaonis. The sequence goes on from CAHIKZ030000020.1 coordinate 869,057, forward strand.
TTTTATGTCTACAGCTAAATATATTTTAAATGCAATTGTATGCCTTCAATTACAGATGAAATTTATTGTTGGTATTTTTTTTTATATAAAAATGTATTTTTATACTTTTATAGTGTTTGTTTGTGAGTTCACTATTTGCCCATAAGTGGAACCCTAACAGGTACTACCACCACAGGGTGAACCTGGAAACAAGAGTAAGTAATAGGATAGGCGATTCCATAGTCCACAACATCTCCACTCTCCCAATCAAAGGTCTTGTTGCCAGATGTAGTTTATCGTCATACCCAGGAATGATTTTTTTTTTCTTTCAAGAAAATTAGATTTTTTTGTAAAAATGATTTAATGTAGGTAAAATGGGATTGGGATTTTCTCTGACCTTTTGGCTTATGGTATATCACATTAAAACACCAGTTTTCATACAATCACTGAAGTTGAAATTATGTCAAGCCTGGCCAGTACCTAGATAGGTGACTGCTTGGGAATACCAGGTGCTGTAAGCTTCGCTGTGCGGGTAATAAATAACAGCTCAGAACTTGAAATCAGTGTGCCGAGTTCCAGTTCCTGTCAGGTTTGTTATATTCACTTACATGTAAATAACCAAAGGGAAGGTATTAATGGGGGTTGATTGGTCACCCTGACACGATCTTAACCACCCCCTTAATACCTTCCCCTTTGTTATTTACAGGAATTGAAACTCCGCATGCTGATTTCCATTTTGTGTATAACTTAGCAGCATAAAACTCTCTGCAAACAAAGCCTCTTTATCATTCCTTTTCCTTTTAGCTATTCCATTACATTTGAGTATTAAGGTGTTGTTATATCATTGATATAATAATGCCCATAATGGGGGAAATGCAAACTGAGAGAATATTCCTTTCTTACAGAGCACTACCATCAGCTAAGTCATACACAAAATTATATACGCATATTTACATGTGATATGCAGAAAAACTATAAGATATATATGCCACAGCAAGTAGTGTGAAAATGTTGAGCAATAGGGTCTTACTTGCAACAATTCTCAATGGGAATTCAAACTGTGGGAGGATTCTTCTGTGTTTCTGTAAAAGCCATATTTATATTTCCCAGCAAAGCATTTTTTGTCGTATGTCCAGAAGTCGCTTTTCTGTCTGCAATCCGTCTAGTCTCGGCGAAGCCTAGAAAAGCAGTGACCCCACGTCCACTCCTTGGGTTTTTAATCGGTAGCGTGGTTCTCTTATGCAAATAAGTCTGCTGCATAAAAAATAACGCGAGGCCAGGCAATTGCTTTGCTCCTGGTAAGTCACTGTCACTCCTAAAAGCAACAGTTGCTTTTCAGGAGATAAAATTTGCAACTGCTCAATTTGACTCCTGAAAGCTGACTGACTGATCACTTTAGTCAGTATATAAATTGGCATCACTAAGCCGCCATCATGTGGCTTCATCTCAAATGGAGATGATCATCTTTTTCATCAGAACAATATGAATCCATCTTCTCCCTCCAGCTATGGGTTAATTAGGGGAACATGTATCAGTAAATCATTATCTCTAACACATACAATCTCAAAATATTTTCTGGCTTTAAATAACCTTCAAAATGTTTAGCCATAAAAAAATGAAATCAATCTTTCTCTATTTTTTTTTTCTTTTATTTGCTTTCTAGAATTGTTCATGACATCTTCACCATTTGTGCACCATGTCCTCTCAAGTATGAAGAAAAGTTGTGGAAATTGTATGAGACAATGATGTTATTGAATCTTTCTGCATCATTAAATTCAATCCTGATCCTTTTACAGTAAGTTGTTTTTCAAATCTTTCATCTGTAACCCACTTTTAATCCAATTGGTGATTTTTAAACTGGACCATTCTCTTGCAACAAATCTAGTGAGAATATTTGGTTATTATATAAATTCATTTGTTTTTGTTTTGTTTTTTTTTATAATTTATTTTGATACTTATTTATTAATGATTCTGGTGACTCCTTTAACAATGTTCTTCATTGTCTACAACTTATTGTCAACAATATACTGTTCAATGCCTCAATGATAGAAATCACTGGGTTTTGACTCAAAAGATTCATTAACCTATGTTTTAACTCCACATCATTGTTGAATGAAACACCCCTCAAATTAGTATGGAGTGACTGAAAAAGGTAGTAGTCTGAAGGGGCTAAGTTAGTAAAATATGGATTATCATGTTGAATAATCACACCGTATTGCTGGTGAAGTCTTTTCAACTAAATTGCTTCTTTGAGCCTGTCCATTTGTCCAACATACAGCTTAGCATGAACCATTTGGTTGTTTTTGGATCATTTCATATAATTCTCTTGGTAATGAATTCATCTCCATACACAGCAGAAATGTCTCAAGCAGCTTTGACAGCTTTGTGACCTTGATAAAAAGCAAAGAGATGTTGAACATGTTCATTCTTGTCTACTTGGCATTCCATCTCAGAGGTGTATCTAATCTGAAATTAAATTTAAATAATATTACACAAGTCTCACGGAATAACCAGAGTTACTAAAAAACAAAATTGCTATAAAAGATTATCAATAAAAATGAACAAATGTTACAACCTAATAACAAAGTCTTAATGTATATTTCTTCCATATCAATAAAAAAAAATATTTTTTCCCTTTTTTGTCATTTCAGAATGTATTTTAAGATGTCAAATTGGTACAAAATTTGGCTGCTTCTCTTAAATACAATTCACATAGAACCATTGTCTGTGATTCCGACTGCAATTTGCCATGGAGCTTTAACATTTGTCCTCAATGATTCCTTGTGCCAATATCTGCCGCAGGCTGTTGAATGGATTAGTATATGTGCTGTTGATGACTTGTGGAATATTGAACCTTGTGTAAGTTGAAGTTTTACTTGATCAGAGCCATTTTTAAAATATAGTAGATAAATTGGGAATTTGTTTTACATTTTGGGATCCAAAATAAAGTTAGCAGATACAGGCTTCAGAAAATACTGAACGAGAGATTTGCATGACTTAAATAAGAATAAATAAGCCTTGCTTTGCTGTGAGGTCTCTTGTGGCTGTGTGGTCTAAAGCATACATAGCTTGAAGGTTGTCCAGATGTAAGAGGGGGACATTTTCTTCATTAAAACTTTTGTGTGTCTCGGCCATTAGATGTCAATTATGTTTTTACCAATTTTTTTTAAGTAAAAAGATATCTATTCAAACATGTGTATACATGAAATGTAATGTTTATAATAATAATAATAAAAACAAAGTATAAATGGGGCAAGGAGGGACCTCCTGCTTCTCCTGTTCCTGGTACCACTTTTGATAATCTGCTTTCTCATCTGGTCCTTCCTCTTGTTCTTCCAAGAAGGTTATTGTTAATGTCCAGACCTCTCAAGTCTATGAGATCAGTGCAGGCACTCCCAAGAAGGCAGGTTGATTTTTCACTACTTTTAGAAAATCAACATTGCAGTTGGTGGGGTTTGATACCAAAAGTACTGATACCAAAAGTTAGATTCATAGCTTTTACCAATTTTTGGGCATTTATTTTTAAAGATCATTTGAAACAAATGTACAGAAATACCTAATTTCTGTAGGTTTTTGTTTAAACTAACTACAAAATTTGACTATTTCAAGAATAAATCCAAATAAAGTTGATATTTTTTGTTTTAGATACATTGAATGGAAAATATATTTAAACCAGAATACTAATTACGAATCACCAGAAGCAAAAGTTGCAATATTTTTTTTACTGTATTTGATAACTAAAAACTGTCAAAAAAAAAAAAATTGGTAAGATTACAAAAAAGGCAACTCAATATTTGAAGAAAAGAGAGGGAAGCCATGTCACATAGATTACAAAGTCAGTGATGTCAAGATGCCCGGTCAAGATTGATTACATTACAGATCTTTCTTTGGATTTTGTCAAAAATCTCTATGTACTGCAGGAGAATCAGACCAGATGTAGAGTCACTATTGTCCAATACATTAGAGCCTAAATAAAAAAAAAAAAATTGCATTTCTTAAATAGGTTCATCAGACTTTCCTTATTTGTGAAAGTCTTATGTGGCTAAGTGGTCTAAAAGCACACCAACCTTAACAGTTTTCCTCAACAACACAGATTTAAATCCTACAAGAAGACAAATGTTCTTTATTTAGACACTTGGATACAGTCTGGTAGTCATAGATTGACTTTTTTTTTTTTTTTTTTTAGGGACATCTATTCTAAAGCCATTAATTTCTTATGAATTAATATGGCTTTGAGGGAATTAAGATGAAGACCATCCTTCTTTGAACCTTATTGACTAGTGCTACAGAACTGTACCTGTGGGAGAATGAAAATTAAATGATAAATAAAATAAATAATAAACATAATAATTAAAAAAAAAAAAATAATTTCATTTTCCCATAATGCAATTCAGTGACCCTCTTTCAACATGTTGACTTGAGGTTAACTACTCTCTTACTTCCAAGTTTAGTACACACACATCCGTCAATAAAAATTGGCCCTTAATTTTCAAACCAAGTTTTTGTGTTAATTATTGTGATCCAACAACATTACCATCTTCTGATACTGGACGAAAAACCAAATACCAATCCACTACATACAAAATAATAAAAAACCAGATTACTTGATGACTTTCAGCAACAACTAAAATGGATACCACATGTCAGTGGAAGAGAAAATCACCTCAAAATACTGACTTTTAAGATAAAGATTTTATAAATTTCAACCAAAAGCAGCACTAGTTGCTCATTCAATGAATGTTGAATATTTCCTTATAAAGAAATAGCAAATATTAACATTACCATAAAATGTACATTATTTACATTATTCAGATTATTGTCCTCATCTTTGATGCCATATTTATTACAACTTTTTGGCCTTTCAGTATCTGTCTATATTTCTGAGATGAGGTATTATGTACACTATTTACATTATTCGGACTATTGTCCTCATCTTTGTTGCCATATTTATTGTTTTGGCCATTGTACACTCTGGCCTTCTTCAGGTGGTTGGAATGTCAAACTGAACCCTTTATTTTGCTCACTGGGGTAGACTGTTCTAGTTCCACGTGCCATGTTTTAATGGATGTCAGTTATCAGTTATCTCCTGTTAATTCCCCTCTCCAAGTTCTCCACTGCCTTAACCGGGTATTGAACTCACACTCTTTGGGTCCTGTCACTGGATATATAGACAGATACCATAAAATGTCATCAGACAATTTCTATACACTGATGATGTTTGCAAAATCACAATACCCTTCCAAACTGATTTGAAAACATTTTTTTTTGTTGTTCTTTTTGTTTTTCAGTTGCTCTATCATTTAAGTCTGTTCTTTAAAACAAAAGGCTATTCCAATGCTTATTGGATTCTCCGCAGACATCTGCAACAGATCAACAATTTTCCTGAAGAGGTAAGTAATGGTAAATTATTTCTAAAAGAATGAAGAAAATATTAAAATGAACATTAAATTTAGGGTGGGGATTGTGCAGCAGTTAAACTAGTTCTTCTGAACAAGCCTTTAAATATTAAATTTGTCTATATTTCTGAGATGTGGTATTGTGTACACTATTTACATTATTTGGACTATTGTCCTCATGTTTGTCGCCATATTTATAACGTCTCAGCTGTTGTATGCTCTGCCCTTCTTCAGATGGTTGAACTGAACCCTTTATTTAACTCGCTGGATAGACTGTCCACAAGGATACATGGCACAGTGGATAAAGGCGTTAGTCAGATCCAGTGACAAGACCCAAAGAGTGTGAGTTCAATACCTGCTTAAGGCAGTGGAGTACTTGGGGAGGATAATTAACAGGAGATAACTGACAACTAACATCCATTAAACATGGCACATGGAACTAGAACAGTCTACCCCAGTGAGCGAAATAAAGGGTTCAGTTCAACATTCCAACCACCTGAAGAAGGCCGGAGTGTATAATGGGCGAAACGTAATAAATATGGTGACAAAGATGAGAACAATAGTCCGAATAATGTAAATAGTGTAAACATAAATTTCTGTATTGATAATCAAAATAGTCCATACATTGTAGCAAAATTTTTAACAATAATATAAAATCCTCTAAGGTAATTTCCAATAAAATCTAGTTAGCACTTTCCAAGTAATTTTTTATCTATACCCTCCTCATAAATAAAACCTCTATCCAAAGAAGATAACTTCAGATCTGTTAACTGCTAATTAGAGATGTTTTTCTTTTAATTAAGAAGAAAATCATAAGAATAAGCAGGAAAGAATTGTTGACAATACTTTATTAATTAGATGACATACACTTTTTAGTTTCACCAATCCTAATCTTCATTGCTAAAACCCATCATGCCATGCACTTTGTAGTTAACTACCCTCATTTCCTTTGGTGAAATCTAAGTTTGACTTTGACAGCTTCTTCCTTAAAACAACTGCCTTGTGGAACAGACTCCCAAGTGGATGCTTCTTCAATCACCACAATCTTAACAGTTGTCTTCTACATGTATACATATAAGGTGTGCCTCTTATTCTGTAACCTTCAACCTCAAGTGGCCTTCAGGCCTTGTCCATCATTGTAATAAAAAACAAAAATTAACGTTGGTGATAATTTGCATTTACAAATCATATTAGAAAGGTAGCATTTAATCTTTTAATAGAGGCATAACATTCTGATTACAATTATTTTTTACCTTCTCTCATTTATCATAAAATAGTACAATTAAGAACTTTTTGTTTGGGTTATAAACAAAGGCCTAAAAATGTGTGTGTGTGTGTATATATATGTATATATATATATATATATATATATATATATATATATATATATATATATATTTATGCAAAACTAGGTAATCCGTATGGGTAGACCCAAGGAGGATGATATCCAGAGAGCTCAATGTAAGTTCAGAGCAAATATGTTTGAATAAAAACAGACAAGTTTAAGGTTCCATGTAATAAGTTATTTCATCACAACCCTTTTACAGGGCTCTGGGTCATCAGACTTTACTTCCAAAAGTTGAAATGAAAAATTTTTCATTTCAACTTTTGGAAGTAAAGTCTGATGATCCAGAGCCCTGTGAAATAACTTATTACATGGAACCTTAAAGTGATCTGTTTTTATTCACATATATAATATATATATATATTTCAAATGTTATTTTTAGTAGTGGTTCTATATAGTCACCTTTGTCTACATGTGAGTGTTCAGATAGATGTAATGCACTGTTTAAAGTAAAAAAAAAACACACTCTCCATGACCGAGCGGTCTAAAGCACACCAGATCAAATAGTTGTTTCTCCTACAAAGAGGGATGCAGGTTTGAACCCTACTGGAGAGCACATTTTCATTGTTTTATCAAGTGCAGAGCCCGATAGTTTAAAACTTGGCATGTATTTCAAACCTGGGTATCCACTAAAAATAACATTTGAAGTAATGATGTTGGATTGAAAATAAATCCATTAATTCATTAAAGATAATAAGTGAGCTATAGAAGAAATGATTATTCTCCCATTTACATTTCCCCCATTATGGGCATTATTATATCCAGAATATAATAACACCATACTTCATGGATGGAATGGAACAGTTGATTGAAAGTGATAAAAAACATTTTTATATCACTAAGCTATGTACAAAATTACATACACACATTTACATTTGTCCCATGCAGAGAAACTATAACACATATACTGCAATAAGCACTATGAAAAGGGGATGAAAAGAATCTTACTTGTAATAATTTCCAACAAAAATTGGAACTGTTGGAGACTCTTCTGTATTTCTGGAGAAACCATATTTAGGATCCCAGATTTGAGTGGGCCAGATTTATCTGCTATGTCACTAGTGAGGACATATTCATCTCAAACAGAGAAATAGTAAGCTGTGAGTTTTTCACATGAGGACTGTGAGCTGGAGATATTTTCTATATTTAGTGATGATGTATTTCCATAAAACACTGACATGGGCTTGTAAGCTGCACCACATGACAGGTGGCTGGCCCAGGCAGAATGAACAACTTGACTACAGGCAGTTAACTCTATGACTACATTCAGACCAAAGAGAGGTAATTGTCTTTTGTATCCCTACAGAAATATATAAATTTTTAAAAACTATTGATAGGATTTTTTTTTTCTGTCATGTGGCAAAATTTGGTCACCTTCAATCACTCTTGAACAGTAAGTGTCAGCTAAATGTTGCCTTAACCAAATCTCCATTCTAACCATTTTCTGTCATTTTATCTTTTGGTGCCTAACAGCAGGAAACTTATTTTTCCAGATTATCTTCATTGATGAGGTTGATGAACCACAAACAAATCCAGAATATTTTTCCTGCCTACAAAATATCCAGGTAAAAAAAAAAAAAATTGGAATAATTTCATAATTTTGATTTGTTTATTGGGGGGCGGTTGTTTTTTACCTTATCTGAATTATTTTTGTAACTGTTGCATGTATTTTTATTACTAACTAGTTCAGTACCTTTCATGTCACTGATGGCTAGATGATCAAATTTCAAATCTAAATTGTTCATTTAAAATACATTTATTAGAAAATATATTTGTAACTCACTGGGCATTATACCCTTTATCGTTGACATATCAATCAACACACCTATCATTTCTCAATTCATATACAGCTCACTAGTTTTGTTGAGTAATACCCGACCTTACTGTCATTTTACTTTCTTTTCCCTCATCAGTTGGGGTCAGTGTGTCATCTCAAAAGGGTTGATTCGGGTTTCCTAAAATCTTAAGATTTTGGGATTGATGGTGAAGTCTAATGTGAATCTCTTGTACATGTTTTGTACCATGGACAAGATTGCATAATTCCTGTCCATGGCTGTGGTAAGCTTTTGTCACTTTCATCCAGGTGCACATCAGAATTCAGGTGGGAAAAAGAACTCCTTCAATGAAATGCACAACACTGTTAACTCTAAAAAGTTTATTAAACATAAAAAAAAAAATAATTGGCTGAATAAAATGTCTCTATTAGCTACTGCAAATTTAAATACTCTACTGCAGGAGTGTGTATATTTGGAGATTCTGGTTGCAACCATTAAAGTGATGTCTGCCAATTCTCACTCACTACATTGGTTATGAATGTGTTTGTGTTTTCTCAATGGTTTGGAAATTGCAGGTGTGCTTTTAGTGATAACTATCTTACAAGCAATTCTTACGCGCACTGGCTATATAGAGAAATCTTTTAATGGTTGATGTCATCCTTTACCTAGACAAGGGACAAAAAATGACAATTCACAATGCCCAATTTCATTATCTCCATATTTCCATAAAGGGACAATCTGGCTTTTCTCCCTCACATCAGAAATAAAAATACAAATTTCAGCTACAAAAATCAGATGACCATTGCAGAAAAAGATAAATCCTAATCTCAGGTGATCTTGCTAATTGGCTATATGGTATTTCCTTTTAATGTCTTCCTAATTAGTTTTCTATAATGATACTTGTTTCCTGAGTGGCCAACACATCAATTGTTGGAGCAGTACAGGGAACCAACCATTTTTCTTGCATCTTTAAAGATGGATCATATGTACAAGTTCCATTTGAAGTCTGGGTTGTTTAAGTCCCAATAGGTGCTTAAGGCATAGGGCCTCCCTCAGGGAACACCAAGACTGATGAAAGTTTTGGGCCTGATCAGCAATGATGGAATGTCACTAGATGGTTTTCGAAGCAATGAGTGTGACCAGCCAGTTTTTTTTTTCTCTCACCAAGCTGTTAAAGCAAGGTCAGAGGAGAGATCAGTTGCCAAGCTCTGGGCACCTAGACTTTTGAAGATGTACCCATATATTTGTGTATCATCAGAATAGATATTCAAAAATGATCAGATATTGACAACACATCAATTGTACATAAACCAGATATTCTCTGGTTCTTTGTCCAGAATAAATTAGATTATTATTTTCTGTGATTGCATGCATTTTCTACCAATAATGTATTGTAAAACAATGTCCATTTTCTAGTTTCTCCGGACTCCAGCAATTCGAACAATACATTAATCATCTTTCTTATCAGCTGGAAGTGTATAGGGTTGGGAAACTTGGTTTTGCTCAATCTTACTAAATCTGGGCTAGTTAAATCTGGGTCCGATTCTCATTGGAACTGTTCTTAATTTCATTTTTTAATTCGAAGACATATTTTAATGAGTTTCATCTTTAAATTTCTTCCCAACCATTCAACCCAATCACCTGAGAATTTTAATGATTATCATCCAATTAATCGTCTCTCCAAATCACCATCTTTTAATCTCATGAATTTAAAAGCCAGCACCATGTTACATATTCAGTTTTAAATACAGGAGTGATATAAATAACTTCAAACAGCTGGCTTATACTCTTTTTTTGTGTACCTCCTGTTTCAAATAAATTTGCATATGGAAAAAAAATGATGTTCAAAATTAGTCTAAATGTATTGAATAAATGCAATCTCTTATCCAAAATGCTAAAATGTCCAAAACTTTGAAATATTTGACTTTTTCAGTTCACTTTGTTTACTAATAAAATGTTTCCCAGTGTGGTCTATATTTTAATCTTTTCATTTTACCACTGTACTGTACAAATAAACAAGAATATTACAAAGTGATGCTGAAAAGTTATCAGCTTGATCAAGAAGACTTTTCAAATGAAAAACAAAAAATCTGATGTTTGGTTATATTTTGGAAAGTGAGTCAGGCCATATACTCCTCAGCATCTCCCTCATATTTAGTGTTCATTTAACCCTGATTTTGTGAATATTTACAAAGCCACTCTCTAGCAATCAGCTTGTTATTCCTATTATACGATAACCATGCCATTTCCCTTCAGGATGTTGATGAGCATGGCTCTCTACAACTTCCTATCATTTGTAACTCTTAGCATTTTGTCTTTTTTCTATCTTCCACTCTTTGTTCTGCTATCCATTTACATGAGCTTGTTAGATCACATGTTTGCTTCTGCACCTCCTGTCTTCAATATGCATCCTGGGTAAGACAATAAACTACATCTGGCAGCAAGGCCTCTGATTGGGAGGTTTTGAGGAGCATGGAACCGCCTCTTAATTGCTGGTGTCCACTCTGACTCTGGTAGAACTTTTTAGGGTCCCAGCTATGGGAAAATAGTTACCCCAAAACTGGGGTCAAAACACGATGAAAATACAATAATCGGTTTTAATACCAGCAATACATTTTTGTAACAATATTACCAGCAATGAATTTTTGAAGAAAAAAATATATTACCATCAATACATCTTTGGAAAAAAAAATATATTAGCAGCAATAAAAACTTTGTTGGCATTAAATAACCCATTGAGATTGATATGCCGTAAAACAAACCAAGCTAAACCAAAGCCTTCAATACGACCTTTGAGTGTCAAGTCTTATTTCCTGATTATGTCTCTCAGAAATTTCAACTATCTCTTTATAATTCTGAATATAAGTGACCTTTTTGTTTCCATTTTCCTTGGATTTACAGTACCTATACTGTCATTCCAAAATCTGAAACCTTCTAAATTCTAAAAAGTTATTTTGAATTGTGTACCTGTACGTGTAGATAAATTAATTTACATGAAAATCAAATGTTTAAGCTTATGTCAATTAATCCTTCATTTTTTTTTTTTTTTTTTTTTTTTGTAGGAAATTCAATCCAACAAAAACTGGCTTCAACTGTCTGACATTTTCATATACATTTATGAGAGTTTGCAGCTAAATTCAACTTGGTTCATTCAACCAATTGTTGAAGCTTTTCTGAAAATTGATAACTTTTCTCTGATGACAACAATGTTCAGTGATTTTGTTTACACCACTTGTGGCCAATTAAATAATTTAGGTAAGAAAATCTGCTTTTTTTTTCCCCCCTCGTTTTCTCTTTAGTCTTTACGTTTAGTTTACTTAGTCTTAATTCTTGACCATTGATAGTTCCTTCAGAATTCACTTGTTTATTTCTTTCAACTAATGTAACAGACATGGTTTTTGTTTCTCAACACCTTCCCTAACCTTAATAACCCCAAAACATGCTAGAGGCACAGATCAAGTTTGTTGGTTTTTTTTTTTTCAACAGGGCATACTCACACAAGCAGACACACATCTATATATATTTATAGACATTTGGTGAATTTTATTGCTACAATATCATTAACCTAGGAGATTTGTTTTTGTTTTTTGGGGGTTTTTTTGTTTGTTTTTTTTTGGGGGTTTTTTTGTTTGTTTTTTTTTTTTTTTGTTTTTTTTGGGGGGTTTGTTTTTTTTGGGGTTTTTTTTTTTTTTTTTTCATCCTTACACTCAACAGATGTTGGAATTTTAGATTATCATGTTTTAATCACAAGAACAATTTCTTTTTAGAGAAAATGAAAACAAAATGGTAACTGACTCTATAATACTGTATTATTAAATTTAAATAATTTTGGGAGGGGATCTTCTGTTCATTTAAATTTGAATTACTTCAGTAGGAACAGCCTCTTGAGTGACAGACAGCCTGGTTCACTGTTGATATGCCAGCTGCTATGACTCACAGAATTAGTAAAGCACTAGACAACAAATACATTTCAAGGATGATCACATGAGATATTTCAAAGGCTTTTGACAAGATGTAGCATAAAGGATTACTGCACAAGACCTATGGAATTACTGGAAGAGTCTTCTCGGTTAGTCCTTCCTAATGGGTAGGTCCCTGAAGATAGTTGTTAATGGCCAGTCCTCAGAGGCCCAAGTGATTAATGCAGATGTCCTCCAAGGTTTGCTTCTTGATCCAATCTTCTTTCTACTTTACATAAATGATCTGTCAATATCTGATCATTTGTGAATATCTTTTCTGATGATACAAATATATGGGTACATCTCCAAAAGTCTAGGTGGCCAGAGCTTGGCAGCTGATCTCTCCTCTGACCTAGCTCTAACAGCTTGGGGAGAGGAAAAACTGGCTGGTCACACTCATTGCCTCAAAAACCATCTAGTGACATTCTATCATTGCTGATCAGGCCCAGAACTTTCACTATTCTTGGTGTTCCCTAAGGGAGGCCCCATACCTTGAGCACGTATTGGAACTTCAACAACCCAGACCTCAAATGGAACTTGTACCTATGATCTATCATTAAAGATGCAAGAAAAATAGTTGGTTCCCTGTACTGCTCCAACAAGTACCTGACTCTTCCTGTTATCCTCTGGCTTTACAAGAGCCAGATCAGGCCAAAAATGGAGTATCGCTGCCATATATGGGAAGGTGCTGCCCTTACTTTGTCTTCACTTTCTAGTCTTGCAACGTCCAAAAGTGTCACTGCATCCATGTGAGTGACAATTTATTTTCCATCCTACAATCTCTTTCTCACAAATGAAATGTGGCAATCCTCCGGTTACACTATTTCTACGGAAAGTGTTCAAATGAACTATATTCCTTAGTTCCACTAATTCTAACTTTCATGGTTAAGACCCACCATGTCATGCATATTATTGCAAAGTACCCTCATTCCCTTCCCATTTCATTGTTGAGATGTAAGTTCCACTCAAGCAGATTCATACCCCTGAAATGCATCATTACTTTACCCACACCCTAACACACCAGCTCACAAAATAATTGGATAAAAAAATTCTAAATTAAGGTTGAAAATTGAGTACTGTTGCTGAGTCTTCGTTTTCCACTCTCGAGAGTCAAAAAGAGTTTCCGCATCATTGTGGGTGACAAATTATTTTCCATCCTACAACCCCTTCCTCACAGAAGAAATGTTACAAGCCTATTGCTGCTCTCACTATTTCCATGGAACTACATTCCTTAGTTCCACTAATTCTAACTTTCATGGTTAAGACCCACTATGTCATGCATATTATTGCAAAGTACCCTCATTCCCTTCCCATTTCATTGTTGAGATGTAAGTTCTACTCAAGCAGCTTCTTCCCACAAACCACTGTTCAAGTCTAGGGTTAACTATTATCTTCCTCACATATCCACATAAACTGTGCCTCTTTCTCTGCAGGCTTACAGCCTCATCGCATTGTAGATAGCAATTGACATTGCATTTAAATGTTTGCAGATTAAAGTTGGCTGGAAAGCATGGAACTGGAAGTGAGTTCCACAAGCGAAAAGTGCGAGAAAAGAAACTTAGCATAGAACTGATGGCTACATCTTGTCAGCTTAACTGTAATTTGAGATCTTGATGTAAGTCTAGTACTGTGCTTAAATTCATAAACTCTAGGTACCATAGTAAAGAAATCATTATTGTTATGACCCTTTCATTTTATTTATTCTTTTCCTTCAAAGGGCAATCAATTTAAAATTAATTTATGTAGCAAAGTAAGCCTTCACCTCTTAAAACTTAGAAAAATGTTGGGTTTTTTTTTGTTTTTGTTTTTTAAATCTTATATATATTACACAGCAAAATCCAAATTTACCTCATATTACATTTCAACCAGCGCAAAGTATGTTAGTCTTATTCAACCCTGGTGTATGGACTGTATTCATGTTGGAATTAGAGATTTAATGTTTAAATTTGACAGCAGTTGAAAATTGATACAGAACCTACTTATTTTGATGCCTCAGCCAGACAAAATGTCCAAGTTGGTGGTAAGGGTGATTGGAATTTTAAACTGAACCCTTTTTGTCCATCAGGGTAGATTGTTCTCAACTCTCCAAGTTTTGGTTCACTACTGCTGTGGCCTGGTATTGAACTCAAACTCTTTGGGTCTAGGCACTGGATCTAACCAACGTCTTTATTCATTGGGCTATGATAGTATGTCTGTCTTCAAGTTATCTTTAAAATATATATCCACTGAGCTATGTGTTCTCAAGGGAAATAACTGAGACATATGGAAGAGGCATGGCATGAATCTACCCCAATGGACGAAATAATGGTTTGGTTTGAAATTCCAATCACCTGAAGAAAGCCAGAGTGTACAAAAGCCGAAACTTGAATATGGCAATGAAGATGAGGATAACAGTCTGAATAATGTAAATAATGCAACTAAGAATGAATTAATTAATTAATTAAAGCTGGGTAACATGAAATAGAATCCTTGGTACTGCACTGCCAAGCTGTCTGTCCTCCCTGGAAATGTGCCTGCTTTTATAGAGCCTAAAACTTTAGCAGTTGGCTAGCACCGCTAATACTGCTCAGCTCACTGTCCTGAGTATCTGACGGAGAAGATGGTTGAGACATTGTATCATCATAACCGGATGTTCTAGTGGTTCATACCAGTTCTGTTCTGGCAGGGCAGCCATATGTTGTCTTTCTGCAGAGACAACACCCTAAACATCGTCTCTTTGACTGACGGGGGTAGGTACCGGTATCAGTAGCAATTGGCTGTTCTGTCTGCATTTCATTTCCCCACATTGCTAACAACAGTACAATCTCATCTCTCAAAGTAAAAACATCTCTTTCAATCAATATTGCTGACTGAGCCACTTTACTACAGAAGCTCTCCATATGCTTGCCTATTTCAAAGTTGAAGGCTATTATTATTATTATTATCTATTCCAAGTATTGTCCTCATCATCAAATTAGGTAACTGAAGGGGTTTTCTTTTTATTGATATGGAGGTGGGGTATCTGCCAACAAAGTGGGATGGAAAACTCAGCAGCACCAGAATCAAACACTGGATCACAACGAGCAGCGCATGGACATACCACATGTATCGGATGAATGCAGACAAGACACCAGAAATGCAAACAAGGATGAATAAATTTGAAACAGCACTGGGTAACACAAACAAAAATCCTTGGTAACACACAGCAGTTCCCATTGTGTGGCCAATGTGGTGTGCAGCCAAGCTCTGCCTCTTCCCAGAAAATATGCCTGCTTTTATTGAATCTAAAACTTTAGCAGTTGACTAGCAAAGGAATCATTTGCACAGCTAATACCCCTCAACTCGCTGTCCCGACTATATTGTGAGGAAGCTGGTAAACACTTTTTCTTCATAACTAGATGTTCCGGGATTCACACTGGCTCTGTTCTAGCATGGCAGTCATGTGTTGGCTTTCTGCAGAGACAGCACACTAAATATCGTCTCTTTGACCAACGGATGTGGGTACAATTATCAGTAGCAATTGACTGCTCCATCTGCATTTACTTTCTGCTCCACTCTCTTATAAAAGAAAAACTAAGTAAACTAGAAAACTGAATAAAAAAAAAAAAAATTAAAAAAATCTTATAAAATTTTTCGTGTAATTCACATTCAGTGAAACATTTCTATGAAGCAATGGCCAAGATTGTGTTTTAAAAGAGAAAAATCTAGTTGACTTGGGTATTTCTAGAAGGTGACCCTTGTAATTATAATGTTTAGTACAAAAGAACATTGCTAGTAATGAATAAAATTATTTTACAATCCTCTAAGTGGGGATAGAAATGCTCATTTTATTTATTACTAATGTAAATCTAAATGGAACCTCAGATTATTAATGCCTCTCTCATCACAAACAAATGAACAGATTTTCCAAACAAAAAATGTCTCTAGCGATGAACAGTGTCTCAAATGATAAACATAAGCCAGCGATAATGTGGGACAACAAGTTGGAGTATCGACAGGAGTGTCAGTTGTAGTGTAGCTTTCACTCCATACACATCTCTGTTTGAATTTTCAGTGGCTTCTCCTGCATGTCATTATGTTTAGTGTTACAAAATGCTTCATAGATGGTATTCTGACTGAGCGGTTGCCTGTGTCTGGGTTTTGGATAAAAGTCCAGAATGGTGTGAATTCAACAAGTATCTGCAAGAATTCTTAATCGTCAATATGCCTCCCATACCAAGGTTAGTAACTGGCTAAGACCACCAGCAAAGGAACACTGAGCCAATGTGTGACATTCATTCCTATGACATCATTCCTCCCACTGCTTCTTAGAATCTAAGCTGCCATCACTCTCTCCTAATGAAATGAATAACAAAAAGAAAGGGTCCTTTTCGTTGATACCATTTTATATAGTAGTGTGGGGACCTAGAGATGATAGAGATGCAACATTAGTATTTTTTTTTTTTTTTGTAAATTATTAAATAAGGCCACATGATACTGATAGCAGCAAAGTCAAAAGAAAAATGATCAGAATCATGATAATTGAAGAAAGAAATCACAGCTGAATATAAAAATGGTGTTCATATGGTAAAACTGAATTATGTTTTTTTTTTTGTCTATATTTTATCTGTTCATTTTTTTTTTTTTTTTTTTTGTTAGATTTTATGATTTTCATTGTTTTTGTGCAGAAAGTCCTGTCATGAAATTTTAAATAAGCAATCATCTGGGGTCCATGAACAGGTTAATCCATTTTACATTGACTCATTTCATTCACGAATGCCCTTCAGGAACAAATTTAATTTGAAATTTGTTAACTGAAGTTCCGCCCACTGACAAATATATATGTATAGTACAAGGTAAAAAAAATGGGCACACTCATAGAAAGTTGATTTTTGTATTTTTACCAAGACAAGTGAGTAATAGAATACATGTATTAATACAGGTGTATATGTGTACATTATACAAGTATTTTGTTGGGTAAGCTTTTGCTTTAATAATGGCTTTAATTCTTTGCTATAGACTAAATTCTTTAGTAAGTTAACATCCTTTGACATATTTTCCCAGCATTTTTTTAATTCGTGAAAAAGATCATGTGTTAACTTTCTTATTACAGGCATGCTTGTCCATTATCACTTAGAGTTTTCAGTTAGGTTTGCATTGGAGCTTCCGGTGCAAATGCCAAACAGTACAATATGCCATTTCCAAACTTCTTGCAGAGTGAATTCCATCATGGTGCTCTTTTTGTCACAGACAGTGCCCAACTGACCCTACTATACTCTACAGTTGACAAAAACAAACACACATGTGTGAAATTAAAAATATAAAATGGCAACAGTTTACCCATTGCACCCTGTACATACATACACACTAATTTTATCTAAATTTGACACAGGGTTGAATGGGTTGGGATAAGATGTTTATGCATACTCAGAAAAATATTTATTCTCTTTCAGGGAAAGAAAATTCCTCATACCCAATTTCCGGTTGTCGGAAGCATCTTGTTCAGATGATAGCAGATTTGATCAATTTTTGCTACAGCCATCATATGTGGGCTGAGGGTAATCAAATTGTTTCTGTTTTGCTTAAAAACAAACTGGAATTTGACCTCAAAGATCACCTGGATTCCATTCCCTACAACACTGCTTTGTTGGCCTTGGATATCTGTCTCCATTCAGTAGAACCCCAGAAAGCTCTTTCGCTTCTTGAAGGTAAATTGTCTGTAATCTTTCTCCATGATTAACTTTACTTCTTTATTTGCTGTTGAGGAAAATATTCAGATTGTTAATCTGGTTTTGTTTTTCAGGCATCTATACTATAATGGATCTTCACAAAACACAAACATGCATGCACATAACTCTTTGGTATCTTGGGGATATTGTCCCCTCCTCCCTTTAAGGGTGGTTAACATCCTTGACAGCCTGATAGGGGATTTTTAGTTGGTGTTTGCACTAATGTGCACACACTTGCTAGTCTTAGTGTAACCCCTTGGCTTAACCGGGGGGGTTAAATGCTCATTTCACCAGAGACTGCCACTGACTGCATGATGAATGCACACAGCATACAAAATCTTTCTTAGTGGTTGGTCACATGTGCACCTTCTTACAAAAATATCCTAGCTCTTTTGTAGTATTTGAACACTCTTTCAGGAGTGCTTGTATAAACATGTGTGTGTGCGCGCGTGCGCACACATACACACACATATATAAGGTTGCATGAAGAGTTGTTTGTTACTAGGTTTCATGCATTTACAATTTTCAGACAAAATGGTTTATTTTTTTTAAAAAGGCTGTTCATACATAAACATATGTACAAACAGCCCTTTTAAAAAAAAAAAAAAAATCTTTAGACACTTAACGGTGTACAACGGTGCCAATATCTCTCTGTCGCTAAGATGTACTAGACAATGTGTGTATAGGAATGCCATCATTCGCTTTGAAATGGACACCCCGGCCCTGCCTTGGCTTGGCATCTTTCTGAGAGTGACTGATATGTTGATACAAATTGTTAAACCTTATTCCCTGAAACGGCTGAAGTGGACAGTCCACTTCAGCCGTTTCCATAGTAATTAATTCTACGAATGAATATGCTAATAAGATGCGTAAACTTCAAGGTTAGTTATTCCAAAAAATTTCGCTTGAGGATGAAATGGAGCTTTTGGCTCTTGTTTTTGAAACATGAGAATTCTTATATAGCGAAGGAATCATATTTTTAAAAAAATAATTATAATTTAGGCTCTACTTTTGTATTGAGCACTGTTTTTTAAAAATACTAAAGAACTTCAGATTTACCTAACGTGTTCTTGCCTATATATTTACACGCACATACATACATACATACATACATATATACATATATATATATATATATATATGGTTGCATGAAGAGTTGTTTGTGACTTTAGGTTTCATGCTTTTGCAATCTTCAGGCAAACTGGTTTTATTTTTTTGTGTTAACACTCACATATATGTAGACACACATGCATACAGCCATATACCTGTTAGTTCATACATACACACCCATATTCATAAGCTTGGCTTAGGCACAGTTACATATTTGTACGCTCAAGCACATGTATATACAAAAATTTCATTCTGTCTATTTCTATGTCAAAATTGTAATGTTCTCTTATTAGGGGACAGGTGGGGGCAGCTTTGACATCTTTCAGGTCAGCCAATTGCACCAGCAGACATGTTCTCTCTCACACACACACACATATGTAGATGCATACCCACACTCATTGATTTGTGTCTACTATTGCCACATGGGTTAAGTTGGGTTCTTTCTGTAGACATGGCAATGATGCTTGTATTTATCAACAACTGCAGCTATGTTATTAACAATTGTAATTATGCTAATGGTAATATTAGCTGTGATATTATTATTATTGATATATTGATAATTGATATGTTATTAGTTACTAGCAGTAGAGCCCGGTGCGTTGCCCGGGGATGTAACAGTCAGAGATAGATCAAGTATCGACCATCATAAAGACTGAAAAATAAAATTGACAAAGATTATTGTTTAAGGTTGACGGCCACGCATGTCTTAATTAGTTTTATTTTTTATTTTTTTTTACGAATTGGTGAAACTCAAACAAAAACATTGTTTTCAATCGTTATGAGTCTACTGATTAAATAGAATTTTATTATAAACAATTGTCTTGTAAATGGAATTTTTAAAGCATTCTGCATGTAAAAATAAAGAAAAAAGTGTGCAAGACAATAAGAAACACTACCTGCCAAAAAAAAAGTGAAGTTTTATTAAAATCGGTTGAAAAATGTAGGAAATCCGATCCCATATATAAACGAAGACACACACACACACAAACAACCTGGGTTTTATAAGTATAACTCTATATGAGTTGTCCCCCTTTCATTCTGGCGACTTAATCGTGTTTTCAAATTGATTTCATGCAAAAACAATTGTTTTTCCAATTTTTGGCACTGTCAGAACCACCGCAAGGTAATTTTATGTAGTCCTGTGAAGTTTTGTTGAAATCGGTTGAAAAATGTAGGAAATCCGATCCAATATATAAGCGAACAAACACACACACACACACACACAACCTGGGTTTTATAATAAGTATGATGATAACTAGTAAAGTTATCCCTAATAACGATGGTAACAACAACAAAATAAAAAAAAATAAAATATACACTATTTACATTATTCAGACTATTGTCCTAATTTTTGTCGCCATATTTATTACAATGTTTCAGGTGTTGTACGCTCTGGCCTTCTTCAGGTAGTTGGAATGTCAAACTGAACCCTTTATTTCGCTCACTGGGGTAGACTGTTCTAGTTCCACGTACCATGTTTAATGGATATCAGTTATCTCCTGTTCATTCCCCTCTTCAAGTTCTCCACAGCCTTAACTGGGTATTGAACACACACTCTTTGGGTGCTGTCACTGGATCTAACTAATGCTTTTATCCACTGTGCCATGTATCCTTGATAACTGACATCCATTAAACATGGAACTAGAACAGTCTACCCCAGTGAACAAAATAAAGGGTTCAGTTTGACATTCCAACCACCTGAAGAAGGCCGGAGTGTACATCAGCCGAAACAAAATAAATATGGCGACAGAGATGAGGACAATAGTCCGAATAAAGAAAATAGTGTGCATAATACCTCATCTCAGAAATATAGACAAATAAAAAAAAAATAATAATAATAATATAGATGTGATAATCATAATGATAATCATAATAATAATGATAAAAACATTATGAATGGTGGTAGTAAGGGTTCTAAAAATGGTAACAACATTACTAATAACGATAGTAATGGTAGTAGTCATAAAATAATAATTTTAGAGTGTTAAAGGTTATGTCTGTCATGATGGCCATGATAATTGTTATGGTGGTGGTTGTGTTTGTGCGAGTGGTGGTAGTATCGGTAACAGTGTTGGTAATGTTATTTCCTGTTGGTGGTTATGTTTTGGCTATTTTAGTGTTCTGGTGGTTTAATGTTCTACCATTTTTTTCGGTAGGTTCATTCTCATTTGTTTTCAATTTTTGTTCTTGGTGTTATCCCTTTGGTTGGAACTGTGATAGTAGATATTTGTTTTCATGTCTGCATTTGGAGACTTTCAGATCTTTTGGTTTAGTAATGTTTTTGTGTGTGGATGATTTTCTTGCAGACTAACTAGACCTCTCCTTGATATGTTGTTGTAGGCAGGTGCAGGTTTAATAATTTCCCAGGTTATATTTGGTGTAATGTTTTTGTCTTTTAGTTGCCATATGTATGTGGATAGTGTGGTACTATTACTTCGGTTGAAAATCCTAGGACTTCAGAACACTTTTATGTTGGTAACACGGTGAATGATTTCAAAAAACGCTTTTATAACCATATTTCATCTTTTAATAACGCAGATAAACAAAACATCACTTTCCAAGTATTCTTTGGAATTAAGACAAAGATAAAACACCCAAAGTTAAATGGAAAATCCTAAAAACAAGCTAAAATCTCCAGGTCGTTTTATGAACAGTGTTTTCTCTGCCTGCAGAAGAAAATACGTATAATTAAATACTTGAACAAGGACAATCTGTTGAGTCTGAGATATGAAACTGCAATAAATTGTAGACATCCAAAAGAATTAACCCTACAATCTTGCTAAAGAAATTTCTAATCTATTAATGAATCCTCTTATGTTTATAAACATAGCAGCGTAACTACTGTCAATATACCCTAGTTGTACTTTTAATACATAATTCATTTTAATTTTACTTTGAAATTTAACTCTAGACCTAAAATATTCTAATTGTGAAGTGAATGCGTCTGTTTGACCACCCACCTGATAATTGGCGAAAATTTGATTGACAAAGTCCAGATGAAAGTGACTTTGGGATAGGAATTTAGATTATCACACTACGGGTCGTATTGTTCTGTTGGCGGCCAGAGAAGAATAGAGAAAAGAAAAGAAAGGAAATAGAAAAAAAGAAAAAGAGATAATTTTTTTTTCTTTGAGCAAGATTTTTTTTTTTTTTTTTTTTGAGAAACAAGGCTAATCTGGTCACACCCACACTGTTGATCGGCCATTGGCTGAATGTTAATGAGAGCCAGGCGGAGGTGATCATGTGATGCAGGGGGGAGGCCTGCTACCACTCATTAAGAGGATAGGATGAGATGTTACTGTGAGGGAGTAGAAAAATTGTTGATGCCCTCTGAAGGTAGGGGTAAGAGAAGACTTCCAAAAATGGAAATAATAAATTTTTCCTGACTGAAAACAAAAGAAGGGGATTGTGGATTTGGAATTATCAGAGAACCTCAAACCCCCGACAAAGCCCACCCCGGTTTTGGTTGGCGTCCATATAAGCAAAGTCACAGCGAGCGAAAATCAGTTCAGTTCCAGTTTTCCAGAGTTTCCAGTTCGCAGTTGAAGTGGGTCCCGCCTCGCATTAGCTGACTAAGATTCGCGCAACTTCCGAACTCATCTTCAATCCAAGAACAATTTATTTTTGAAGAGCAACTTAGATCCATACCACCAAAATAAGTTTTACGACTATCGCCTGAAGACACACCAAGAACCAATTTCTTAAAGAACAGACAACTTGAGATGTTAAGACTTGCCTAACAAAAACGTGTCACGAATCCATTTAGCGGGTCAGGAGATGGACGCAGTCCTATGTATCCAGCAACCAGATATAAAGTATTGTTATCCTTTTT
Organism: Acanthosepion pharaonis; assembly: GCA_903632075.3. Taxonomy (NCBI): domain Eukaryota; kingdom Metazoa; phylum Mollusca; class Cephalopoda; order Sepiida; family Sepiidae; genus Acanthosepion; species Acanthosepion pharaonis. The sequence continues at coordinate 892,140 of CAHIKZ030000020.1, forward strand.
TTGATACCTTTGAACTTTTTCAGTTATTATTTTCTTTTACATCTACTTGTGTGATACCACCCTTATTCGAACTCGACTTGTATTACGGCCCCGACGACTGATTGATTTCATCTGCCTAAGATCAATTCACAACATGGGTAGGCAGACTGGAGATCAAAGTAGTTACTTCGGTAACCAGACGTTGGAGGCGAGTTGGGAACGACGAGGCTGATATCGAATCTAACCTGATTCCTATCCGAATCACCAAAAGGTTAGAACGTCACATTTGGGTGCCATGACCAATACCAAGCCAGTTGGTCGTCACAGGACAGGATAGCACGACTGACGCAGACAGGCGGACATCACGTTTGGAGCAGCAACACCCGAACAAAGTAGCAAGGAACGAGCAAGGCTGGGGGACGTCACAATTGGTGCCGTGACCAGGCTAGGACCCTGGAACAGCCGCTGTCACAATTAATTTTAATGTTATTTTACCTTTATTTCTATCTTGTTTTTGCCACCTATTTATTCTTTAAAAAATTTAATCGTTATATTTGAATTATTTTTCTCTTTATTAACACTCCATGCCAAAAAAAAATAATGCGAAAGTTAAAAATATGTAATATTCTAATTCATATTGTAAAGTAAAATTTAGGTAAGTATAATAAATATGGTGAAATAAAGGTTTTAAATCGGTTTAGTATTTTAATCTATATTAGTAAGTCAATTTCATAAAATACTATAGTACTCTTTTACATTCCATGAATAATTGTCTCCAAACACAGAATGTTTTCACTTTAGAAATATTAAACTAACCAACATAGGAGACTGTTTAAGTTCAAATTCTATGATTTAAATTTTAATCAGAAACTAGGAAACTTGTCCAAAATATATGAAAAAAAAATAAGCAAAAATCTTTTAACAAAAGAACTTTCATTTGGTGTTTAATCAAACTTATATTTATGCCAATTTGCCTTTTTCTTTCTCAGGTTTAGGCTGGTTTTGTCAACTTCCTCCATTGCAATTTCTCAACAGCTTACACTTAAAGCAATGGCTAAAGAAAATCTTGAAAGTTCTTATTGAACAATTGTCCAATTCAAACAAACTTCCCAATGGATGTCGCGTCTTTTCTTTGTTTGTTTCCATCAGTCAAGGTAAGCCTCCACAAATCATTTTTATATATATATATATATATATATATATATATATAGGTTTGGTTAAATAATTTAGGCATATATCAATTAGTACTGGTAATAGATCCATTGGTATATAATCCAGGTAGATCCTCGTAATATCAGATATTAAAACTGATCCACAGAGAGAGAGAGAGCTCAATGTATTTATCATAACAGAGCACATATTTTATACATCAGAAAATCAAAAATTACCTTATGTGGGTATAGTCTATTTCCAACTAGCACTGCCTTATGCCAGTCTTCCTCAGCTCTAGACTATATCGGAATGGAGGTTTTGAGTAGTTTAGATAGCAGTTGGTGAAAATGCGTGTGGCTATTTAAGGGGATGCATTGTTTTGATAAGGAGTCTGGATTGGTGACAAGGAGGTGGACCAGAGTGGGAGTTTATTTATGGTCAAAGCCTTTAGTTGTAATGTAAATGAATTTAGGTTCCTGAGAGTTGGATTTATATTATTAAATGGGGGGGGGATTTAAAGACAAGACAATTTAAAGTTAGAATAAATTATCTAAATAATAAATTCCCAAAAATCTATAAGCAAAACCCGACACGTACAATGGAATAAATAATGTTGTACAATACACATACATACCCACATGCCCATATGCCTACATACGCTTACATATATTTACTCATACACACATACATACACATATGTATACATATATATACATGTATATACACCAGCCCTCTATACTATTATGGTTCAAGAACATTGGTACAAATCTCTAAAGTGTCTTGGAGGGGAACATTGGTGTACAGATGGACAATGTCAAAGTTTATCATGAGTTTATTCTTGGGAGACAAATCGGAATTTCTGATAGAACTAGAAAATTGAAATGAATCTGAAACACAAGTAGAAAACAGATGGGGAAACTGGCTAAAGTAATTTAGCCAACTATTTGGCTAACTCATGTTGAACAGAGCCTACCATAGACAAAATGGGTCTAAGGAGGATAGTAATTCTAATTTTAGTTGTGGCTCCTTTTTCTTCCTCATTACATATTACATAATTTCTCCTGTATTGCAAATTGCTTTAAGATAAATAATTTTTCAACAAGACATAAATTACATTTATCGCCTCTCCCATTGAATGATTTAAAACACTTGAATAACTCTAGCTTATTAAACACGAGAAATCAATTGATGGTTACATGTAGGCATAAAAATAAATATCTGCTCAAATACATTGATCCAGATTAATTCTTAATGTAAATTAGTTTATTTTTTGTTTTTTGAAAAAGATCCTGTAATATCCTTTTATGCTTAATAAAAAAAAATCATTTTTTTATACACATATCTATAATAAATGCGAATGTCTGTGTCACTTGTCACACTTTTTCAAATAATTTTTTTTTTTTTTTTTTGTCTTAAATTTAGCTGGACTATTTAAGGGTGTCTTTTGCAATCTAGCAGATATATTAATCATTTTTTCTCTTCACAATATTTCAGTTATTAAAGAAATAAAATCGTTTTGTTATTACAGAAGAAACTAGCCATTGGCACACGAATGATACATTATCTCCCTTTAATTCAAAACGTAAGTATGCATTTATTAAACTTTGGACTTAATTGTTCTTCATTGTTGATTTTCTATGTTACTAAAAAATGCATAAATTATTTTTCTCATAGATTTGTAAATCTTATTAATTAATTTGGAACTATATTTAAGAACTTTCAATATTGATTTTTTTTTTTTTAAAAAAAACCCTCGAATATTGACATTTTTAAAAAGAAAACAAAAAAAATCCTTGAATATTGATATTTTTTTCTCAATTTTTGATAAAAATTTCTCAAATTTTAATCACTTTTCAAAAATGATTCTCAATTACTTCCTTTTGATCTCATCTTTCAATTTCCATCTGAATTTCTGGGACAGAATGGTGTTAATTTTATACATTATTTTGGACCATTTACCCCACGTGTTATTTTCATGATGGTAGGTATAGTGGATGGAATACTAAGATTTGATAAACTTTACGAAAGACTGAACTAAATCTTTGTATATAGACTTTCTTTTCACATGTCATCACCAGTGTCCATTCTCCCCCCCCGCCCCAACTGTATATATAAATTTTTAAGTTAAGAATTTCATAGCTAGGTTAAAGATAGGACTAAGGAAGACTGGCCTCCTCTCATCTCCATTTTTAGACTTAGTTCTATATTCACTGTATTTTACGGTAATAAATATTAATTCTCTGGGATTAGAAACAACACCTTCAGGGACATAACACTCTATATCTTAAAAGTTGAAACAGCTAGATGTAATTGTTAGTTCTATGCTAACAGTTTCTTCTCTTGCACTTCTCACTTGTGGAACTCTTTTATGGTTTGTGTCATAATGTGATTCTGCACAAGCTCTGTTGGCATCCATGTTTGGCTAAATGTGAATCCACTGATGCTTGCTATCTTCCACAGATTCATGGCTATGGTCACTGTCAATAAAACAACAGCGACAGATGATTTTCAAGACACTTGTTGGGTTGGGAAGTAGGGAAAAAAAAATATGATTTCTCACTTAGTTGGCAATGTCTTCTTTTTGCTATGAGAAAGCAAAACTTCTGACTTCACAATAAGTTCCATCCATGGAAAATGGATCCTTACACACTTGCTACCTGGCTGTTTCAATGATTGCTCATTATATGGATACAGGCTGGCAGACCTACTACCCCTTTTTGTACACTCATGCTTCACCAGCTAAAAAGGGAACTATCCAGACAGGTCTTGAGTGGTCAGTTTTTCAAAGGAACATACTTTTATGGCTATCTAGAAACACTAACAAAACTTTGTCAATTCAAAGGTGGACTGGAGACAGGATTCCTGAAAAATTCTGGTCATTGAGTTAAAAGGAAAAAGAATCAATTGATTGATCAATCGTATTGCTACACTTGCATTCCAGTCAAATTTGACCTTCAATAATGTAAATGCAATGTCAATCATTATCTGTTGTCTTGGTTCCTGTTGTTTTATTGTTCTCTCTTTGTTGTTTTTCTCATTCTATTGCATTTTATTGTCTTCCTTGGGGTGAAAGGCTCTAAAAGAAAAAAAAAAAAAAAGCAAATCTTGCAGAATAGAAGTTCACAAAATATAATTGTTCTAAACAAGCAGAAATAAAATGTCTTAATGAAAAGTGTCTGATTCTTTTCACCTTCTTTTTAACTCTTATCCTTAAGGATGTGGAGCAGTTTTCAATAAGGAAATGATGAAAAAATGCCTTCCAAAGGAAACCTCCATACTTACTGCGGAAATCTATGCAATAAAATTAGCACGTAAGATTGTTTGTTCAAGCAACTTAAAAAAATTCATCATCCATACTGACTCTATCTCCATTCTGCAATCTATAAAAAATACAAAACTGGATAACCCTTAAATTGTCAAACTTTTAAACAAAATCAACTCCATAAGACATAAAAAAGTGATATTTTGTTGGATCCCAAGTCATATTGGAATTCAGGGAAATGAGAAAGCCGATTCCTTAGCAAAAGCTGCACTTAATGACATCCTACCAGAACTCCAAAATCCCATATACTCACCTAAAACATAAAATCTAGAAAATAATGATGCAAAACTGGCAACAACTAGAGGACAAAAACACCATCAATAAGCTCTACCAAATAGAACCCATTTTAAAAGAAAGGAAACTGAATCTTAATAATACAAGAAGAGAAGAAACCACTCTTACTCGGCTACGCATTGGACACACTAGACTGACTCCCTCCTTCATACTAAAAGGGGAGCCTCCTCCTAAATGTCCTTGTGGAAACCAATACACAGTAAAACATATACTGATAGAATACACAAAACTTACACACATTCGAAGAAAGTTCTACAACATTAAGAGTACAAAGGAACTATTTACAAAAATTGATCCAAGTCATATAATAAACTTCCTGAAAAGAATAGCCTTTTATCAAGGATGTAGTTTGATGTGTAATTAATATATGCTACCTTTTTAATGTTGTGTAAACAAATTGTATATATTAAATGGAAATCCTTGTCCTAGACAGTAATACCTGGAATTATTTTGCAGTGTGCAAGCAAACAAGTTCTAGCTTATAGACATTTACAAGTCTATATATATATATATATATATATATATATGACTTGTAAACGTCTATAAGCTAGAGCTTATTTGCTTGCACACTGCAAAATAATATCCATATATATATATAATGTGGACATTGAAGTCAACACTTAGAGGCGACAGTCTGTTTCATGCTAGACACAATCATCAGGCCATGAGTGGCCTGATAATTGTGTCTAGCATGAAATATTGTTCACTTTTTATATTTATCGGCTGATCGTGTGACCGATCACTTCGAACGCACCCGTCCTACCCCACGTTGTGTTAAAAGATCGTAAGACAGGCCCGATCCGAATGGTCGACTGAGACCGAATATCACGGTTGCACCGGCCAGAGCAAGGTCACAAGAAAAAAGAAATAAAACGCAACTTGCTTAAAGAAAAAAAATATTTATATACTCTTACAAGTTGGTTAGTGATGTTACTGAGTGTTCAACAGGCAAATGTTTCTCATGCAGTAACTAGCGACCCCTTCCCGATTTATCGTAACGCACTGGTGGGTGTTGGTTTCAGTATCTTTGGAACAAGGCGCTAAGTCGGAGGTTTTCTACTTTCAGACGACAGGTCACATGGGAACAGGATTGGTCTTGTCTGTCAGCGTTCAGCTGCCTGCGTGTCCCTTCGGTCTGCGACTCCGAGCGTGTGTGTGTGTGTGTCGAACTCTCCTCGGCTTCTCATTTTATGGGGCCCAGTAAAAGGGCTGGGGTGGGCATGGTGTCTCTCTGGATCGCCAGCATACCCCAACGACCAATCAGAAGGCTTCCTACAACCGTCCGAATGTGGGGGGAGGCCTCCTCTTCCCCAGAACTCTGTTGGCGCTCCGCCTCTCCGAGCCACTTGACCAAATAAATCTGCTCGTCACGATTCCGCTTGTTAGTGACGAAGCTCACACTGGCCTTTGAGTAGATCTCAACTTCAGCACCCGACGGCCACTTTTAACAAATAAAAACAATATTCATATATGGTCTGGAGCCCCTTCTGTTTGCCTCGGGGTTCTTGATATGCTCCAAAGGCGGATATGAAATATAATTGGCCCTGTTCTGGCATCTTGTCTACAGTCGCCTCTCACAGACGTACTGTCACCTCTCTGTCTTTTTACAAATACTTTCATGGTAATTGCTCCGAGGAACTGTATTCGCTGGTTCATGAATTCAAGCGCACTACGAGGCTGGCATCCCCTCTCACCCTTTTAATGGAACTCCCTTCCCTATTCCAGTTTCCTGAGAGCTAGAATCTCCAACTATTCAAATGTAATGTCAATTGACATCTCCAGTTGTCTTGAGTTAATTAATTGTCGGATGTCTGCCTGCGCCCGAGAAGTGTTAACATGACCGTCAAGTGTCTTTGTTTCGCTTCACCGTGAACTTAATTGGCCGGTCCAACGAAATGGTACTTTTATAAATCCTATTCTAGCCAAAATTCACTCAAAAAGACAATTTGGGTAAATCTTAATTCCCGACGATCACTTTAGAAAGAAAAAGGATATTTTCTAATTAGTTGTTGACACGGTCGCCAAGTGTCTTTGTTTCGCTGCCTTCATATTTCGGCCAATTTTGTGCCTTCGTGAATCGGTCATCGCAATTGTCAAGTGGTTTTAAAGTGCCTTTGTTTCGCCTCGCCGTTGACACACCCGGCTACTCCAAGGAAATGGCACTTGGTGAATTTTTGTTCAAGTCAAAATTCGATTTAACAAAACAATTCCTTCTTTTCTTAATTCCAACCACCTCTGGTCATCGTTCTAGCGAATTTCGTGTTATTTCTTTGACAATTCACTTATCAAAACAATTTACCTTTCCTCTAATCCGGCCCAGCGTCCCACAGTGTTACATCTCTCCCTTACCTATCATGTCTTTTACCTGTAAACGACATACAAATACCCTCCTAAATTAACGTAAGCCTGTTTAGCATGCAAAAAAAAATCTTTTCTTTTGTTTGTTAACATGCAATGTTTCAAATGTCTTTTTCTTCTTCTGTTTTAAATGTTTCATGCAATGTTTCAAATGTCTTTTCTCTTCTTCTGTTTTAACATGCAATGTTTCAAATGTCTTTTCTCTTCTTCTGTTTTAACATGCAATGTTTCAAATGTCTTTTCTCTTCTTCTGTTTTAACATGCGTGGTAGGGGGTGGGGTGCACAGCACCCCTAAAAAAAAAGAAAAACTCAAAAAAAAAATTATCTCTTTTTTTTTTTTCTTTCTTTCATGCATTGTGTATATATGGAGGCTCGCAGCACCTCTTACAAAAAAAAATTATCTCTCTCTTCTTTTTTCATGGTCTGGCCTGCTTGGTCACCTTTCTCTTCTCCCCAATGGGAGGATTTTGTCTCTCGTTGATGGATGCCGGCTCTGGATTCATCTTTTCTGCTGAATCCAACTGGGTTTCTTTTCCATCTTGGTTCGACCTGTTTGAAAGAACACTGTACGACTCTCCCTCTTCGAGCCGCCGCGAACTCGCCAGAACACCATCAACCGATTTATCCCTATATCTCTTCAGCTTCCACACAATCATTACTATGACAGCAATAGTCATCAGGGAACCTAACGATACCGACCAGTGTAATATGGTCTGCTTACCCCTCTCCCCGACCGTACTCTCTCCTATGGTATTTAGCTTTACCTTTAACTGGTCTAAACTAATTCTGTCTATGGGCTCTAATAGCTTGGTCATTTTCCTTAGAGTGGTCTCAGTGAGGTTGCCTGTCACTGGTTCCCATAGATCCGTCCAATTGCTTAGGCTTTTCCTTACTGTCTCTATCAGTGAGTCCCGCTCCTCATACTTCTCTTCTGCTTGATAATATGGAGGAAGCGAAATGGACACTCCAAAGGCCGAACATCCCAACGGCAGCTCAATTAGAGACAATGGAGGGCTTACCTTCAGGGTCCTAGTGGGCTCTTCCCCACATACTTTAGACAGATCGATTGGCCTCTGGGTAGCAACTGCCCAGACCCCGTCGGAGATACTAATAGCCTGGGGTAGTACAGCGTCCGTCAGTATCTCTACCTGACAGCTCTCCCTAATCCGTTTATTATCTCCTCTGAATAACTCTAGTACACATAGCTTGTGATTACCCGTGACATAGATGGGACTTGACGATGTACACGTGCCTAACGCGTCTACTTGACACTCCCTCGCCTCTCTGGCTGTAAGCAGCATAAACTTCGTCCTAGCGGAGTTCATTGCTATATACTCTGTTTCGATTCGGTAAGTGGCCACCGCCTCCAAACCCTGCGTCGCTTGGGGGTAGGGGATGGTTAAATTAACTACTTGATATACTTCAAATATGCTTTCCCTGTCCAGGAGGGGAATGGACATCAGGACCAATAGCTTCTTATTCTCTAATAATGTGACACAACCCAATTCATTGTAGTATTTCCATAAATCTTCGTCGGGACTCACCGGTAACCTTAAGTGGTGGGGCAACTCTGCCTGTATTTTTAATAATAACTCTCTCAGATGGCCCGGGGTCACTATTCCCGGGGACAGGTGTCCCAGCGATAACATATCTAGCTGTGCTCTTACATGTTCCATCAAAATCGTTAGAGTCTGGCTGCTTTGTCGCACTTTGTTAACGATGCTTATTAGCTGGAAGTACTGCTGTACGAAGCCACTTAGTGCCTGAAATTCATTTACCACCGTTCTCGATTGGTTATAGATTTCCTGCCTCAATTCTCGTAGGTCGTTTATTAATCTATTGATACTTACCCTATTTTCCGTTAGCTCTAATCTCGTCACATTCAGTATGGACACGCTTTCTTTCGCTACCTGGGCTAGGACCTTCTGATCCTTTTCTACCCCCCCCTAGTCTCTTTCTTATAGACTCGATATCGTCGTCGGTCACTGTCCCGAACAAGACACCCAGGGCCTTTCCTATGATAGGAAGTACCGCCCTCTTCTTTCTGGTTTGTAAAAGCTCTACCCCCTTCAGATAATCCTTCATTCCCTTCCACTGAGCCCCCAACACTGCCGTTTCTAGCTCTATGGCGTCCAGTAATCTAAGGTATTTCTCGTCCCTGGCATATTTCTGGGTCACTCTGTTTCTTGCCATTCCCAGCTTAGCTAATTCATCCTCCATCTTGTCCAATAGCACCCCGTAGGGATTTAAGTCTATCACGAACGTGACCAGCCATTTTGATCTGGTTATTATAACTTCACTGGTCTTCTTGAAAATCGTATTTTGGCTGTGTCTCCAGGCATCCATCATCATCATCATCGACAGCAGGAGTATCAATCCTTTCATACCAGCCATCCCTGCAAGGACAATAAAATTCCCCATTTACTCTTTTCTTGCCTTAATTCGGTCCATTCTTATCTGGTCTGTCAATTCATTCTTAACCAATTCCCAACTTTAACCTATCCCTCTCTTACTAAACTTTTTAGTGAGTTGATTGATTCTGGACAGGCGCACGGCGCTCTCGTCCCAAAGGTCGTGTCCCGCCGATACTACCGCCGGACACGCACGGGCCCTTGTGCGACCCAACGACAGCACCAGCAAGTAATTTCGACCCCGGTGACGCGCCATCCGCGCCCCTATCCCCCTCAACCAAACCCTTCTTGCTAACCATGGCATGGGTCTTCATAGAACCGGCATTGTCGCGCGCTAACTTTTCCAAGACTGGAGTTCGCCGCCTCGCCCAGTCTCTACTCCCTTCTCCCGTAGTCGTTTTTGGAGTTGGGAAAGGGGTATCTCGTCCTCTTCTTCCCACTCATCCCTTTCCTTACCTTCGGTGGGCTTCGAGCCCGACCCCTGGTTCTCGCTACTTGGGCCTGTTGCCTTTTCTATGGCCTCGTGACGCCGATAGGCCGAGCCAGCGGCATCTTGAGGTTCTTTTGGGGATGGTGGTGCTCGAACCACCTCGTCTGGCGCATCGTTGCGGATTTCTATCTGTTGTTCACTTCCCTCTCTCTCGTCCTCTTCGGAGTCTTCGTCCGTCTCCATTTCCTCAGGCTCTACAAGGGTCACCCTCCTCTTCCTTGACCCCCTGTCTCGCGATCTAGTAACCCCCCAATCAGCCATGTCGGCTAACTTTAGATCATTAGCATGGGCCCTCTTAACTCGCCCAGCCATCTGATCCCAGATCAGAAATGACACTGGTCCTGTCTGTTCTACTATCCTATAGTAGGGTTCCCATCTCTGGTCCAGTTTCCCTTTTCTCTGGGGTATCTTGTAGAACACGGGATCCCCAACCCCTAGCTTCACCTCCTTCCTTCCTCTGTTCACTCTATCATTTCTTTTCTTTTGGGCTCTTCTTATCCTTCTCCTGGCCTGGGTAAACAACCTGTGCTGCTGCTCAATCACCAATTGATGGTGATCCTCACCCATATACTTCCTACGGGGTTTTAATAGGTTATCTACTGGCAAGACCACATCCCGCCCGTATAGCATATAGTAAGGCGAGAACTTGGAGGTTTCATTCATAGTGAACCTCACGGCCGCCAGGGCTTGTGTCAGATAAAGGTCCCAATTTTCAACGTTATCCCTCGCCAATTTAGACAATACATCCCCCAAGGTCCTGTGGAACCTTTCCACCTTGGCATTGCTCTGGGGGTGATAGGGGGAAGTGGTTATATGCATTATATTCAGCCCTTCCAGAGTCTCGGCCATCACCCTATTTACGTTCTCCGGCCCATTGTCAGTGACCAGTTGTACCGGAGCACCATACCTAGGGAATATTTCGTTCGCGACTAGGTCTGCAACTGTCTGTGCTTTCTTATCTGGTACGGCATAGGCCTCCGGCCAATTCGTTAGCCAGTCCACGAAGCTCACTATATATAGATTGCCCCTGGATGTCTCGCCGTACGGTCCCGACACATCCATACTAACCTTTTCAAAAGGAAAGTTTGGGATATCTGTCTCCTCCAGTGGGGCCGTCTCCCTTCCTCTACTCCGAGCCTGACATACCACACAGCTCTGAACGTAGCGGGTAACCTCGGCATACAGTCCAGGCCAGTAATAGTTTCTTCCCACTAGGTCACAGGTCTTATCGATTCCCATATGACCCAGCTTTTCGTGGCATTGCTCTAGTATCTCAGCCCTCAAGCCCCTAGGCACATACAGCCTAGGCCTCACCTCTTCATCCCTGCCTGATAGGTAATATAATTTATCTTCGTATATCGCATATTTAGAGGTCTCACCTGCCTCTACCTTCGCCCTGAGTGCAACTATCTCATCATCCTTCTGGCCCCCCTTGATCTCCTCTATCCAATGAGGGTCAGCCAACACAGGTGGGGTCTCTTCAGCGTCCGTCTCCAGTGCAGGATGGTCCCCACAGCTGATGAGAATTAATTACTCTTATTTGATAAGCTCGATCGTCCACCCCTGGTTCCACTCTTACAGACTCTGCCTCTAGGTTTCTGGGTATTCTGGATAGCAAGTCGGCACAGGTATTGTCCTTACCGGCCAGGTATTCTATCCTACAGTTATACCCACTTAACTTCAGCGCCCACTGCTGAATTTTTTTGTTTGTCCATTCTGCTTCCAGCAGATACTGGAGCGGCTTGTGGTCAGTCTTGATAGTAAACACCGCCCCACTCAGATAGTAATCCAGCTTCTGCAGGGCATACATGATAGCGTATGCCTCTCGTTCTATCACCGGCCACCTCTGCTGGGTCGCTGAGAGCCGGTGGGAAAGGAAATATACTGGCACTTCCTCCGGTATGCCCGGCACTGGACCATCCCTGTCCGGGCATGGTTGGGTAAGGACTGCCCCGATACACTGCTCACTAGCATCCGTGTAGAGGACCATGGGTTTGCTAAGGTCTGGATAGGTCAGTAGGGGGATAGCCGTTAACTGCTCCTTCAGGCAGTCAAAGGCCCTCTGACAGTCCTCTGTCCACTTGAACCTAGCATACTTTTTGGTCAATGCTATTAGTGGGGTTGCCAGCCTGGAGAACGCCGGGATGAACCGCCTATAGTAGCCTATGGCTCCTATAAAGCCCCTCACCTGCCTAACCGTCTTTGGTTCGGGCATTTCCCTGATTACTTCCACCTTATCCAGATCAGGTCTGATCCCATCCCCACCAATTATAAACCCGAGGTACTTCGTTTCTGCCCTCAGGAACTGGCACTTGGACAGTTTCAGCTTTAGTCCATGCCCTTTCAGTCGGCCCAAGACTTGTTTCAGGTGGTCAAAATGCTCCTCTGGTGTTTCGGAAAACACCAGGATGTCATCCAGATAGGCCATAGCGAATCCCTCCATTCCACCTAGCACTATCGACATTAACTGCTGGAATACCCCTGGGGCATTAGCCAGCCCAAAGGGCATCACCCTGAACTGGAACAGGCCCTGGTGACATGCAAATGCGGCCTTCTCTCTATCCGCCTCGTCCAAAGCCACCTGCCAATATCCCGATCTCAAATCAAGGGTGGAGAAGCACTTGGCCCTTCCCAACAGGGCCAATATATCGTCAATCAAGGGCAAGGGCACCGCCAGAGGCTTTGAAATGGCATTCAGTTTTCTAAAATCGACACAGAACCTGTGTCCACCATCCTTCTTATCCACCACTACTATGGGAAAACTCCAGGGTGACTTGGACCTCTCTATTATCCCTGATTCTAGCATATCCCTGACCGCTTCTTCCACCAGAGGTCTTTTGTGTATAGGCGTCCTGTAGGGCCTCAACTTGATCGGCGCCTCGTTGCCAGTGTCGATTTTCATTTTGACCGTCTGGGTCTGCCCCAACTCCCTATCTGAATTGGCCACCACACCCCAGTTGGCCCTCAACAGTTGTCCTATTCTGGCCCTAAACTTCTCAGGGGCCACTATGTCCTCGTCCCTTACTTCCCCAGTTCTCTCGGGAACGTTTCCTCCTTCTCTATTGAACCTCACTCGCCGTATGGACCTCAGTGGTAAGGCCCTTCCTACCTCTTCCCCTTTCGCTATCTTAATTGTTTTGTTGGCCTGATTGACCAACATTATAGGCACCACCTCTGCCCTATTCACCACTGCCTCGCACAGAGTCACCTCGTCCTCCCCAGGATTGCACACCTCCCTCGGCGTCAATTGGACGATTCCTTCCCCGCTACTTCCTTCCGTGGCCAGCCTGCCTTTACCTGACACTGCTGTTCTAGGGGGTAACGTAATATCTTCGTCGGCCACTACCGTTATCGATTCCTCGGGTGTTTTCCCCAAAGGCGTCTCTACGCCATTTATTATCAACACAGTGGGGTGGAATTTTATGTGCGCCTTATTTTGATAAAGCCAATCCTCTCCCAGGATTGCTTCCTCGCACAACTCTGGCGTTACGTAAAAACTATGGACACTCTCTGTCCCTCCCACTTTTACCGACAGCCTTGCTATTCCCCTTATAGCCATGGGCCTTCCATCTGCCTGACTAACCTTTATGTCAGGCCTTCTTAATTTCCCCCTCCTCTTGAGGCTTCTATATCGGTCCTCTGATATTAGAGATACCGATGCCCCCGTATCAATCAGGGCCCTTGCCGTCGACCCACCTATTATTACCTTACAGGTCAGCTCTCCCCCCTGGGTTAGCAAGGAGAACACCCCAGCCATTCTCCTTCGGAAGCGTTGTCTTTCTGTCCACCCAAACATGGGCGCCGGTAGCAGTGGCCCCCTACTGCAGTTGTCACAGGGGGTCCGCCGCTGTCTAGTGTTCCACCGCGGTGCCCCCTGGTAGACGTTTTTAGGTTTCTCCCTACGTCTTTCCTGAGGGCAATTTCCTTTCAGGTGCCCTGGTTGGCCACAGGACCAGCACCTCCTTTCAGGACATTTTTTTGAAAAATGCCCGAGCCAACCACACGCCCAACACTTCATCTCTTTCCTCCGCAACTGGGCCACCCTCCCTTCTACTTTTGGGGCGGCCCACCGGCGTTTCCCTGGTTCGTGTCAGTATGGGTACGCTTGGTGTCGTTGGGGTCGGGCGCCTTCCGGTACCCGCACCATTTTTTTTCATGGCCCTGACGACCGCACCTTGTGCACATCGGCCCGTCATGGTCCGGTGGCAATCCCCACTTCGTCGGGCAGTCAACTGCTCTGTGACCCTCATAATTACAGGTCCAGCATACCAGCCCCATCCTGCCGGGTGTGGGCCTGTAGAACCCGCGTCCCAACGTCCACCCTTTTCCACCAGGAGTCGCTTCCCATTCTTCGGGCTCGACCTCCTGCTTGACCCTCCTGTCCCATGTGGGGGTTCTCTTGCCCCCAATATTCCTGTCTCCCTCCCGACTCTGCGCTACTGTTCCCTTCCCCCTAACTTTTTCCCAGATCCTCTGGCTATCCTTTGCCAAGGCAATAGTCGCTGAGAGAGTGGTTGGGGCCTCCTTGATTGCATCATGCCTGATGCGCTCATTATGCAACGCCTCCACATACAGATCTACCAACAGGGTCTGTATGGCGGCGTTGTCCCTGATCTCGTTCGTGAAAGCCAGGGAGGCCAATCTTTCGGCCCTGACTCCCAAATCTCCGGGGGACTCGCCTTTCCACTGGGCCAGCGTCATGAGGCTTCTCATCGCCTCGATTGCGGTAGCCTCATCCGCAAACTCCCGGATCAACAGATCCTCAAGCTCTGCCCAGGTCAACTCAGCATCCCCCATCAGGTAATTATATATGAATTCAGAGACCCCACCCACTGCCGCGTTGTATGCTAGATAGAGTGTATCTTTCTCAGATAGCTCATATATGAGCTGGCCCTTCCTTATTGTTGCTAGCCAGTCTTTTAATTCTCTGGGGTTCCCCCCGAAGGTCGGGACCCTGGGTGCTCCTAACAGGCCCCTCAGGCTAGTTGTGCCCCGGTGTCCCGTCATCCCACCTTCCTCTACTAACCCTTCCGATGTTTCCGACCCCTGGCTACTCATGTCCCTAGTCAATCAGTGGAAGCAAACAGAGAACAAGAACAATTCTGGCGAATTCCAGCAACAGATCGAAGAAAAAGGGAAAACCGAAAAGTGCCCTACCTGTCTTTCCGTGCGGTCAGCTGCGGCCTCTGGATTGGTCTGTGTGCTGTTTTTTTTTTTTTTTTTTTTTTTTAACAGAACCGTACGGTCAGAAACCCTGACCAAATGTCTCTTGGTTCTATTTTCACTTTTTTTTTTTTTTTTTTTTCACGTTTTCTTGTGGTTACGTCTGGGTCTATCCTGGTCACGGCACCAGTTATGACGCTTGGCCCCGGGCCGGCTCAACTCCCGAGGTGGGATCCGGTCTCCTCGGCTGATCGTGTGACCGATCACTTCGAACGCACCTGTCCTACCCCACGTTGTGTTAAAAGATCGTAAGACAGGCCCGATCCGAATGGTCGACTGAGACCGAATATCACGGTTGCACCGGCCAGAGCAAGGTCACAAGAAAAAAGAAATAAAACGCAACTTGCTTAAAGAAAATAATATTTATATACTCTTACAAGTTGGTTAGTGATGTTACTGAGTGTTCAACAGGCAAATGTTTCTCATGCAGTAACTAGCGACCCCTTCCCGATTTATCGTAACGCACTGGTGGGTGTTGGTTTCAGTATCTTTGGAACAAGGCGCTAAGTCGGAGGTTTTCTACTTTCAGACGACAGGTCACATGGGAACAGGATTGGTCTTGTCTGTCAGCGTTCAGCTGCCTGCGTGTCCCTTCGGTCTGCGACTCCGAGCGTGTGTGTGTGAGTGTCGAACTCTCCTCGGCTTCTCATTTTATGGGGCCCAGTAAAAGGGCTGGGGTGGGCATGGTGTCTCTCTGGATCGCCAGCATACCCCAACGACCAATCAGAAGGCTTCCTACAACCGTCCGAATGTGGGGGGAGGCCTCCTTTTTCCCCAGAACTCTGTTGGCGCTCCGCCTCTCTGAGCCACTTGACCAAATAAATCTTCTCGTCACGATTCCGCTTGTTAGTGACGAAGCTCACACTGGCCTTTGAGTAGATCTCAACTTCAGCACCCGACGGCCACTTTTAACAAATAAAAACAATATTCTTTAATTAATTGTTCGGATGTCTGCCTGCGCCCGAGAAGTGTTAACATGACCGTCAAGTGCCTTTGTTTCGCTTCACCGTGAACTTAATTGGCCGGTCCAACGAAATGGTACTTTTATAAATCCTATTCTAGCCAAAATTCACTCAAAAAGACAATTTGGGTAAATCTTAATTCCCGACGATCACTTTAGAAAGAAAAAGGATATTTTCTAATTAGTTGTTGACACGGTCGTCAAGTGTCTTTGTTTCGCTGCCTTCATATTTCGGCCAATTTTGTGCCTTCGTGGATCGGTCACCGCAATTGTCAAGTGGTTTTAAAGTGCCTTTGTTTCGCCTCGCCGTTGACACACCCGGCTACTCCAAGGAAATGGCACTTGGTGAATTTTTGTTCAAGTCAAAATTCGATTTAGCAAAACAATTCCTTCTTTTCTTAATTCCAACCACCACTGGTCATCGTTCTAGCGAATTTCGTGTTATTTCTTTGACAATTCACTTATCAAAACAATTTACCTTTCCTCTAATCCGGCCCAGTTGTAATTATTTACATTATCTACATTGTTCAGACTGTTGTCCTCATCTTTATGTTGACAACATTTCGGCTGTTGTACGCTCCGGCCTTCTTCAGCTGATTGGAATTTTGAACTGAACCCTTTATTTCATACACTGGGGTAGATTGTTCTAGTTCCAAATTCCATGCCTCTTCCTGATGTCTCAATTATCTCCCTAACTCAGAGATAACTGGCCCAGTGGATAAAATTGTAGGTTGGATCCAGTGGTTTTACACAAAGAGTGTGGCACCTTGCATTATTAGAAATATTCATAGAAATATGATTTAATTTTTTCTTACTCGGTTTACTAAACAGGTTGTTGATTTTTTTTTTTAAAACGGAAAATAATTGAGTTGAAAATAATTCACTAAGATTGTACTTAGATGATCCTAAGGGAAGAAGAGGAAGAAAAAGAGAAAAAGCAAAAGAGAGAGGTTGAGAAATACAAAAAAGCGGTCATTAACAAAAACACGAAGTCAGAAAGATATCTTAGCTAGCATGTTGACCGAATTTTTTTAAAGACAATTGGAAGAATAGAATTAGAAATAATAAAAAGAAAGAAAGGAAAAGACATGATATCAAAACGGGGCTTGATGAAAACCAGATATCGGTCAAAGCATCTAGCCTACTTTTTATGTAGAAAGACACCTTATCAATTTGGATAAAGGGAAATTTTGGGAACAATGAAAACGAAATCTTAATCAGAGAAAAGTGTTTTTGGGTTTGAGGGGAGTGACCGTGGAATTGTATACAGATTCTGACCTGTTAAAAATTAGAACCCCCACATTGACGAGTGAAAGATATTTTCAATGTAGATAATTAAGATTTTCTGACTGTCGGGTCTGACCAAAAACAAGAGGTGAAAAAAAAAACGATTGTCTCAGTTCACAGATAGCGCCAATATTCTTCCCTGAAGTCACATCTAATTAGCGGCAGGCTGTGTTGACAAAACCCAGGTGAGAAAAAGCCAAGATTATCATTTTTCGTACGTGCGAAAAAGGCCAAATTAGATTTTGTTTTTTTAGAACAAAACGATATAAGCCCGCCCGATTGATTGCAGGAAAACGCAACCAGAGTCTCATTGGCGAAAACGGTCCGTGGCTGCGGGAAAAAGAAATGGATCAGGAACCATTGGTGAAAGCGGTCACCTGACATCGCGCCTCCCCACCAAAGGCACTATGAGGAAGTAGGGGTGAAAATAATAGCGATAATGAGAAGACAGAAATAATGCAACTTTTGAAATTATCGAAAACCCTGACGCCGACAGACCCACCCCGGTTTGCTGCGGCGTCATTTAAAAGCAGGACCCCAGTCGACAGAAATCAGTTGGAGTTGAGAGTTGCAGGTGGACCGCGGGCAGGGATAGAGCCTGAAGCGGGCATCAGGCCCGATTCACTCGCCCCTTTGCGGGCAAGAGAATCCTCAGACAAGAAATCCTTCACCCAAGTCGAAGACAAGAGAACTTCCAGCCCAAGCAGACGAAGAAGGAGATTGCTCAAGGACGCCGAGAGTTGTGGCAGAGTTACGGCAGAGTTCAGCCCCAGACGGCAGCGAGAAGAGATCACCTCGGACGACAGAGAGTTGCGGCTGAGTTGCGGCAAGAGATCCTTCCAGCCCAAGTCGAAGACAAGAGAACTTCCAGCCTAAGTCGAAGAAGAAGAAGAAATACAACTCAAGTCGAAGAGAAGAATCAACTGCGAATGATCGATAGAAATTAGCCCCAGTGTCGAACCAAACCACCTCCGACATACACAATTCTAAAGAGTAGGCAATTCGAAATCTTTAGGTTGTGTGATAGAAGCTTGTGCCATAGTCCACAGAGCGGGTTGGGAAATGAGAACAATTTTGTTTTTTATGTAACGTACATTAAGATATAAAGGTTGTTACCCATTTTTTTTCATCAGCAATTTTTTTTGTCTCGTGAGTTTATTTTCTCTTTTATTTGTGTTTTGCCACCCCCGTCGGACTCAACTTGTATCGCCCCAATCCCTGCTGGTCCCGTCTGTCTAAGATCTAAACACAGCGTGGGTAGACAGACCGGAGATCGGTACAGTTGCTTTAGTGACCAGGTATTGGAAGCGAGTCGGGAAAGGCGAGGCTGGTGATCATCTGACCAAGGGGTTGGAGCGGCACGCTTGGACCCAGGAGGAGCGACGTCACCGTTGGCGCCGTAACCAAAGGATCCGACCCTGGGCCAGGTGTGTAACCGTCACAGAGTTGTGTGTTCAATAGATGGCAACTGCAATGGTGAACAACAAGAACTTGGAGAGTTGAGTTAAAAGGAGATAACTGAGACATCAGGAAGAGTCATGGCATGTGGAAGTAGAACAATCTACCTCAGTGGACAAAATAAAGGGTTCAGTTCAAAATTCCAATCACCTAAAGGCGAGTCTACTATGGCTGAAACGTGAATATGCCAATAAAGTTGAGGATGAGAGTCCGAACCAGGTAAATAAAGTCAGAGATTATGTTGAAAAAGATTTATTGTGTAAAATTCATTTTTTATCATTGATGCATTATGTTTGAAATTCTTAGTTGGCGATGAAATATGACACCTTCAAAAAAAGGTGTCACATTGTTGCATCCACCAATATGACCTTGCTTAAAGAAACTAATTAAAGTGTATTTCTTGCTAATGTACTATCCGGTTACCTCCTCCTAATTTTTTAAACTGTTACTAGGGGGCGCTCTCTGGCACTATAAATAATCCATGATAATTATTTGCAGCCTCTTACTTTTTATGTCAACATGTAAATTTCTCATGGAAGAATGCGATTATAGCATGTTCCCTTTTTGGGAAACACATGAACAATACATTCACACATACACTTCACATACTTTGGACCAAAAAGTTTCCACATTCATTTGTTACACACATCATTACTTGTAACCCTTTTGTTGTTAATACATTATCATTTGTTTGTACATATATATTGATTCTTGCTGTTTCTTTATATTTCTTTACATGGACTCACATCCCAAGTCCACTATGTCTGTGATGGGCATTTTAGGAGACACACATGTTTATCTCTCAATGTGTCCACCAGCCAACGACAACATTTCAATATTTTTACTGTGAAAAATGAATTTTATTTATTGAAATAAATTATAAATAGTCTTGTATAACAATTTTTTTTTTTTCTTATGGTGTCTTTAATAAGAACAGATGTCATTATATAAAGATTCCAATATAAAAAAAAAAAAAAAGCAGTGAATTGGTTAATAAATTTAATTCTATTTATCATTTACAATTTATTTCTGGCTTGATGCAGAAAAAGTGGCATGATTGAAAAATGACAATTGCCGAGAAATCGCAGTCAATGAAAACAGCTGAAGGAATTGGTTTAAGCATGTACTTTGTTCAACCGAGAGATTCTATCTCAGATGAGATAGATTTTGATAAAGAATGTCAAATAGGGCTCTCGCATGTAGCATTCATGAGAATGTCAAATAGGGCTCTCGCATGTAGCATTCATGAGAATGTCAAATAGGGCTCTCGCATGTAGCAGACGCATGAGAGCAGATTGGCTAGCAGGTAAATTATTCCTATTTTATGTTTTAATTTCTTCACTTTGTCAGCTGAAAAAAAAGTCATTGTTCTCAGCTCATCTTAGATGAAAATATTTTGTTCACGACTAATCGGATAAGATAGAAATAAGAATATCGCCCCCCAAATGAGCTGTTACATCCAATTAAAGGATCAGTGTTCAAATTACCAGTTCATTTACTACTAGTGTTGTACTAACAAAGTAATTTTATTTTTCTATTTTCCAGATTTCATGACCGTTTCAAATGAATTTATACTCAAATGCCTGACAAGTGAAAATGTTGATTCAGCCATTTATGCCTACAATATGATAAAATCCCTCCTGTTTGAAATCAATCCTGGTTTGTGCAATGTTGCAACCTTTCGAGCGCTTCTTGTTGCGTCTCATTTAGGTCCAAGAATTCCACCGTGTGCCAGAGAACTGTACAATTTCTGTGTCCAACACCTTGAAGCCTACCCACCTCAGACCTTAACCCAACCTCCCTGGACCTTGGAGATTGTGCCACATTTGACAGACATTGAAATGCATTTAGTCATCAAAGATTTCTTGGATTGTCTCTATAACATTCTCTGTGACCAATCCATCTTTGGTCAAAACATGACAGATGCTCTTCAGCTATGCGTGATGGTCAGAAATGACATTGTGACAAATGTGTTTCCAAATATTTGTTACTTGAGAAATGTTCCAGTGAACAAAATTGAAGTATTGCAACAGGCGCTCTTTGTGCTGAAGACTTACATGGTACCACCAATAGAGGCCAAAATTAATAACTGCCAGACAGGACTCATTGTGAACCCAGAATCCTTGAAGCATTTCCTGTTCTGCAAGGAAACACAAAGTAAGTAATATAATAGTAGTAGTAATAAAAATCCCTTTTAACCTTCCCATGTTTACATTTTCCCCTTTCATGAAATGGAGTGACTATATCGAACTAATTCCTAGGTCTACTTCAAGGAAAGTTGATTCACTATGTTGTGCCAGATAATTTTTCTCGTCAATAGCCATCTTAAACATTTATAAATCTACCATTCGTCCACTGAATATTGCTGCCATAACTGGTCTGGGGCTCCTGTTAAATATTTCGAGATTCTTGACAAAATCCAAAGAAGGGTCTGTAATCGATCCTGACCTGGCATCTCGACTTCAGTAACTTCCTAACCACCATGATGTGGCTTCCCTGTGTCTTTTCTATAAATATTTTCGTGGCAATTATTTTGATGAGTGTTCCTCTTTGACAATATGAATTAAAGCATACAACTAGATTGGCAAGTAGGTCTCACTGTTTTACTGTTGAACTAGCTAAATACAATCATCAGTTCTATTCTAATAGTTTATTTCCTCAGATTTCTTGCCTGTTGAACTATCTTCAGAAAGTTAAATACAATGCAAATCACCATCTTCTGTCTTCCTGAACTCTGTTCTTTTATAGTCCTTTCTCTTCACTAAGGTCTTCTCATTTTCTTTCACTCTCTGTAACCCCTTGCATTTTAGTGGCATTATCATGAAATGATTAAAACAAAAAAACATTAATGATAAAAAATATCAAAAGATGAAAGAGTATTAAGAAAATTTAGAATTAACTTCGGGAATAAAAAGAATGTACGACCGTGTAGTAAATATGGAAGAAAATTTGGAAAAAGTTTATTTTAATGTTTCATAGAAAATGTGTCCTTTGATTTTGCTCACTGTAGCTAAATGGTATAGCAAGTCAGGCGAAACGATGATTCTGTGTAGGATACAGGTTTACTTCCTGTTGGAGGACAAATATTTTCTATGAAAATTTTTCGCACATTCAGGCCAGTAAATGTTGTTAATACTGTTTGTTATAAACAGTGCATTTACTCAAATATTTGTATCTATAAAAGTAACATATAAACAGAAAAAAATATGTAATACCTATACTCTGGCAGTGTGAAAAAAACTTGGATAATATAATTTGTAAATAAAAAAAAAAAAAATATATTTGAACAAACCAATATCAGGGGGAAAAAATTCAGTGTAAAAAAAAAAAAAAAAAAAAAAAAACTAAAGACATCCATGTTGGTTGAAAATTATCAGTCAGCATCACAATGCCTTGTCAAAAGAAAAAATACTGACAGTAAGTTAAGTAAAAATGTAAAAGTGCTCAATACACTAAGTAGAGCAAAATGTAAAAAAACCTAGTTTACAATGTTTCACCTAACAGATCTTTAGGAACACTACTGGCTAAAGAGGGTAGATACAAGCAAAGTTTAGTTTTTATATATGTAATAATATATATATATATATATAAAGACAATAGGAAAACTAATAGTTGCTGACGTGTTTCATCTGATGTGGATTTTTTTCAAGGCAAAATGAAATTAATTTATTAAACAAAGTAACTAATGATAAGAACAAAATGTCCTTAGCAACTGGAAGAATTTAGAGAATGCTATTTTCATACTGTTAACTGATATTACATCAATTACTGTCACATGTGGAGATATTGTTTTTATTGCTGTGTTGACAGATTCAACCATTTTCTTTTGATTTCTTGATACTGTTGTGTATGTTTGTTTGGGGAGAGAAGCAATGCTGTTCAGAAAGGTGAAATAAAAACGTAAATTAATATTTGGCTAATATTAATAGCACTCTCAAGGAATAAGTTATTTTTTTTTTTTTTTTTAAAGCATTTTAAATCAAAAAGTTGAATTTATTTTATGTATGACTAGTGCATTAGCTAAGTTGTTTTTTGTGAGGTCTCTTTTTGTGCTCATAAATGTGTTTTTTTTTTTTAATTTCTACTTGTTTTCTCCAATATATTGGGAGGAATACAATTTATTTTATAAATGCCTGCTTCAGAAAATATTATTGCTATTAGTGTTTGAAGATCTTAGTATATCCATAATGGTTTTGGAAGTGTTTGTGACTATCTTAAGATTATTTACATGTGATAGGTTATTCTGGATAGTGGACATGATAGTTGGTCGGTCATATTATGCATCTTTTTTTATGTAATT
The DNA here is from genome assembly GCA_903632075.3 of Acanthosepion pharaonis. Lineage (NCBI taxonomy): Eukaryota > Metazoa > Mollusca > Cephalopoda > Sepiida > Sepiidae > Acanthosepion > Acanthosepion pharaonis. Next base: position 915,376 of record CAHIKZ030000020.1, read on the forward strand.
TATTATTGTGGATTGTTATTTTTGTTTGGTTTGTATATTTTGTATGCCCTTTCTTGTATAGGTTTTTGAATATTTATATGTATTATTATAGGTTTATATGTTATTATAAATATTGGGGATAATGCTCTTGGATAGAAACCTATAATAATTCCAGATTTAATTTTAGAAGAGTGGTTTGAGTAGAAACTGATCAGATCATTTTTGTTTGTAGCCTTTCTGTAAATGTCAAAATTGAGTTTATTATTTGTATGTAATATTATGTCTAGGAACAGAAGAGTGTAGTTGGTTTCAATTTCAAAAGTGAAGTTTATTGTAGGTTCAACGTTGTTAAGTTTGGAGAGAAGATCTATTAAATTGGTGTCTTTTGGAAATATTAATGAGTCATCTATGTATCTAAAATATGAAGAGTTTTTTGAATGATTCACTTTCTAGAAATTCTAAAAATAGACAAGCAAGAATGCCATTGAGAGGAGATCCCATTGGTAAACCAAATTTGTCTGTAATGTTGGTTATTAAAAGTAAAGAAACATTGCTTGGTAATTAGTTCATATTTTTATGATTTTTTGTGTAGATAGAGGTAATTTAATTTTGGCATTTGTTAGGTGATTTTTTTTTTTTTTTTTTTTTTAAATTTAAGCATTTCTTTATGGAGATGTATAGAGATTTTATAAAAAAAACTAAATATTTTTTTTAATGTCTTTTTTTTTAGTTTGTTTAGGAGGTCACCTGAATTTTTTATGTGTGATGGACTAATAGTGCCAAGAAATTTACTATATATATATATATAAAGTAAATTCTTAAATTTTAAATCTTAATTTTAACAATACTGTATCTAGTATACTAATAGATATAGCATTTTAGATCTTTATAGATAACAATATAAATATATAAAATATGACTTAATCATATTTGAAGCCCCTTTAAGACAATCCCAATGTATTTTATAAAAAAATAAATAAAAATGCCAATGTATTGTATCTTGTGTATGCCCCTAAAAAAACACAAGATGACACATTCTTATATAAGGAAGCCAATATTGACAGGCAGAAATTACAAACCTACATGTAACCCTTAACCTATATTTACACTTTGTCATCTTATATTAGACTTGTATCCTGATTTGTCAAAAAAGGCAACACCCTTTTAAAATTTTGTAATTCCTTTTCCCTTCCAACTTAAACGATATAATACTATTTAGCTTAAAAAAAGTAAATCATTTTTTTGAAAGTTATCAACATTGCTTGAGAATGGAAGAAAAAATCTAATTTTAAGTTTAATTTAAAGTTTAGTTTCTAGTTCCAAAACATGGTCATTTCTGTGTTATGATTTTAATATTTTAAAATAACATTTTTTTAAACCACCTGAAGAAGGCCGGAACATACAACGGCCGAAACGTTGTAGTAAATATGGCGACAAAGATGAGGACAATAGTTCGAATAATGTACATAATACCTCATCTCGGAAATATAGACAGACCCTAATTAGTTATTTCCAGTGTTCTTTATTAAGAAAATAGTGGCATCAAGAATTTTGCCTAATGCTTTAATTAATCTTTGTGCAAATTCTTTTCCATTTACTCAAGGTAGGTTATGCGTTATTTTCCTCTCTCCCTTTTGCTTTCAATCTTTTCTGTCAGTATCTTTTTTTCCAAGCCCTCTTTTCTCATTCCCTAAAAATTTCAACTGCCTCTTTCTGCTGTTAGTAGAGGTTTCCTTTTTGTTTCCATTTTCTCTAAAACTTCCTCATTGTTCACATGTTCCGTCTCTGGTATTCTCAGCATTCTTCTGCAGGACCACATTTCTGTTGCTTCATCTATGAGAAGATTAATTAAAATTTTCAAATAATTATAATATGAATTTTATAGATAAAAGATTTAATATTGACTGAACGCTGCATTTTTAGGAGTATTATTAAATCTATTTATCTTTTATTTTCAGGAAATAATCAAAGACTTCAGTTTCATCCAGTGCCAAATAAAAAGCTCAAGTCAAGATTTAGAGGCAAAGGAAGATTCTGATAATTGAATATTTACCTCCTGAGGAGTCTCAGCTTAATAAGTACATTTCAGTTTTGAGAAAACTAACAGGAAAATGTATTTCCTAGTGAATTTATTTTAAAAGGTTTCCAGTGTTAAGATAACACAAATTTGAATTTACTTTGTAGGCAAGTTGACTCCTCTGCACCATGTTTGGCCACTTCATCTGAAAAAGATTTTTATTTTTTTTTATTCTTATTTTTTTTTTTGTTGTTGTTTTTCTGTTATATTCAATTTCTCACAGTGAGTGAGTGCTTATTATGGTAATGCTGAACTATAAAGTCCTGCCTGAGGTTTAAAATTTAATAACTAAATTCATCCAAATAAGAGGACCATTTAACCAAAGTTCCAATAAAACCTCCTTTCTTAAAATGTTTACATAACTTAATTCACAAGAATTGGATTTTTGTTGGATTATATTTTATTTTTGAAATTTTGTCTTCACCCAACAGTTTTGTTTTTATTTTTAAGCAGCAAGCAACAAACAACTCACTAAAATTTTGTTCTTTGGATAAATTTAGTCAGGAAAGCAAATGTAATTCAAATGAAATCAGTGAATCAAAATAGGAAATTAATTCAGTTTAGGAAACAATTTGAATGAATGATAAAGATGGCAGCCATGTTAATGTATGATTTAAAACTGAATTCAGAATAAAATTTTACAACTTGATTCAACTTTTGAAATCTTTATGAAATAATTTCATTATTTGTGGATCTATTTATTTTAATTTTTTTTTTTTTTTAGTTTTATTCAAATTTTCAAGTGAGAAGAATTTAGGAAAATAAGTTCATTTCTTATATAATAATTTCCAACCTTCATTTTTGTTAGACTCTTTTTCTTCACAAATAATCTCTTCGCTAAAGAATGGATTGAAAGTGGATCAGTTGTTTGCTACAATCACCAGGTACAAATTGATGACATTATGCTTGCTGAGAACCTTTGTCTTCTCTGTGTATGTGTGTTGTTGTTGTTGTTGTTGAAGGCTAGGAAAGCAAATACTGTTCAAGCAGCAACAATGCTTCACTTACTTTAACCACAGTTTGAGGAAAGATGGATCAACAAAAATGGCAGGCATAGAAAGTAACTAAAAACTGTATTAAAATAATTCTATATGTGGATCTTTTTGTTATTAAAATTGATGCAAAACTTGACAGCCATTTTGTATTTCTTTTGAATGATTTAAAATCTTGTTTTTGAACTAGATGTCCATTTAAGCTGTTTTTGTAAGTTTGGAAAACAAACAAGAATTATTGTTAAAAGATGTGTTCATTTTAGCTTTTTCATTTTAGCTTTTTCAACAAGTGAATCTAGTGCTTATAAAACTGTCAGTATTATTTATTGTTGAATAGGGTTTTTTTGCCTCAGATTAGTGTGTAGCACTCATAAATTTGTTGAAGTCTTACACGCACACATATATTGTTTAAAATTTGCCATATTTATGGAGGAAGAGTGCTCAATATATAAGGAGCTGAGCATTTCTAGATAAAAACAATGCAGACATAGAAATCAAAACTGCATCATCCGTGTCCTGGGTAAGACAAACTACTTCCAACATCAAGGCCTCTTATCAGGAGGTTTTGAGGAGTGTGGAACCACCTCTTAATTGCTGATGTTCCCAGGTCTACCCTGACCTGGGGTGATAGCACCTGTTAGGTTCCCAGCCATGGGTAAATACTTAACCCCCAAACTCAGGTCAAAACACTATGAAAGTGTAAAAAAAATTACCAGCAATACATTTTCTTTGAAAAACAAATATTACCAGCGAAAGAAAATTCTTACCAGAAATGCATTTTTGAAGAAAAAATTTTACCAGAAATAGATCTTTGGAAAAAAAATATTACCAACAATGAAAATTTTAACACATTGAGGTTGATATGGCGTAAAACAAACCAACCAAAACTGCATCATCTGATGATCTAAGGCATGAAATTTCCAGTTAACAGATTACACGTTTTACTTCCTTGTAGCTTTTTAGTGCCATATTTTGGATTAACCTACTCTTTGACTGTGATAACAAATAAAGAAAAAGCTTCCAATAAAGCTTGAATTTGCATGCCCTCAGAAACTACTTCTTATTTGTTGATTCAAGTTAAAGATTTTTTTATCTGAAATAAGGAGTTAATCTTAGCAAATCCTTTCAGTTTTGAGGTTTTCAATTATTCTTTTTGTTAAATGAGAATTCAAGAAAGATATCTTATTTTTAAAAATAAATAAATAAATAATACTTTCTTCACAGATGGTATCTGCATGAGCCCATGGGTGGGTAATAGTCCTAATCTCAACAAGATCAATAAAATAAAAATATTAGCTGTTAATATTAGCAAATAATATACATAAAATATCTATCAAATTTAACAGAATTTCTGTTAATAAACTGTTCTATATAAGGCTAAAGTAATACTTATTAGAATAAAGGTCTCAGATTTTTTTTTTTTTAAATCACTGTTCAGGACTCTTGATAAGAATGATTTAATACAATCGCAGAAAAAAAAAAATTTCTGTGATTGTATTAAAGCCGTCCAGTGCTTACTGCATTCTGTTGAGGTTTTTTCTAGACTCGATGAATTACTTAATTTTGATTATCTCTCATCCTCCTAATTGTTTCTATTTATATATATATATATATATATATATGACTGCTCTTCATTAATGAATTGAGCTCTGCTGGTGTTTATATACATCCATATATAATGTTAGAATTTCCCCTTTCTCTGCCATGTGCTGATAACTTAGGGGTAAAATCTCCAAGTCATGCCAAATTGGTCAGGTTTCCATCCCGGCTTGAAGCAATTGGATAAGCTGTGAAACAGGTTTGTATGTGGGTGACACACACATGTATACATACTTTATTTTAGGATATTACATCAAAAAATGTCAAAATCGCTACACAATTGCAGTCGTGTTTTGATGCGTATCAACACATCAGGTGACAGTAATTAACAATTACATCAAGCATGACTGCAATTGTGCAGCAATTTTGATGTGTTTTTCAATGTAATATCCTAAAATAAAGAATATTGCTCTACTTTGTCTTAAGCCCTCTGAAATTAAATGCTACAAACGTTAGAATTGTACTCTACTCGTTCTCCTCTTACCTGGTTGGAGATATATATATGGGAGAATAGCCTAGTGGATTAAAGTGTTGATTTGTGAATTTTGTGCCATCAAAACTGAATCCTTGGGCAGAGCAGTGTGTACCTGAAATCTGTAGAAAAAAACAGGTGAGCAATAACTGAACAGTACTAAGAACTAGATGAAATATTGCTAGACATGTTAAGTGGAACAATAACAGTCTATCCCTGCAGATTAAATAAAGGGTTCAGTTCTGTAGGTTGGATTACCATGCACCTGATTAAGGTAGGAAGGGCACAATGGCTGAAATGTGGTAACAGCAGCAAAGATGGACATTAATTTATTTCTATTTTATGTTGAAAAAAAAAAAATCTTTCGGCTGTCTTTCTTGCTGTGCAAGAAAAAAAAAAAAAATCTGTTTAAAAACAAGCATCAAAAATCAAGCTTGGTAGGTTTGAGCCACAAAAGCAAAACTTGAATCAATATTCATTATATATTTTTTATCTTCTCTAATAAGGCATTTATTTGAAATACTTTGTTCCAAGTAAACTGGTATATCAAACTTTAAACTATATATATATATATATATTAGCTTAAAAGCTGCCCAATAGGCCAGCTTTTAAACTAGTTTCTGTGAAGGGCTCTTTTGTTTGGGCCTTCATCAATAAAAACTTAAGGAATCAGCATATATGCTAGGCCACAAAAATCTGAGACGACCAAGCATAGAAATGAATACGATATGGGATCCAGTAATAAGGAGTGCCAGAGAAAAGCGATAACAAAAATGGCAATATGAGATCTGGTAAAAAAAAAAAAAAGCAATAATGGCAAAAAATTGCAATATGAGCACTGGTAAAAAAAAAAAAAGTTGCTGAAGACATTAGGTTTATAATACCCAGAAATTCATGCACAGATGTCCACAAAGTGGATAAAGAGTGTGAGTTCAATACCCAATTAAGGCAGTGGAGAACTTTCAGAGGGAAATTAACAGGAGATAACTGATATCCATTAAACATGGAACTAGAACAGTCTACCCCAGTGAGCGAAATAAAGGGTTCAGTTCGACATTCCAACGACCTGAAGAAGGCCAGAGCGTACAACGGCTGAAACGTAATAAATATGGTGACGAAGATGAGGACAATAGTCCAAATAGTGTAAACAGAAATATTATAGAAGTGGTGTTAACTCAAAAAATTGAACCTGCAGAATGTATGAAACTCCAAGTTGTGCAACCAATGTAAGAGATTATGTATATTTTTTAATATATTAATAGCTCTGTTATTTAACACTGAGCACTTTTTCTTACACTATATGACATGGGTGGTTATATATGTTAGTAACTTACTGACCCGATAATATCTATGGACACCTAATAGAGAATTGTTCACTAGTAACTTGCTAACTTCTACTTCACAGCATTAATATTTTCATAGTCTGACACAAGATGATGAGGAGCAGCCTCCAGCAAAGGTGAAGCCCACAACATTAGTCAGATTAGTTTGACATTTAATCCATAATGAAATATTTAAATTTGAAATTTTCTGGCTGTTTTACAGTTGGCATTTAATAAATTTAACTTAGTTTGGCAAAAGGCCATTAAGAAAGTGGCACCTAATACTAAAACTGGTTGAAGGGTCGACAAAGATTTTTTTCCTTCAAGAAAAAAAAAATATGAATTTGTGTACAGCATTAAAAAAAAAAAAAAAAAAAAAATCACCTGAAAATCCAAAATTATATTTTTTATATCCACAAACTTCATTATAAAAAAAAAAAATTAAATTTCTAAAATGATTTTAAGTCATTAAATTTTAGACTTATCAGAAAATATTTTTTTTTGATGGTAAGTCATTTTATTTTGTAAAATATTTTAAGAAAAAAAAAAAAAAAAAATCAAGTCCCAGGTGGATTTCTTTTTTTAACTCACCCTCACGTCTAGATGTGTCATGGTTAAAAAGCTCATTAGCACAGTATTAAGATTCAAATCCCATGATGCAGTTTAGTATTGTATAATCAAGTGGGATCACTCAGGTCAACCCACAAGTCCAAAATTGGCAAGGCAATTTAAATTATTCAAATTTTAAAAGAAATTCAACAGCCATTTTAATCAACAATGGAGAGACCTTTGATATCTTGGAGCTTTTGTTGAATGAGGCCAGCATAATTTTCTGCTGTGAGATTTTCCTGTATCAACTGACCAGCCAATTCACTGTAGATTTTGTAAGCTTCTGAATTGTATGTCACCTGGCAAAAGAAAAATCAGGAACACTTTAAAACATAATTGCTAAGGATTTATTTGAACATCTGGTCTCACTTTTGGAGGAGGTTATAAACCCCAAAATGGAAATGGAGCAATCATCAGTTTTTCAGATATTAAATAGCATCACTGGAAAGCAGTATGTGGAGGATAAAATGAAGACAAAATGCAAATTTAAATATTGGCACTTTGTATCTCGCCTGAAATCAAGTGAAAAAAAGTCTATTTGAAGCCCCAACTTCATTTGCTTTTCAATTAAAAGCACCTGTTGGACCAAAAGCATTTCATTATCCTCATTATATAAATCCTTTTTCAAAATTATTGCAACAATTATGCAATCGTATAAATTTGGTAAGAAGTATTGATTCCCACCGAATTGTATAAAAATAAAACGTCCTACCTGAGATTTAATCAAAGCTTCCAAACAAGGCTGGAAGTAGTCAATCCGGCAGTCGTACAATTTTGGCATGTCTTCCATTAAAATATAATGCTGCTCATAAAATTCTTCTTTTGCTGGCTGTAAGGATTTCCGACTCTATTAATAAAAGGAAAATAAAAATATTTGCTAAGTTTTAGTATTTTGTAGAGTACTGTATGGATGTTGGTTCACGTTTGGTGTGGAAAATGACAAGACAAATAAAGGCCATGATTTTTTTTTTTTTTAACTCAGAAAAGTCAACACAGGGGATAAAGATTTCAAGAGAAACATTTGAAAATTTGTATTTGACAGCATAAAAGACTCTTCCATTTCAGCAGGGGATATTCAGGAGAAATAAAAAAAAAAAAAAGAGTTTAATGTGTGGAAGTCTGTAATGTTTAAAACAAAATTTTAAGTACAGAACATTGCACAAGAAAAGGAAATTGAATAAATATTATTATTGAGTCAGACTCAGTAGAAGTGACCATATAAGATAAAATTATAGCCTATAGTCGTAAATATTGGGAACAAAATTAGCCTACATGGGGCGTCAAATTTTAGACACAAGGATTTGGTGGCTGGCGGGCGGGCGGGCGGGGGTTGGGTGTTAGCCTTTTTTTTTTTTCCAAATACAGTATGTATAAAGTTAGAATCAAATTGTATTTGACCAAGACAAAAAGAAAGCACTTGTAAAACTAAATTGGTCATCAAAACAGATTTGCAAACCATTCACATTCTTGGTCATTTTCCAAGAAGAATTTCCAACTTGTAGATTTTTATTAACCTTTCATACTCTACATTATTTTTCAAGGCTCTTTTACTGCACTACTTAATTTCAATCATGGTCATTTTCTGTTGCGATAGCAGGATATGACAACACTGCAAAATTCAAACATGCTATCATTTATTCATCTGAGTCACTTGCAGTGACAGTATAATATTTTTGCTTTGCAAACAAAATCACCTCCAAAAGGTTAAAAGTTAAAGAAAAAAAAAAAGAAAACATGATATGAATGAAATCAATTTTTTTTCTTACATGAAGAATTGGTATTCATTTTTTAACTGGTCTTTCTTTTCTTATTTTTGCTAATTTTTATTTTAATACTTTGGGTCATTTTCACATTGCACAAAGTGGGTATTGATTTACAAAAAGTATAAAAAAATAAACAAAAATCAATAATATCTTTGACAAGGTGATCTGTTTTAGGGCCAATTTTGTCTGTAAAAAAAAAATTGATTTAATTATATCGTTGTTGTTCATAAATGATTTAAATTCTAAATACAACCTTTTGCCTTAGTGGGTTAAGATAACTTCTTAATTCTGACAAAATTGACACAACACAATCTCCTCCCCAATCACATTTATCGCATAAGATATTGTAAGGTGTTAAGTGAAGCTTAATAAAAGTATCAATGTTTATGGGACAGAGGTTGTAATCTATACAAACCTGTCCCATAATAGTTGGTACATTTGTATACACATTTCATACACGAAATATAACAAATATTATGGGACACAGGTAGCATGATTCTAAAAAGTATTTTTTTTTTACCATTTCTGACAGCAGTAATCCAATTTCAGCTTGATCTGGATCTTGTAAAGGAAGAGGATAGCTAGAGGAGTTAAGTACTTGCTGGAGTGATACAGAGAACTGACCATTTTCACAGCATCTTTAGCAATGGATCATATGTAAGAGTTCCATTTGAAATCTGAGTTGAGTTTAAATCCCAATAAATACTAAAGGCAGAGAGCCCTCTAAGGGAACATTTGGTGGAAGTTCTGGGTTAAGAATGCAAAAAGAAAGGTTACCTGATGCAATTTGACAATATTATTTCCTGTTCGATCGCGTTCCTGATATTTTTTGACTTTAGCTTCCCATTTTTCATATTCCTAGAATATAAAAAAGACAATTTAAAAAAGGAAATCTATAAAAGCAATCCATTATTATTATTATTATTATAATTTAACAAACATCTGCTAGAAAAGAAACAGCTGCAGTGCTTCTAAAAGATGAAAGCAGAGAATCAGTCATGATTTCAAAGCTTCGATTTCATTTGTCATTAACTTTTTCTATACCTCACAATATTACCAAGTTTTAATGCCTTTAAATGTTCATCTTGGATATTTTTAAACAATTAGGTATGTGATATGATTGACATCTTTTCTTTCCAGGCATGATTATTTTTTAAGTTTCATTGAAAAAGTGTCAGTTTTTTGCCTTCCTAAGTTTTCAATCAGCTGTCATTTGAATGAATTATAACAGAATAGTAAAATATCTTGTCAGCTGCTATACGACAAAGAATATTTCATTAATTGCTCGTAAATGATTAAACACTGTAGTTATATATATATATATATATATATATATACAAAAAGCTACAATAAGAATAAAAAATTATTTAATTCAAAGTTATACAGAACTCTTGATATTTTGTCATATTTAAGAGATTTCCGTAATGTTAAAGAACCCAAAATAGAGGGTAAAAACCTCAGAAAATGTGATTATCAGATTTTGTTGTCTATGAAGACATTAAGGAGATGAAATGAAGAAATCATTTTATAAGTGTGGATGTATTGTAAAAATGTCAAAGAACGCAATAATTTATTAAAATGTACAACCTCCAAAGATTGTTCTCGCTTCTTTTTTGCCGTGTGAAGACTTGGAAAGATCATATTGAATCTGTAATTAAAAAGAAAATCAAGTTTTTGTTAATAATGGAATCTACATTAATAAGTGAAATATGAATTTCTTATATTTCTGTTAACTGTAAATATACTGAAGAGATGACCTGAGAATTTATTGGACACATGGTTGCGGGGGGGGGGTCTTTTAATTTGGCTGAGAATATTCAGGAAAAATCAGATTTGTCTATGAATGTAAACTTTGCCTTCATTGGGGGAGGCAGGGGATGCTTCTTCTAAAGCAGGGGTCAGCAACCTACGCCACACATGGCACGCCAAGCAATTTCCAAAGGCACGCAGCTGCAAATGACATGAAGTCTGAACCAATAACTACTACAACACAAAGAAGTTATTTAGCCATTTCAATTTTAATATATACTAAAGTAAATATACTATATATATTACTATATGAAATATACTGTAGAACAGGTATATTGACCTTGACTTGTATAAAAATACATATACATATACCCTAAATCAGCATATAGTCAGCAATTGTTGCCGACCCCTGTTCTAGAATATAAAAATTTTTCTTTTACAAATGCTTACCCTCCCATACAAGGCCCAATAGCCACTCAAGCTAGAAAGTTACTGTTTGGTGATGTGTGCATTTGATGAAGCTACGTCAGAAAGATAATGGCTAGCCCTAAACATGAAGTAGTTAAGATTGTATTGATTGGGAAAACATCTCGCTGGGTGTCTGTTCCACAAAGGGGCAGTTCCTAGAAAGAAGTTGTTCAAGTGGAAATTACTTCTCACTACAGGAATATGGAGGGAATGTGGATGATTCATCTGTGTACAGTTCCAGTCCAACAAGGGGGGGAGACAGATACGTAGTGGAGCAGTACAAGGAACTGACTATTTTTCCAGTATATCTGCATTTAGACTATGTATGGTGATCAATTTTGCACTTTCACAATTCATTGGTTTAGGGACATAAATATTTCACATATCTAAGTTTGAATTTCAAAATAATTTTTTAAAATGTTGGCTAATATTTCATATAAACAAAAACAATGAAAACATTTTTCTCAGGTATACAGGCAAAACATATAGTTATAAAATTTAATGTGCATTCATATATTTTTGTATGTATGCATGGAAATCATTTTTTAGAATGCACAGATACTATACTGATCATAATCAGAAGTGCCAATCTATATGTAAATAATTGCATTTTGATGGGTACTATGCTAATAAATGAAGGAGAGAGAGAGAGAGAAGTAAAACTTACTTTTTCACTGGTTCTATCATAGTTTTCTGTATATTGGAATTCTGGAAAAAAGAAAAAGAGTTTTAATAACAAAAGGTTTTTTTTTTATCCTAATTTATTCAAACAACCAATTCTTTTGTCTTTTTTTGTATTTTCATTGATTTTTATCTATTTTGGTAATTAAGAAAAATGTTACAAAACTTAAAATAATTTGCAGAAAATTAACATATATGATCGGAACTAATACACAATTTTTTTTATAGTGTCTAAAGCTCACTTTTTTTTCCCTTCAAATATTGGAATTTTATAAATTTGTAATAAATGCATGTAACAGGAACAAGTCTAGATAGAAAATAAAGATAGTAGATGAACAATAACCTAAATTTAACATACTAACTCTTGTACAAATGAGAAAAATTAACATAAAAATGCAAACTTAACAGTTAAGAAAAAGAGGTCATTATTTACATCATTTGTCCTCATTTTTGTCGCCATATTTATTACAACGTTTCGGCCGTTGTACGCTCCAGCCTTCTTCAGGTGGTTGGAATGTCAGGTATTGAATTCACAATCATTTGGGTCCTGTCACTGGAGCTAACTAATGGCTTTATCCACTGTGCCATGTGTCCTTCAGTGACAGGACCCAAAAGAGTGTGAGTTCAATACCCGGTTAAGGCAGTGGAGAACTTTCAGAGGGAAATTAACAAGAGATAACTGACATCCATTAAACATGGCATGTGGAACTAGAACAGTCTACCCCAGTGAGAAAAATAAAGGGTTCAGTTCAACATTCCAAACACCTGAAGAAGGCCGGAGTGTACAACAGCTGAAACATTGGAATAAATATGGTGACAAAGATGAGGACAATAGTTTGAATAATGTAAATAAATGTACATAATACCTCATCTCAGAAATATGGACAGATACTGAAGGGGCAAAACGTTGTTATAAATATGGTGACAAAGATGAGGACCATAGTCTAAATAATGTAAATAGTGTACATAATACCTCATCTCAGAAATATAGACAGATACAGAAAAAGAAGAGTTTAAAAGATTATAGATAAAAGAAAAAATATGAATTTAAAAACAATACTATTAAATAATTATTGTATAAAAAAAATTTAATTATTACTTTAATACTAATAATTCTTCTTAAATTATCATATATTTATATTAAATTATTATTAGGAAAATTTATTATAAAGATAAATCTATACACCTACCAAATTGTAAATATTAATTTAATTATAACATATTTAATTAGTCTAAAGTAATTATATTCATATTACTTTAATATTAAGTAAATTCATTACATTAATATTAATCCATTCAATACTATATATATATAATTAAGTGAAAAATTTAAAAGTAAATTTTTAATTTATATTGTGACCCTGGTTTCACACCCTTGTGATCATCAAAGTTTGTCTGATGATCGCAAGGGCGGGAAACCCAGGGTCACAAACTCACATCAATACAACCAGGTATATATACCACACTCTACTTCAGAACTTACACCCAAAAATCAAATTCATCCAAGAATATAATTTCAATGAATTACCATTTTTAGATATACTCATTAGAAATAAAAACAATCACATAACCACAGATATCTACCACAAACCTACAAACACCCAACATTCTTCATTTCAAGAGCCATCACCCAAAAAGCTGCCCGAAATCCATCCCCTATTCTCAAGCACGTAGGGTTTATAATGACTGAAAACACCTCCGAAAAACCTGCCTAGAAGAACTACCTAGAACTCTAAAACAAAACAAAAAAAAGGCTACCCCACAACATTAATAAACAAAGGTTTTGAACTCACAGAAAAAATTCCTTTAGACTAACTAGAAAGTCCAAAGAAACATAACATTGAACAAACTCTAGAATATATGTCTCAACATACAACAAGAACAATCCAAAACTATTTAGAGGAATTACAAAATATCTAGACCTTCTTAGCAAGAATGACAAACCGAAAAATATACTAAAAACAATCAAAATAATTAAAAGCAAACACCAATCTAAAAACCTAAAAAACATATTAACCTCATCCAAATTTAACCAACACACAATACAGGGAGTCACAAAATGCAACAAAAAAAATGTGGGGTTTGTGACATCATTATAGAAGGAAACTAATACAGTTTTGAAAACCTCAAAACAACATTCATAATAATTAAAAATTTAAACTGCAACTCCAAAAGATGTGATTTATGCACAAAATGCAAGAAGTCGTATATAGGTATCAGCCAACAACGAAACAACAGTTTCCCTCCACAAAAGAAACATCAAATTACCAAACAACAGAAAACACTTTGTATCACAACACATCTATAAGGGTGAATTTAAAATTATGCCAATATATCAAACAGACAATTACTCTTACCTACAAATACAAGAAAAAAAACAAACTTCATAAACAAATTTAAACCAGCACAAATAGGTCATAAAAACACAACATGCACACATAATGGCCAAATACAGTGGTCGAATCACTCACATGCATACACACACACAGGTATCTGTGGAGCACAAATATATATATACACATATTGACAAAAACAAATAGACTACTCACAAGCACACACACGAATCCTACACAACATAGGAAGTGTGTGTATGTGTATGTATGTATATATGCGCATACTAATTCCTTATTGTATGTATGTATGAAGAGGGAATATACATATGCATGCTAGCAAAAACACACACAATACAAAAAATGGAAATAGATCTAAGAACACACAGGGGGTCATTAAAAGATAAGAATACAGATATCTTTCCTCACCCTTTCTTGGACCAATCTTAATTGCTTTTATTACCCTTCAAGCAGAAGAACTTTCTCACTGACAGTCCAAGAAAGTCATTTGTTCCACTAACACACAAAAAAGAAAATGTTTAACATTAAAAAACATAAGGAAAATTAATTCATTTTAATAATGTGGAAATATCCACTCTTTGCCTGAAGAAGGTTGTGGGACCCGAAACATGTTGCAAAATTATGGAAAATAAAGCATAATATATATTTTAAAAAAAAATCTATATTACAACCAAAAACATTTGCAGTTTCTCTCTTCTTTTTAATATATCTTTTTATATATATATATATATATATATATATATATATATATAGAGAGAGAGAGAGAGAGAGAGAGAATAATAAGATTTGGTAAAATACCTAATGTTTTATATATTTATATGTAATATTTATAATACACATATGTTTACAGAGAATTATTAAAATTGTTTTACTTATATGTGGGTTTTTTCACGGAAAATTGTTTTACTTCAACCGGTTTTGCTTTTAGCTTTTTAAAATATTTGTAAATGTTTATTAGATATCAAGTGTTTACACTTAAGCCCAGGATAAAAAAAAAAAAAAAATTAAGTGGCATTACTGGTTTTGTCAGTTGCTTATTATAAGGAAAATATCATAGAATCTATTTTGATGTTTGTACCTCTGTACAATTGAGTTTTGGTTTAAATTTGCTGATAACAAATATTTCTTTAGTAACGTGCTTTTGTTCAGTGATTTTGTAGTCATATTGGTAGAATGAGAAGATATTCAAGTTTGGCAGATTTGCTCTTCCGAACTCATCTCTATGTTGGCTAAGGGGTATTTTTCTAGTGTGGGGTGCTCTAATTTGTTGGCGATAAACTGTCATCTATTAACAGAGGCTCTGACTGGCTTCACCAATGTAGTGTTCATGGTAACCTTTTCAAGTTATAATATATATTAGATTCTCTGGGTTGTATGAGAAATTATTTTTAATTTGAAAAAACATCTTTGAAGTGAAATTCATGGCCTTCTAACAGGTAGATGCATACTACACAGTGGGGGTTGGCTATATCTTTTTACCTGAGGCTCTTTAATTGTGGTCTGCAGTTTTTCACTTTTTATTTATATATATATATATATATATATATATATATATACATACACACACAGAGGGTACAAAGCATAAATTGTCATCTAAATTACACAAAAATGGAAACAACACTGACATCTCATTTTAACAGATATATTTACCAAAATTACACAAAGATTAAATTTATTCAATAAAATTCTCATTAGCTTCAACCACAGCCTTCAGACGACTTTGGAATCTCTTGCAACTCTTCTGGATGGTCTCCTTGCTTAAGTTGGTGAATGTTGCCATAATCCTTGCCTTCAATTCGCCTGCTTGTGTGGCATGGTGCAAAGTCTAATTGCCAGACATAGGTTTTTCCAGCAGCCACCCTCTTGACCCAGAGCAGCACTAACTCCACCAGGAACTTTATGTCCACCTCTATGTTGAGTCTGAGGCCCTCACCAAGTTCTTTTCTTATCAGAATGATCAGAGTGAGTTTTCAAAGCTGCTGTATCTTCGTAATCACCATTAGACTCATCCAACTCATTCCAAATCATCTGCAGTGGACTCAGATTGACACACAAACACTCTGAAATGTTCGTATTGGAGCTTCCGATACAAATGCAAAGCAGTACCACATGCCGTTTCCAAATTTCTGGCAGAGTGAATTGCATGGTAGTGCTCTTTTTCTCATTGATGGTGTCCAGTTGACCTTATTATACTGTGCAGTCGAAATATAGAATGGCAATAATTTACCAATAATAATAATTTACCCAATGCACCCTGTATATTTTATATATATATATATATATATATATATATATATATATATGTCAAATTTAAAGGCATTTTCATGGCATTGAGCACTCTTTTTTCCAGAGTAAGGCAACAGTCGTGCACCATAGTGGTTAATGGATAGGTTAATGAGGTCACCAGACCTCACATCCTTGGATTTTTTTTTCTGTGGGGCCATTTAAAATCAATTGTTCATCAGACATGCCCAAGAATTATTGAGAAACTTAAAGAAAGAATTAAATATGAATGCAGTAAAAGGACAGAGGAAACTCTCCTACATGTTAATGAATCCTGCATCCACAGAATTGAAATGTGTTTTGAAAAATAAGGAGGACATTTTGAACGGCACATATAACAATTATATAGGTAGTAAATAAAATTTTCATGTGTAATTATACTTTTAATAAATTATCCCTATTGTATGCGACTTTTGCCTCACTATGTGTGTGTGTATTAAACAAGTTAGCAAATATTACATATACTCCACTATCCAATGGATAGATGCCATAATGAAAAACATATTTAGTATACCTAACCTTTATGGGAATTTTAGAGTTTCCCTTGGCTGTCTAGCCATAGCATTGTGAATTGCAAGGCAATCTCAGAGATCATTATTAATGCAAGGAGTGGGTGCAGCAAACTTATAACTTTGTGCTAAACTTATATATATATATATGATAGAAAAAGTTGAGCCAATATTTAGTAAAGTAGAGAAAAAGACAACCAGTTTTTCTTGAATATTTCTGGCTCCAATAAAAGAGCGTCTTTGTCGCTTTTGTCTTTTATATGTCATCAAAGAATGTAATTTTATTTAATTATTAAATTAGTATTAATTCTTTAATCCAATATTTGGTAAACTTGTAATAGTATTTGAAAATTTCAAGATGAAATAAGGAGGGAATTTCTTTTTTCTCAACTGTGCATCCAAAATGCTATAAAAAAGGTTAAATAAAAAGAAAACCTTTAAGGTATTAGAATGAAATTATATGAAACCAAAGACTTGAAGAGAAGAGAATTATCAGGTTTATATCACAAACCATTTCCTGCAGGTGAAGATCCAGTTTTACAATGGAGCTGTCCCATTCTTCAACATGTCTCAATAATTGTTCTTCAGACTGGCACAGGGAACTGGCTAGTAGGTCTTGTGTTATTCGACGTTCACATTTACAAAGGGCTACAAAAGAGAAACAGACAAGACTGATGTGAGCTAGATAATAAATGAGGTGTGGGGTGGGGGCCTGCTTATCAGAAATCAAACTGGATACAGACGCTTTTGAAATTAAGCAAAAGAAAGTCCTTTTTAATGAAGCCTTGATGCTCATTCCACTCACAGTGATAATGCAATGTTAAAATGATGAACACATAAAAATAAAATAAAAAATAATATACAAAAATCTGATTGTTTTCTGTTTAAAGAGCATGTAGGGGGGTTTTGATTGATTTATTTGATTTTTATGGCTTATCAAATTTTTGCAGGTTATTTTGAAGGTAATAATGATTTACTGATAAAAATCCTACTAATTAACCCATAGCTGGGGGGAGAAGTGGCTTTATACATTTCCCAATTACAAGTAAATGAATATAACAAACGTAACTGGAAAATTCCAATTCCAAGCTGTTATCCTGTTGCCACTCCTACATTTTTTAAAAACCAACTGGAAGACGAGGCTTAACCAGTAATTGTTGTGAAACTGATTCAGGATATAAAATGACTTTAAAACTTGCAAAAACCATTCTCTTTCATTATGATGCATGTCAACATTCCCAACCTCTCCAGATTGTTCCTCCCCACTTCCAACTTTTTTATTTTGACTGGATCAGCCTTTGATATTTCTCAACACAGTTATTTATTTTGTCTCTTCCTTGCCACTAGCAAGTGAGCCACTTGATTCTGATTAGCGGCAGAATACAGTGGCCAGTCTTACTTTTCTGTGAGGTGGACACGTCCTACTAACATTTTATTAGTTTGAATGTTGTATTTTATTTTTGTTATTGGGTTCATCCCCTCCCCCTTCATTTCCTGTCATATTTTTATAGCAAAAAAAGAAGACATTTACAAATGTCTTTTAGTAGGATCCCTGTGAATATTCAGTATTATGGCAGATATCAGATGAATGGGGATGGATGAATTCTCGTGGTGATTGAGTAAATTGTAATGGAGGAATGGGTCATGAATTAGATTAGCTAGGTTTAAGATAGTCAGTGATGATCAGTCTTGCACCAAAATTGTAAGTTTACATTACAATAATATACAGCATTTTGCAGCAAACATGACAAGGATCTTAGTGTAGTATCTGTTCCAACAGCAGCCAGCTGGCCCACAGCTCTAGCCATCATCAGCAGCAGTTCCAGCCAACCATCATCATCGTCAGCTACAGCTCACCTTCCTCACTAGCAGCAACAATATGTAAGAAACTGTCCTTTTCAGGACAACACTTTTCAATAACTACAAAACTGTCCTTCTCAGGACAATGCTCTTTTCACTCTATATATGAACATGTAGAGATATTTTTTACCTAGTGAACTGTTACCTTATTTTTGCCAATGTAGTTTCTCTAACAAAAGTAAAGTAAAAAATATATATATATATATATATATATATATATATATATATATATATATATATATATATATATATTTATTTTTTTTTTTTTTTTACACAAGTCATCATTTTATTTGTTGTTGTCTTCTGTCATTCAATGTGGGCACATATACAACCCACAACAATTCATTACACCAGCCACACATCCAACCTTACTGCATTTGGTATTCCTAAGTGTTCACCCATCTAGGTACTGACCAAGGTTAGGGTTGCTTAACTTCAGTGATTGTATGAGAACCAGTGTTTCAATATGATAAACTGGGGGTAGTGGGGGGGGGTCTTACATGATATCAAAGATGGTAGGTAGATAGATAAATAGATATACATATATTGCAATGTATATAAAAAATATATATATAAATAGTATACTTTTTTAATCATTTCACTCCAAGGAAGGCAATGAAGCCACTAAGATGAAAAGAATGAAAGAAAATGAGATTTTACCAAAGAGAAAGGATAATAAAAAGAAGATTCAAGGAGACAGAAGGTCATGATTGATGCTGCATTTAAATTGACATGAAATTAAGAAAATGGAAGAGAGTTTCATAGGCAAGGAGTGTGAGAGAAGAAACTATTAGAATAGAACTTCTGGTTACAACTAGCAATTTCAACAGTAAAATAGTGAGACCTACCTGCCAATCTAGTACTGTGCTTAAATTCATGAAGTTTATTTACCAAAAGATGAAAGGTCATCAGTACAAAAAATAGTCTAAAGAACACTCACCAGCAGCAGAATCTGAGCATTTCTTGGCATCTTTGTATAATTTCCGACACGTCTCTTCAAGCCTGTTAAATGAACATCAGTCAAAAGTTAAAACAAGAAAGAATTGGGTGCAACATTTCAGCTGATGTAATTTTTGGTATTCTTCAGATAAATGTTGTATTCTGTAGTTTTAAAAAATTGTTTACTATTTTTTATTCTTTTTCATCTTTTAACAAGAGGGGTCTTAAATTTAGAACTAAATACCAAAGTCTCAAGGCAAGTAAGGAGAACTTTCAAGAAAGTCTGAAAGGACCAATTCTATTTTTGTGAGGAAATTAACCTTTGGGTTGACTTCTTAGATAACATTCTCTTTAACTTAAAATTAAAAGAATAAAAGTATTTTGGGAAACATAATTTAAATAATAATTCAGTGTTTGGAAACTAAAGTTCTAATCAGCCTGTAAGTGAAAGTTGGAAAACCGAGTGATTCTACAGAAATGGACCCCTTTAAGAAATAAACGTTTTCTTAATTTTTTTCTTCTTTCATATTACTATTGAATACGCTATCCAAATCATGAATAAATAATAATAAACAGTATTATAACATGTCTTAAAAATAATTGTCGGACTTTGTTCATTTCATAATGTGTGGCGTCATTTGTTTACATTTGGATACACTTTGAGCAGATATGAATGTATGTGAGAGATTCATTGAAGATTGAAGTTTAAAAGCAGCAAAATCAACCTTGCCAATCGAATGATCCTCTGTGGCTCAATCGGTTAAGGCACGTCAGGTTAAATGATGGTTCCATAAAGGATACAGGTTCAATTCCTGTCGGAGAACGAATATTTTCTATGAAAATTTCTCAGACATTCAGGCCGGTAAATGTTATTAATACTATTTATTATAAAAAGAGAGCATTTACTTAAATATTTGTATCTATAAAAAGAATGTATAAACATAAAAATGTCTTAAAAATAACTGACATTCTCAGTCTAACTATATAACCCCAATGAAATTGTCATGACATACCGAATAAGTTTGCCAAGGACTTTTGATAACTTTTGAATTTGTTGGTTTAGCAACCTGTCCAATGTTGATTTCAATGTAAATTTTGGAAACTTAGAAATCCAGGAAAATGGAAAGCAATTTATGGGTTATAACATCTAGGTTATATAGCTTGTTTGAGATGTTAATTAATAATGTTCATTCCAGGCCGAAGTCTGTATAAACAAAATAAGCACGTGCAGAAATCAGTATACCTAGAGATCGTCAGTACTCATGCCTCAGAGTTGAATGCTTGCAAAGAAAACCTGCAACCCCATCCATGCATTATTAGAGAAGATTTTGCTATAGAAGTAAAGAAATAAGCATTCACTATAGAAGTCATTCACTGCTCAGACATAAGCACTTCCACATTTCTTAACAAACAGACATCTCTCAGTGTCTCAAGGTTAGAAAAGAAGTGAATGGAACGAAACAGCTCTATTGCTGTTGTACAATTATTACATTTCACCTTTAATTGTTGATAATTTTTCAACAGCATCGTTTCTTCTGTTGGCAAGTTAAAACCTATTTCAGCAAGATTGCCAGACATTGAAGAAATAGCACAATCAATATATCACCCAGATCAACAAAATCTATGGTTTGTCATTTCTGGTAGGTACATAATGAAACCCACTCAACTACACAAATTGCCGTGAAAGAAATGATCTTAGCAAAATTTATTGCACTGAACTCAATTCACCAGACTGAAGTGAAGCCCCAAACTAGAACTCTACAACTGACCCCAAAAGCTCCATGGAAGAAACAAATTGTGGGATCATTAGTGTATTGTTCTTTAAGTGTTCTTAAAATGCAATGAAGTGCACATTTAAATGTCCAGTAGCTGCAATTTGTCCATAAAAGTTGGTCTATTCTACCCCACCAATCATATTCAATTTGCACCAATCAATTACTTTTTCAATTGCTGCAAAACACTTTGATGGGGAAAACTTTCTTGAATGAAAAACCTTATTCAAGTGTCAACAGTTACATATCAAAACCTGCAAAATTTTACTCAAATGCTATCAAAAAGCTGCTTGATGAGTGGCAACAAATCATTGTTGGAAGAATAAATTTGATAAACAAAAAATATGGAAATTATTTATGACTAAACATAATATGTAGTTGTTCAAAGCCACACAAAAGTCAATTAAAAAAAAGTACAGTAGTGTTGCCTAATCGTCGTCATTTCAGACAAAATCAACCAGTTCCCTTCACAGGGGATTGGGTCTTATTTGGCTGATTAGATCAACATGAGATCAGCACAATTTTACATGAGTAAGGCATCAAAAAAGATCTCAAAATATTAGATTGTCAACCATGCTTGACTCATCTGATAAAAACTTTGTAAGTACATTTCAGTAGAGCATGTTTGAATGTAGAAAAAATAATTACATGCTTTCCAAAATTATACATTTTCAATTTTGTTGACAATTTTTCATGTTTTTTTTCTCTTCTTAATGGTTAAAAGCTGATTTAATAATGATGTGTGTCTAAATCATTTTCTGAATTCTTATTCTTCTCAATTCACAAAACTAATAATCAGATGGGTTACAAAATTAATACATCAAAATTGTGACATTAAATGTATATGCTTATCTTTGGGATATCTTGACTGATTTCAACCATAATTTGTATATGAAAGTTCTGAGCACTACCAACTTCCTACGACTAACATCAAAATATCAATTTTGGTTAAGTGGGCCAGGCTGAGAACTTTTCAGCACCCCATCATATTATCTATTTACTAATTTCTCTAATAAAAATATTTCAACAACACCAAATTATTTTCAGAAAAAAAATGATGTAGCAGCTATAATTGAAATACAAAACTATGTAACCCAAAAATGAATGAAACAATACACATATTAATAAAAAAAAGAATGAAGCCAAAAAACAAAGAGTAACAAAACAATTTTATCAGTTAATTACGGTTAGATTTTTTGTCAGTTTTTTTTTTTTTTTTGTAAAGAAAATTCTTATAGAACTACAAAATAGTCAACCTTATCCATTATAAAGTAAACTCCTATTCTGTGTCTTTGCAAGTTTAATATTTACACTTTTCTATCTTGAATCAGAGTGTAGTATCTGTCGGATTCCCAGTCCTTTTCAGCTGGAAACAGACACACATTCTGATTAAGAAATCTTTATGACATTTTTAATGGGCAGAAAGGAATCGAATAAAACTCAGAAGAAGAGGAAGGATGAAAAGAAAAATGATAATAGATAAGTAAGTTTAAAAAAGAAATAAAGACGTTCTACAGAAGGATGCTGAGAATAACATGAAAAGAACATGTGAGCAACAAGAGAATTTTAAGAAAAATAGGCATTACTAGAAAAATGTTACTAATAATTTGACAGAGTAGAAAGTTCTGGAGCACATAATGAGGAAAGAGGGCTTGGAGAATTTGACACTCACAGGACATACTGAAAACAAGAGAAACAGAAGGAATCAGTGAGTAAACTATTAAAAGAGTTTGTTTAAATTAACAGCAGAACAGGAATTGGAAAAGATGGTAAAGGGACATACTGCTTAGAGCTACAAAGGATAGGAAGTTGTGGAGAGCCAGGATTGATTACACAGCACATAAAAGTTTGCTAAATACCCCAAAAAGAAAAACCTACTAAAATAAAGACTTTAGTTAAATCTGAATGTTATCATGTATAACTTCATTATTTTCATTTATATCTGTGTGAAAAGATCCTCTTTAAAAATCTAAAATTAATTTTATCTATTGTTAAAAAAAAATTACTTACTCTTCTATCTTCTTGGCTTCCTTTTCAAATAATCTTTCTTCCTGCAAGAAACAAACAAAAAAAAAACAATTTTCTTGGTGCTATATTAAAATTCCTCCAATTAGTTCTTTAGAAAACTCAACAGATATAGCAGTTGTAACAAAAGAGAAAAGCAGCAGCAGCAGTATGACAAATAGTAGCAGCAGGCAGGTGAAAATTAAAGTAGAAAAGTAGAAAATGACAATAGCCAAGTGGATTAAAGGGCTGGTTTGTGAATTTGGTAACATAGTGATTGTGGGTTCAATCCCTAGACCAGGTAGTGTGTATTTAGATTCAGTGGAAACAGGGAAAATCATCTGAGCAGTACTAAAAATAAGAATTAGACAAAATATCCCGAGGCAGTAGAATGAGAATAGTCTACCACCATTGATTAAATAAAGGGTTCAGTTTGGAATTCTCTGCAGGTTACACCTGATGAAGGCTGGAGGACATAATGGCTGAAACATGATAATAACAACAAGAACAATAGTCCACTTCTAAATAGTGTAAATAAAGATAATGAATTGCTGATTTTCTGAATTTCTGGGGTGAGTTAACAGAAATTCAACAAATGAAATTTATATTTAATCAAGTTTAATAAGTAAATAAAATTTGTTTTTCTTTTTTATCACTATGAAAAATAACTTACAATTTAGTATTTACATTTACATCTCTCCAGCTTCTTGCTTCCTAGTCAACTTTGATCTTCAAAAATTTAAAAGCAATGTCAATCATTATCTTCTGTCTTCCTAATTCTTGTTCTTTTATTGTCCTCTCTCCTTAGTAGTTTTTCTCATATTCTCTAACACTCAGTAACCCCCTTTGCATCCTAGTGGCTTTATTGCCTTTGATCTTCAAATATTTCAATACAATGTCAATCATTATCTTTTGTCTTCTTAATTCTTGTTCTTTTATTGTCCTCTCTCCTTAATGGTGTTTTTTTTTTCTCACTCAGTAATCCCTTGTCTTTTAGTGGCTTTATTGCCTTGCTTGGGGTAAAATGATGCAAAAAAGTAGTTGTTCTAAGGAAGTAAGTCATGAAAGACTGGTGTAATCCTTATTTATTTACATTAGAACTAACATCCTCATCTTTGTTGTTATCATCACAATGTTTGAGCCACTGTGCTCTGTGACCTTCACATATCAAACATTAGGTTTAAGGCTCAAAGTTCTAGCTTCCAGCTTAAAGCATTGGTTTGAATTTGGTGACATAGTAATTGTGAGTTCAATCTCTAGCCTGAGTTGTACAGACTTGGACTCAGTGGAAAAAGGGCAAGCATTAACTGTACTGTATTAAATAAGATATTGCTAGACATGGACAGCAGAATAAAAACAATTGACTCTTTAGTTTAAATAAAGTGTTCAATTTGAAATTCTCTAAAGGTTACCTGGATGCCAGAAGAAGGTTGAAGAGTACAGTAATCAAAATATTATGATTATAACAACAAAGATGAAATTCAAAGTCTGATTGTAATTAATATAAATACTAAATTGTAAGTCATCAAAAACATTGTTAAATAAATAAGATATTTTTCATAGAGACAAAAAAAAGAAAAAAGTATTTTATGTATTTATTAACCTTGATTAAATATCATTTAAATTTTCATTATTTCATTTTTAGACCTTTCTAGAAAAAATAATTTATACTGACAATCATGATTTGTTTTAAAATGCTAAAAATCACCTCATTCACAGTTCCTGTTGTTTTTTGTTTTTTTATTTGCCAAAAATCATCTCGTTAATAGTTCTTGTTGGCTTTTAAGTATTTAGGGGAAAATTTATTGAATTTAGCATTACATAGAAACAAAAATCTTGATGAGGTTACATGAAAAGGTAATAATACAATTATCTTTACAATTAATACTAAATTAACATTCTATGTATATTTTTTCGCAAACATGAATTAATGTGCCCACCATGAGATATAGTGTCAAAAAGATGATTTTTCCCCCATGACACCATATTTTTTAACTACCTTCACTCTTCAGCAATGTTTATTGTTTTAAAAAGCGATAATTAGAATTGGAATAAAACCTAAACATGATGAAAGTGAATTTATACATTTTTGTTTTTGAGATTTTTGAACAAAAATATTAAACAGTGTTTATTTACAAGAATAATTTTATATTTGCAACATTCTAAAAACTAAATAGAACTAAAAATGCAATGCAATATTTATTTACCAATTTATAAAGAAATAAATGTGAAATTTATTCATAAATTTATAAATATTTTAAGATATGTGAAATCCTTATTTCCCATTTCATAAAGTTTGAATCAATTTGCAAACATTCCAATAAATAATAATTTAAATAAACAATCTAATAAATAAATATTTTTTATTATATTTGTTGTCAATTCTCAAGAACAAAGAAAATGTATAAATTCACTTTCATATGTTTAGGTTTTATTACAATTCTAATCATCACTTTTTAAAACATACATTGTTGAAGAGTGAAGGTAAGTAAAAAAACTGGTGTCATGGGAAAACTGTCGTTTTCTGAATATTTGTTTTTGACCTTTAAATTGTTCTAAAACTTGACCAATCACCCATAACATAGGCTGTTAAAAATACTGTTGTTGTTTTGTTAAGTCCAAGAAGACATTTTTCAACTTTCATGATGCTACCAATTTACACTTTATTTTGTATTTATCTTACTATATTACAAAGTGGTGTAAATATTAATTTAATTTTGACTTACAGGTTTTTTTCTATAAAATAAGATTCGTTTTTGAAATTTTTTTTTTTTTATCTAAGTAGACTTTGTGACAGAAATTAAATCCAAAATAACCAAATATTAATTGAAATCTGATGAACAAACATCCAACACTTACCCGCCATTATATGAAGAGAATAGAGAGTCATGGTATTGGTAGTGTAACAAGGTAGGGCTAAGGAAGAAAGATTTATTCTCCCATTTATTTTTTCTCCCATTTCAGGCAGTATTATATCCATGATATAATAACATGACTATTTCATGGAAAGAACAGAATTATAATGAGTAATAAAATAAATAAATAGTGTAAATAAACAATCTAATAAATAATGTCTATTTTTGTTGTCAATTCTGGTGATCAAATAAAATGAATAAATTCACTTTCACATGATTAGGTTTTTATTACAATTCTAATCACTATTCAAAATAATAAACATTATGAAAGTTAGTAAAAAAAAAAAAAGCGTTGTCATGGTAAAAAAAAACCCTTCTTTTGACACTCCATCTTATTGCGTTTATCAATGTTTGCCGTATATTTCTTTATTCTCAATCAATGCATTCTTGATTAGGCCACAAACATTTCAACATTTCCTTGTAGAAATTTTAAGTCAAACTCTTTTTTCTTTATTTTAAGTTAAGAAACAAAAAAAAAATGTTTTTTTTTTATCTAAGTAGACTTTGTGACAGAAATTAAATCTAAAATAACCAAATATTAATTGAAATCTGATGAACAAACATCCAACACCTACCCATACTGGCATATGAAGAGAGTAGTGAGTCACGGTATTGGTAGTGTAATAAAGTAGAGTTAGGGAAGACAAAGATAAAATTTATTCTTCCATTAATATTTCGCCTGTTACGGGTAATATTATATCCGTGATACAATAACATGGATATTTAATGGACAGAATGAAATGGGTGAAAGGAAATAGAATGATAAACATGCTTTGTTCTCAGAGATTCCTAAATCTAATAAAAAAAACACTTTCCCATAGCAAAAAGATTTAAGAAAAACACCATAAAAGTTAGTTATAGCTGCACTAAAAGTATAAAACAAATAATAAAAATGTGTCTGTATGTGTGAGTGTCATCCCAAACAAACACAGAGAATTTCCCCCTCCCACCACCAAACATAATCAAACACAGACAAGTATAATTATTTACCTGCTGCCCCATGCAGCAAGATGTGGCACAAGGTCTGGGGGATACTCTCTGACATATGCCAAGTATAAATAGATTCAATTTTTAAAAAATAAACCAGCTTGTGTGATGATCGCAAAAGTGTGAAACCCAGTGTCACAAACTCATATCCATACAACTGAATATGTTAGCTCTATCACTGATATTGAGCATTTTCCAATAAGTACTGTGCAAATAAAAAAAAATATATATAAAAAATATATATATATATATATATATATATATATATATATATATATATATATATATATATATATATATATATATATGTGTGTGTGTGTGTATGTGTAAGTTTGAATTAATAATACTGAGGTATTTCTGAATGAGCTACAAACCAAATGTAAAGAGAAATAAGTAACATTTACTTACATTTCTTAATGTTGTATTTCTTTTGGGCGTTGAGAGTTTGAAAATTCTGAAAGATAAAAAAAAAAAAATATTGGTAAATGAAAAATTCATAATCACTCAGATATATACAAATGAAAGTGCCTCTCACACATTTTTAAGGTTCCATATTGGATAGCATTAAATACCCACCTGCCAAATATCTCCCAATGTCTTATATGCAAAGTTGAAGTATCTGGTAGGCTGTTGTTTATCCAGACACCATAAACTATCAGTATTTGCACACTCACCTAACTCCATAATTCTATAATAATTAAATGTAAATAGTGGAGGGTTTTTATATGCCATTAAATACAATTTTATTTTTCACAGTCAACCAACTAAAATCACAAAAAGATTTACGAATGACAGGAATTTATTGACATTTCTGTAATTATTCAACTTCAATAAAACTAAAAAAAAGTCTGTCAATGAGATTTTTATTCCAATGCTTAAAACCTACAAAATTTGATAATAAAATTATTTGTTTCCTAATCAGGAGCCCTATCCAAAAATGACTTGGTTTGTAGAGGCATAATATTTACAGCAGTTGTAGCAGCAGTGAGTGCATATAGAGAAAATAACTCGACTCAGCCTGCCCATCTTCTGTCTAGTCCTGTAACACAAGTTTAAGAGCTGTATACAGGCACAGCAGAAAGCTGTCTTTAAATTCAGAGTTTTCCTTCTCTATCAAGGCTAAAGAGCCCAGTCTACTCTGCTATTTAACCCATAGCTGGGGTTAGATGTATTCATGCCTTTTCCAAGGGCATTAGCATGAAGTGAGTAAAACAAAATCAACCAGAATTTGAACTCAGATTGCTGATTTCAATTCCCATACTGTTCCACTAGCCACACATATTTTTTTACTACAGTAAATCCTAGATTTAAAGAACTAATATTTTAAAGGTGGAGGTCTTAAATCCAATGAATCCCACATTTTATAACAGAAAGAGTAAGTTATGTAGATCACTGAATAAAATATTTAAAAAAAATAATCATTACTTTCCTTGCTTATATTAAGAGGATTTGGGGAATTGGTTGTGGAATTAGTTGATCTTAGAATACCTCTACAATTTCCAGTACACATCATTCAGACAGACACACACCCTTGATATTGTAGTGTGGTCTGATTTAAAGAAGTATGTTCTCCTAGTAGAATTAACGGTTCCATGGGAGGAGAACAGGGAGGAGGTGCATGAGCGAAAGAAAAACCACTACCAATCACTGTGATCTGACTGTGTGGAAAAGGGATGGACATATCATGTGCTATCTATTGAGGTCAAGTGCTGTGGATTCCTTGGATGGTCAATTGTTTCCTTCCTTTTGAAGGTGGCTATTACTGGACAGACCACAGCTTAACAGGCACTGAGTTGGATCTGGTCAAGATCCAAAATAAATAAAGTTAAATAAAACCATGCTTGCAACACAATGCTACTTCCGACATGAAACACATTCCATTTTACATTCCATTCTATGCCATTCATAACGGTCACTATGAATGCATTGTGTATTTTAACACAACATTAGTATAATAGTTATCCACATGGAAGTTGGAATTAGCAATCCAGGTTCAAATTCTGACCTAGACTGCAACATTCATTTTTGCATTAATGCTCTTGTGAAAGGCATCAACCCATTTCTTCTACTCCTAGTTATGGGTAAAATAACAGCATAAATTGGATTTTCTAGATTTCAATGGTAGCCAATCTAAAAATTACAGACCATGGGGATGGTAACAGGAAATCATTCCAAGAAGTCAGGGCAATTCATAAAAACAAAAAAATCTGTGGAGAATTAGGATCACCCGAAGGGACATGACTTAAAAAAAAGTGTGTGTGTGGTCCGAGTAAGAAATAAGAATCATCTATTATTTCATGCTTTTTAATAAACCCCCAATTTTTGTCACATAACCACATATTTCAGAGTCCATACTAGTATTTTGTTTATTGCTGGGAAAAGCTTTTTGGTAACAGCTTATGGCCACATCACATTGAAACAAAAGTTCTCATACGATCACTGATTAAGTAATGTCGAGCCGGGTCAGTACCCAGATGGGTGACTGTATGGGAATACCAGGTGCTATAAGCTTGGATGTGTGGGCAGTGTAATGGATAATGGGTCAGAATTGTTAATCGGAGGGCAAAGTTCTAATTCCCATTGGGTTCATAATCACTTACCTGCAAATACCCTTGGGAAAAATATGAATCCACCTCTTCTCCTCCCAGCTATGGGTTAATTAGTAAATTTGTATCACTAAACCATTATTATCACAAAAAAATTCTTACAATCTAAAAATATTTTCTGGCTTTAAATAACCTGCAAAGGGTTGATAAGCCATAAAAAATGAATCAATCACTTTTTTGGTAATATCAATTTTAATGCCCAAAATAACTTCCACATACCAAATACTGAATTACCTCCCTTTAATTTCTTTACCTTGCCTCATATACCAGTAATTCTACTGATACATAAGAACTAATTCATAGTACATTGTCCTTGGAATTATAATTAATTGATGAATGGACTGCATATGGAAATTTAAATCAATTTTATAGAGTTGGTTAGATATCCATCAGGACATTAATCCCCCAGAACATTTAGTGAAACAACACAATACTAATCTATGCACTCAAAATATATAATTTCTGTGGAGATGCTACACAAATAAACTAAAAAAAATCCAAATTGTTATGAACTAAGAATGATTCCTATCCTATGTTATGGAGTGAAGGGAAAATGTTCTAAGAAATCTAAAGAAGGAGAACATTATTATTATTCCAGATTCTGTAATCCGATTATAATGTGACACTAAAGTGTCACTGGTAGTCGTTGAAAGGAATGTGACATAGGATTAAGAAAAAAAGGGTTCATGTGAGAAGCCCAGGTAGAATTGAAGCATTTAAAAGGGCTGCAATGTGGATTGAAGTGAAAATATTGCGATATGAGGTCGGGAAAATATTTATGAAGCATAGTTTTCTTGATTGTACAGAAAATTATTTAAAAGCCAAAATATAAAACAATGGGGATTGAAATTGGTTGTTTTGGAAAATATGATTTCATTTGTTAAACTTGGATAAATTCCTTAAACGATTTGAAATTGTTTTTTAGTTTGATAATAACAGCCGATCATTAGAGGCAATATTTGGGTCGTATTGGAAACGTAAACTAAACAATTGGTGATTGTTTTGAAAATGGACAAAAGAATTTGCAAAGGCCAAAAAAATTATTTTTGGAGAAAAAGAGGGTTCCTAAAAGCAGAGTGAATTCTTTGCTGATTTGAAATAAATGTTTATATACAAAAATTCATTCGTAAACAATCATACTTTATGGAGTAAATAATCACCAGGTAATTGTTGGATCCTGGTAACCTAGAGGGAATTCTGGACTGAACCCTTTAAATCTCCAGGCATAGACTGTTTTTTCCTTCCACTGCTCATGTGTGTACAGATATGTCATCTAGTAAAAACTCTAGTTCTTAATCTTATTTTTAATTTTATTGCTCGCCCTGTTTCCACTGAGTCCATTGTACACACTTCCCAGCCCAGGGATTGAACTCATAGTAATACAGTAATTATGTCACCAAATTCATGAAACAATGTTTTTTAGAGTAGACTATACGTAAGACAATTCTCTGTGGAAAAGAGGCGAATATTTATTTTGCTTTGAATTTTGATTAACCATGTTACTTAGAACGATTACTTCGCTACTTAAATTTGTGAACAGTAATTGGAAAAAATAAGTGGAAGATGGTATTTATCAATTCACCCACAGGAATTGAATGTGGCACAAGGCCTTTTTAATGTGGGTATGTCCGAGCGCAGATACTACACTTTGATCCTAGGAAGATGGTTATAAAAAGGCACTGTTAATTAAATGCAATGACATTTGTTTGCATCATGTGGCAATAATTGTAAGTAAAATGATGCAACCAAATAAGTAACCAAGTAATCGTTTTAAGTTCTCTGAACGTCGGTTCCTTTTTCGTTTTTGTTATTTATTATTATTATTATTATTTCTGGTGCATGGATTTCCAAACTTAAAGGAGGTTATTCAAACTTTTTTTTTTTTTTAGTTTGTTTTCGTTTAAATGAATTTTGAGACTTAATTGTCACAAATGCTGAATGAATTCTATTTGTTGACTTTTTATTTTCGTGAAAAAATAATGTCTACTCAGAATAATAGGCGAGATAAAGAAATGTGGAATTTGATTTTTGGGACGTTAATATCGACGATACGAAAGCTTTTCTTAGGAATGGCCAGTAATGTCCCTGGAAAACCAACAAGATGACAATTCAAAGCACCTTTCCTCATCCCATGAATAATTAGAAAAAAATCCCATGATGTAGTAATTAAAAATCGACACAGGAAAGAATGGTTTGGAGACAAAAAATTAATTTTTTTTTTATATATTTTTGGCTTTTATTAAAAATAATTTATTTTTCTTTATTTGAACATTTTATTTAACCTTTTTAAAAAGTGTTATGGTTAAGAAGAATCCTTTAACAATTTTTTATTTAAATTAAAATCAATAAAAATTAAGAATTTTGATGTCTTGCTTTTCTTGTCTGAATGTCGTAACGGTAGGCGTGAGAAAAGATTTCATTTGAAGAATTTGAAACAAGATGACTTATTACGCGAAAATAATGTATCTCTTTCAGTTTCCTTGTTTTTTAATTGAATCATTAATTATCAAAACAAAATGCCAGTAACTTTTTTGATTGTCTAAAATAAGACCACGAGAAAAAAAAGGCTATGTTGACATTTTTAGTCTTTCTTTAACTATAACAGAAGGAATAGAAAAAAAAAAAAAAAAAAAGTATTTCCCAAACATCATATAAAAGGAAAAACTTGTGCTCTTTCTAAAAACTTCTCATTTTGTAACTTGCTTATATTATGCCATGTCTACTGTAAAAGAAAAACATTATAAAACTAAAAGTAAAACAATAAATAAACAAAACGTACCTGCTCATTTTTAATAAACAAAATTTCCTCTATCTCTGTGATAAATGACCGGCAAGGGCAGGTAACTCTGTTTACTTAAGGTAGAGTGTACTCGGTTGAGCTTAGCAAAAAGACCATATATGTCGGGCACTTAGTGAGGATCAAACTCACTGATAGCAGTTAGTCAGTTTGAAGGCGAGGATTGATTTAATTTGTTTTGTTTTACGATATATCAACCTCAATAGGTTATTTAATGCCGACAAGATTTTTATTGCTGGTAATATTTTTTTTTCAAAAATATATTATTGGTAATATTTTTCCCAAAAATGTATTGCTGGTAATATTTTTTTTTTTCCAAAAATGTATGGCTGGTAAATTGCCAGTAATATTTTTTCTTCAAAACTGTATTGCTGGTAATATGTTTTTCCCCAAAAAATATTTTGCTGGTAATATTTTTCCTTCAAAAATGTATTGCTGGTAATATTTATTTTCTTCAAAAATGTATTGCTGGTAATAATGTATTGCTGGTATTAAAGCCTGATTTTACACTTTCTTAGTGTATTGGCCCTTTATTTGCCCATAGTTGGGAACACCAGCAATTAAGAGATGGTTCCACACTCCTCAAAACGCCCTGATAAGAGGTCTTGCTGTCGAATGTAGTTGATCATCTTACCCAGGATGTGGGAAGGTGAGTAAATACATCTCACTGAGAGTAATTTTAATGCGATTAACTTGTTAATCATTGATCTGTGGCAAAATGAGTTATACACTCAGCAGCAGTTTCTTTCTTAATAAAATTCTACAGAAAATGTACACTTAAATATACTTTGACAAAAATAAAAAATACGCAATATCAAACATGCCTTATTGTATATAAGGAAATATTTAACATAAACTGTTGGTTATTTTTTTTTAAATTGATAAAAAAATAAGGATTGCAAGAAATTGGTTTCTGTTGCATAAAAATTTAATAAATCTTTACTTGGATCAGGGGACCAATTTGAATTTCAAATTCTAACTGAAATTTAATTTTTCTGTTCTTTAAAATAGCTGATTTATGCTTATAGCACTGTGGTGCATGGCCGAATCCAATAGTTCACTATTTCTAAGCATTCATATCTGTGTTATTATTATTTATCATTCATATCTTATTTTATACTCCTGAAATATGATTCACTTTTCTTGTTATTGATGCCATTACTTTTGTGGTGGATTTTATAATAAATTATCAAAATATGTAAACCAAGTACAATGCAGTATTTATTATTTACCATTTTATAAATAACTATGAAAACAAGATTTTTATTCAATTTAATAAATAAATCTCATTTAACATCTTTGTTGTCAATTCTCAGGAATAAATAAAAGATATAAATCCATTTTGATATGTTTGGGCTTTATTAAAATTCTAATCATCACATTGCCAAGAGACTCAAACGTGTATACAATAATAACAAATTCTTTTGACACACTATTTTTTGTGGTCATGAGGGTTAAACATTTGCCAATAACTTTTCATCTGCAAATTTTAGGCAAAAAGTGTTGATATGTTTCAAAATTCACTTGTCCCAATCCTGAATAAATTTAATTCTCAATACTTTTAGTAATGTTCAAAATTTAATAATTAAATAACTAGTATGTAATGATTTTAGAAACATGTCAAAAATAAAAAAAGGTCAACATATATACATATATATATATATATATATATATATATATATATATAGTTTTAAGATGTTCTATATTTATGGGGTAAAGTGCTCAATATCGGAGATAGAACATATAAAATGAAAATGAAAAACAAGTAAAATAAATAAAACAAACAAGCCACTCCCACAAAATAACAGTCAGAATAGATTACCCACAATGCACCACTGACCCATATATATATATATAAATAACTGAGGAAATATCCAGCATTCACGGCCTGAAGATTGCATCCAGTGTGAAACAGCCTGTCACCTCTGAGTGTTGACTTCAATGTTCACTTTTATGTATGTGTGTGTGTGTGTGTGTGTGTGTGTGTGTGTGTGTGTGTGTGATATAACAATAAATAATTTTGTATAATTTTATATATCAACAGTATTTAGAAAGATATGACAAAAAACCCTCTCCAGTTTGTCATATCTATCTATCTATCTATCTATGTATATATATATATATATATATATATAGCAAAACATCAGCCTCCAGAAAAACACTAGCAAAAAATGAAATTAAATAAGATAAAGATATTACCAGAAATAAGAGAAAAGTGATCACAAGATACACAAAGAAAATTTTCAACCAATCACTGTTGGTTTGATCAAATTCAAAACATTTTGTGTTTCTAGCTCCTAAGAAACAGAAAAATATGTGACTTTGCAGTGAATTTTAAAATAACAGATTGCCTTCTCAAATCTGCAGCAAGTAATTCCTTTTAAATAAAGTGATCGGCAAAACAGCTAGAAATCAAATGACTGACAACAACTGAAAGTCAATCTCTAAATCAATGTCTGTACTTCCTTTTCTCCTCTAAACTGTAAACTAATGACATTTACTAAAATATATTAACTTTTTTCTATTCTTTTCATATGAAACATGTCCATTTTTTTTCTATAATAATCATCTCCATTTTACTACATTAAACACATGTCCATTTTCATGAGCTTTTCATATATTATCTTTGACAACATGGTGTAATGATTACTAAGCTTGTCTTGCTATATCATTTACAATTGAATAGTGAGTTTGATCCTCACTGTGTGTCCCATACGCGTGTCCTTGTGCCACCTCTAAACTAAGCTTAGAAGATCATCACATAATAGTTTTCTGTGTAACTTCTCAAATTTTTTATTACTATATCCCTTCAGAATGTAGGTGTTCATGACTCTCCACAATTTCCTTTTTTGTTTCATTAACTGTGAATTGCCATGCATTCTCGAGAAAGATAGTCTAGAGGTTTCTCATTGTCTTCTCCATAATTTGAAATTCAGTTTTCTTTTTTTTAGACTCACTGCCAACCAAGGCTAGAGAGACAGTCTACTCTGCCATTTAATCCATGGAGTGGGAGATAGATTCATTCCTTAGGCATTTAGACAACAATGAATGCAGCATTCTAACCTGGAATTTGCATTCTGTTTGTCAATTTCACTTTCAATCCACTACCTGCATTTTAATACCACAAAAGTTTCTTCTTTTCTATATGAAATTTTTTTCAGAACGCAGGTGATCATGGCCCTCCACAACTTCCTGTCTTTTATTGCACTAAGTAATTTTCACATTTTACCATCCCTCTTTCTCCTTGTTCATACATGCTCATTAACTAGGTTACTTGTTGCTTTCATCTACTTCTCTTGTCTACAGTAAGTCATATGAGAATTAAATTCTCTAGACACTCTTTCTTCATTATGTGTTCAAAAAATTTCAGTTGTCTTTTACTAATAGTAAGTATTTCTTGCAGTTCCTATTTTCCTAAAGGTTCTGTTTATTCTTAGAATTTGTTGGTGCAACCACATCTCTACATTCACAAAAATCCACAAAACTTATATATTTTTCTTTTGTTCTCAGTTTTAGTATTTGGAATTGTAGAGGACTGGTGGGGTAAAGATGAAAAGAAAACACGTGCATTTATATTTCCTGCTAGAAGAAGGTCCAGCTACAAGAAAAAATGGCAGACTCTAGTTGTGTCCAACCAAAGATGAAAGAAGACAAACCGAGACCGATATATATATAAACAAATATATGTATTAACAACAAATTACAATGGACATAAACAGTTAACATTTCTTTTTGTGTGTGAACATTTGTGTTTGTTCTTTGGTGAATGTTCGTATTTTGGTGAATATTCGTACGTACGTGTATGTTTGTAATGTTCATAGCGTCTTCCCAGAAATGGGAAATGCTGTCTTTTGTGAGAGCTCACATAGTAGTGGTGTTCGCTGAAATGAAAAAAGAAGAGAAAGAATTACCTCACCTCCATGCAAGGTGGGATGTGGCATGAGGCCTGGGGGAAAAGAGATTGAGACAAGAAGTTGCCCAGTATTTATAGTATGGGGAAAGAGACCCCTGGTGAAGAATTTGGGAATTAAGGAGGAGCTAAACCTGACAGAATAAATTTTATTAGATAATGTGGTCTTATTTACTGTTTTTGGTTTTGATGTGGTTGTAGGTAGCATAAAATGAATTTGTTTTCATGTTTGCATTTGGAAATGAGCTTGGATCTTTTGTTTTGGAGTATATTCTTCTAGAAAGATAATTATCATTATTTTCTCCGCAAGTCAAAGGTTACATCATTTTGAGGCGTTGTTGTAAGCTGGTGCTGTTTTTATTATATTTCATGTTATTTTTTTGTGTGTTTTGCTTAATGTTTCCTTGTATGTCTTATGAGTTTTCAAATGTTGATTTTCTAAGCAAGCAGACCCCCTTGAAAGAGTGACACAACATAGTCTTTCTAATTCCCTATTATCCTCTTTGGCCTTGTACCAGATTAAGATAATCTTTTATGATATTTCTTGAAGACAGATTCTATTTTTTTTTTATCAGCAAATGAAAGCTATTTGTATAGTGCACTTATTCCTAAGTAACTCTTTCAAAGGGTCTCAGTTGACATCAGCAGAACAAGGACATAATTGAGCTGTATTTATTCATGAATCTGAGTCCTGAATATTATAAAATGTAAAAAGATTGATGAGAAGCAATGCAAAAGAAGCTTTTAAACCATTGCTTTGTATGATTTGTAGTCAGTTCATTCATCAGAACAACATGCTCAGTCATGATTGAACATGTTTTTTGAGATAGAAAGAAAAGCATACATTGGAAAAAAAAGAATTAAAGAATTGCTATTAACAACAACATTAAAAACAAAAAATTTAATCATGGCAAAAGACATTAAAAATCTTTTCTTTTAAATCACACAATTCCAAGGGAGATAACTGCTTTTAAGGAACTTAGGATGTTTAATATTTTTATCTTTTTGCAAATATTAAGTTTCTCTCTGAATTTCTGGAAAAATGAGGACTTAATCATTATTTGCATTCAGACTATTGTCCTCATCTTTGTTGTTATCACATTTCACCCATTATAAAAAAAAAAAAATTTCTGGAAGGGAATGGGAGAAGAAATAATATTCACTTTCTTATTGTGAATTTTAAAAAAGTTGCAAAACTCAAAAGTACCTCGCGAAATTTGAAAATTACAAACACTTATTAAACTGATACAAAACAATATAACAGAATACATATTTTACAAAAAAGGCTTGCACAAAAATTTCCTTTCATGCACCTTATTAAGAACAAGGCAAGATAACAATATGAAATTCTAGATACAATTGGCTCTGAAAAGATTCACAATCCAAATTTTTTCAAATCAAGAAAGAAAAATATTTGAGAAGGGGAAATGAAAACTGTAGGAAAAAATAAATTATTCTTAGAAAAAAAAAAAAGATAAGTGAAAAAAAAAACCCACGTTCTTTTTCAACGTGAATCCCAGGAAGAAATAACAATATTTTGCAATTTCTAGGTTTTTTAAATTTTCCCTTTTCATGGATGGCCTAAGGATGCTCTTTGTTCATCTTTTACGTCAGTGTAGTTTTTAAAAATGCTAAGATTTTTCTGCCTCTTGCTCTGCTGGCAACATTGTCATGAGTAAGCCTTTGTCCCATCTGCAGCCAGATTCCCCTGCTTCATATCTGACAACCAATTCAAGCTGATGTCTAACCACCTTCTTTTCATACCATTGTGACTGCCAGACATCTTCAGGGGCTTGTTAATCTGGGTAACCTTCAGGGAATTTCAAACTGAACCCTATATTTAATATGCATGGATAGATTTGTTTTCTTGTTCCACTGTCCATGTCTAGGGATATCTCATCTTATTGTTATTTAGTATTTAGTACTTATTTAGTACTATTTATTATTTAGTAATCTTATTTAGTACTGTTCAATCCTTCTGAACAATAGCTTAGTGGGTTGAAATATTGGTTTACAAATAAAATTAATTGTGATTTACCTGACACTACTTGGCAGACTTAGGCTCAGCAGAAACAGGAGTAGCAATAACTGAGTAGTACCAAATAAGAACAAGACTAGATATCCCGAGGCATGGATAGTGGAACAAGAACAATCTACCTCCATAAATTAAATAAAGGGTTCGGTTCAAAAGTCCCTGAAAGTTACCCAAATCAACAAGCATTATTGTGCTAGCACAAAGCCACAAGTCATTGTGACTGAGGTTTTCAGCTTACTGTAATTGTTCAAAACTGTTGACCACACTAGATTATGCGCTCTGTCCCAGAAACTGTAACTAAGGTCCATAAGAAATACGAGTTCAACTGAGAAGATGCTGCAACATAGATTTGCTAGCCAAGCTAATAAATAGGTGGACTTGGAAATGAGCAGCCAGTCATTTATGTTGTTATTTTCTAATATTATATGGGCATGTGGCCGAGTGAATGATGAAATATTGGTTTTGACAAGCAGTCAATAGAAAATTTATATTATTGTGTGGCATGAATATAAATATAAAAGTCAGAGTCATATGTCCAATACAGAGACAAGAAGAGAACACTGAAGAGAAAAGACAAATATATATATATATATATATATAGAGAGAGAGAGAGAGAGAGAGAGCCAGGGAAACAGTTCAAAGTTAGACAACCTCTCAGCCTTTTAGGGGTTGAGGGGCACTATAGAATCAATTTGACCTTCCAATTCTCAAATGTCCTTTATCATCAAAAATAGTTTAACAGAAGAATAAAAGAAGATAATTTTAGCAAAATCTCAGAGATAAAATAGAAGATAAAATGAATTAGGAGAAAGCAAGAAAGAAAGAAACAATTGTTATTCTCTTGAATCTCTCTATCCGGGCACCCTGGATCAGAAATGTCTTCAGAAATACAACCAGGTTCCTGAGACAGTTTTTCACTGACTGGTTAGTTTCTGTTCCCCACTGTAGTTTGATTCCCATTTGCCTCAACAAAAGAACAGAAATTGAAAATATTGTCACATCAAGAAAAGAAAGCACAAATACTGTTATTAATATAGTTAGTTCTTTATTCTTGGATTCACCTGGCATAGTCTGGAGGGAGTAGGTAAGTCACACTTAGTACTTACTTCGCTACTACTACTATCTTCTCTCATGGCAAACAGACCCAATCTTCTTCTCTTTGGTCAGTGATAACTTGAGACAGAGATGTACAATCTCTTTTTATTCTAACCATGACCTTGACTCTGATTACCTCCATGATTCTCACATGACTGCTCATGACTCTACTTGATCCTAAACTTTTTTTTATTTATTTATTTCCTTTATTCAATTTATTTCTTTTCCTATTTCTCGACAGTGAGTGGTTGCTTTGAAGTTTTTGCATCTCAGTTTTATTGGTAATACAGTTGGTGGTCATAAAACACCAGTTACTTCAGGCTCAGGTAAAAATCATTTACAGTTCACTTATCTATTTGGTGCCATAACCAATCAAGCATAATTAAAATAAGAAGCGAGAAATTTTAAAATTTCTTGTTTTCATTTTTCATCTATAATGTAGGTTCGATAAGTCAATGAGTGACAAGTGAATGTGCTAATGTTTTAAAAATGTCTAAAACCTTTATTTACATATGTATATTTGTCTTTAGGTTACTATCTTTCAAATAAAATGAAAATTTAATTTCAAAGATGATACTTAAATGAATTATTTAAAATTCTTTTTTTTTTCAGTTGTTTTTTTTTTGTCTTTTTTTTTAGTAAAACAGTAGTTATAAGTTACAGTTTAAATTTTTGAGGGAAGTGAAAGAGAGAGAACAATGAAAGAACTGTATTTAGGAAAATATAAGATAATGACTGACATTGTATTGAACTTTTTGAAGGTAAAATTTGACAGGATAGCAAAAAGCCGGAAGAGAGTTCCACAAGTAAGAAATGCAAGAGAAGTGTTGCGGGCGTATACTTGCTGGTTGTGTTTAAGGTCAGAAAACACGTCTCCCCTGGTGTATTTATCACACAACAAACAAAAATGGTGGACTCGGAATGTGAGTCCCGGTAATAAAAATGTAAAAAGTAACAACAAAACTATATATATAAATAAACAAAATATATATATATAAATATATATATATATATATATATATATATAAACAATGTATCTATTAAGAAAACAAGACAATAGAATATTGTTGTGTATTACAAAACAATGAACATGAATGAAGAAAACGTTTACACTAGTGAATTGTTTGAGTGTGTAAAGTTGTGTAGAAGTAAGTCCTAAAGAAAAGTGTTACATTGAAGAAAGTGAAAAGAAAGGTGCTGGCGCGTATGCACGCTTTTCTCCGGGTTCGACATACATCTTGCCGTCCCTGGGTGAAATACAAACAAACAAATAGAAACAAGAGCATGACAGAGAATGTCACTACCTATTCATAGGCTTGGGAAGCGTCCCCTAGCGGCATTTGTTTTAGGAAAGTAAATGGGGTAATCCACAATATTACCCTTCAGATGGGTAGAATCGCAAAAAAAAAATCAGTTAGTAGGAACAGCTAACCATAATAATAGGTGCAAAATTACAAGACAACCATTATGTAAAATTTTAAAAGGAAAATCACATTTATTTACACAATTACGAAAAAAGGTACAAATACAAAGTTTGCGCAAAAAAAAAAAATCCTTTTGTGCGCCTATTAAGGCAATTTCGGATAAAAAGGATTATCATTGAAAAATGGAAAAAAATTACAGTTTGGGAAAAGGATTTTGAGACTGACAAAAGAGAAAACAATACAAGAAGGCAATAAAAAAACAAAGGTGCAGGAACCCTTGAGAAAACATGAAAAGACCTATCTTCACTTGCCCGATGACCGTCTCTGGGACATACAGTAATTTTTTGGAAAGTCTCCTGTTAAATTCACACAGTTTCTGCTTGGGAAAATTTCTTCGAATTCTTTTCATTTTGGGCTGTCCAACCACAGGAGAATTTTCACTTGTACTTCAAAATTCTTTATTCTTTCTGTTGCCGGCTGGTAACTGGTGCCTTTGTAGAGTAAGCGAAAGTGAATAGTATCAAATCAAAAGAGCAAATGACAACAGCCTTCCAGGTTTCAAACACACTTCAAATTTTCAATTTAATAAAAATAAATAACCAATAAAATCAGCTCCTGCTAATAAATAAATACACGAATCTGGAGCCTACACGAACCCATAAAAAACAAACGTATATTCAACTCGGCAGAAGGACTGACAAAAGTAAAGAAACATGACTCAACCTCGTCGTACTGTCTTTCTCGCCAGATCAACAGTGGACTTCCTTTTACTTGTCTCTCAACTCCAATTTCTCTTTTTCCCACTGAAAGACTATTCATGTTCATTTCCTTACAGTCAAAGAGAAAAAAAAACTTTCCAACTTTCAATTCATGATAAATAATTACAGTTAAAATTTGTGTATCTTTCGTTTAAATGAATATCATTTTATTTAAACACGCAACAATCTTTTCTCTCATTTTTTATTCAACAAATGGTAACCCATGGAATCTTTCCCCAACATTTTCTTTGATGTTCTCTTCTAGATTTCAAATGGCTTCTTTTTGTTGACCTGTCTTGTCGCCTGGATGTCAAAAAGTCTTCTCCTTGTATCAGCTGACCTCTATTTATTCAGAAAATTAGGCTCACAAGAGCCCCACTATTGAGGATGTTACCAGAGCTTGAGACCACGGGAATACCAAATCTCTACTTCATGAGTAGGGGTGCTGAAAAAACGTTCGATCATGTTGTTGGTAAGTGGAAAAAAGTTCTGTGTGTCGGAAAAACTTAACATTTCCCAGTGGTAACGCCATTATTGTATGGTTCACATCTTGAAGCCAAGAGAAGAAAGAGAAAGATTCTGTCCTTTCCAGAAATGGAGTCATAAAGTCCAGAAACCGTTTCTGATTTCTTTATAACTTGCCTGATGGGAAAATTAATTAATTTTTTTATTCGTTATCATTATTTTATTTATTGTTTTTATTTCATCCCCCCCAACTCCACCACAAATGACTCAGTGGCTATTGAACAATTTGTAAGTTGATTGTTAACTATAAAGGAACCTACACTATTTACATTGCTCTGACTATCTTCCTCATCTTCGTTACCATATTTATCACAACGTTTCAGCCGTTGTACTCTCTGGCCTTCTTCAGGTGGTTGGAATGTCGAAATGAATCCTTTATTTCTCTCACTGGGGTAGACTGTTCTAGTTCCACGTGCCATGTCTAATGGATGTCATCAGTTATATCCTGTTAATTCCACTCTCCATGTTCTTCACTACTTTAGGTATTGAACTCACACTTTTTAGGTCCTGTCACTGGATCTAACTAACGCCTTTATCCACTGTGTTATGTGTCCTCAAAATAGTGTATATAATATCTCATCTCAGAAATGTAGACAAATAAAGGAACCTTTTTTAATATTTTCAGTCTAAAAATCTAAAAAATATACAATCAAAATATTCATGACCAGTTGGAGAATTGGGGCAAAAGTGTGTGGCATTATTTGGACTAAGGCTGTCTTTAAATTATAATTTCTACTCTGCTCTACAAGATCTTAGAACAATGATTCCTAACGTGGGGTGCATGCCCCATTCGGTGGAGCATGTTAATATTTGGGTGGGGCATGTGTACCCTTCGGCTTACTATACAAACGTGAGCTTAAATTTCATTTTGCATTGATCAAATGATCAAATTATATTACAGAATAAACTTTTATTCAAATATTTTATATTTCTACCTTTCAGTTCTCTATTATATGTTTTGAAACTTTAGTAACCCTTATTTTAATTTCAAATATTTTCTTGAATTTCATTGGTTGTTAAATATAAAATAATCTTCGAGAAATTTCCATAAAAAACAATCAAATTTTGTGCAAAAATAGGCTCAACTGACTTATAAAAAATATTTCTCAAATTCATCCCTAATTTAAATGTTTCAAGAAATCCCACTGGATAAAAAATAAAAAAATACAATATCACCCACGCATTTCTGAGAATTATTGGCAACATCTGGCGAACCTTCGTTGAGCCGATTTGGTCTTTAAGAAAAACTATAAATAGAAACGACGAATGAGTTTTCGTCGCATTGAAATTCTTACAGACAAGAAATACGCACAAAAATTTATTTGCGTCCAGAAAGATATTTATACACGGAAATGAGATACAACTCAGAGAGGCACTAAGAAAACTTAATTCTTATACTGCATTTTAAAACAAACTTTCTTTATGAGAGATTGGGAGAATTTACACTACAAACTTTTCCATTTAATATCTCTCATAGAAAACATTTTGTCTAATTTGAAATTAACCTTTATAATAAAAAGACAACTTTTTATAGTAAAAAGACAACATTTTACTTACTTTTCGCATTGAATGTACATAAAATTTAATTTGTTGTTCCAAACATGTCTCTTTTGTTGTAACTGAATATCGTTACCATTTGGCCATTTTTTTGAATTTATGTTTGTGGATATTGCATCCTTTATTTTCAGCACAACTTTAATAATTCACGCAGCCTTCCTAGATCCACAACAAAACTGTCTTTCTGTTTTTTTTTTAAATTTTTCTCATTCATGGTCTTGAGACCAATTTAATGACTTTTTAAGCTTCCTTCACTGCAGTAAAATTTTGAATATGTAGGAATTAAATATTACAGGGGGGGGCACCAGAATTTTAGAAATACCAAAGTGGGACATGGCCCAAAATCGGTTGGAAACCACTGCCTTAGAGGGCAGCGAAAATAAAATTCCAAACATTGGCTACAACAGGTCATATCTGGTTCCAGATATTATCTTGAGCGTGCAAATGATTTCCATAAAATAATTGTTTGGATTTCGGAACTTTTGAGTTTTCTGAATTTCAGAGAAGGGATTGTGTACCAGGAATGAATCTCATGACAGCAATTTCTTTATTTCTGAAGAGTAGGAATTAGCAGTTCTCAATTCCTGTATTGTGGGGTCTGCATACTG
Source organism: Acanthosepion pharaonis (assembly GCA_903632075.3). NCBI lineage: Eukaryota > Metazoa > Mollusca > Cephalopoda > Sepiida > Sepiidae > Acanthosepion > Acanthosepion pharaonis. The sequence goes on from CAHIKZ030000020.1 coordinate 960,022, forward strand.
ACTTTTATTTGAACTTAAAAAATCATAAAGTGTACCTCTTTAAACCACGCCTGTTAGCGTACTCTATTTAGGCAGGTTATAAAGATTAAGTCTTTTGATTAAGACCAAAAGACTTAATCCTCTTTTATTACAGACTTGAAAAACAAATTTTATACTTGTATCTTTTTCATAAACTGTCGTGCTTTCTTTTGGCAGTATTTTTACAACATCAATTTGAACCTCACATATACAAAATTTGACACATCAAATTTTATTCGGGCATTTTTTACTAACCGTTTGTTTTCATTAAATACTATTTCCACCACAATTACATGCACATATACATACCATATTAAAACACGCCCAAACTTTATTTTCTATCCAATAACAGACAATATTACAAACATGCCAAAAAGATTCCGCAATGCAACACACACCATTTAAATCAAAGTGTCTATTGGTCAGAAATTAACTTCACCATGTGAAATATTTGACCAATCAGTGAAAACAAAAACTCGTTTTTTTCTCGAGCATACGTTTGAGAAAAATTTTCTTATAAAATCCTACAGATTTTGATTTTCAAGGAGCAGAGATGTGGTTGTCTCTAAGCCGTTTCAAACACAAGAGACGTGGCTATATAGCCTTTTCTTACCACCGAGTGTGTGCTAAAATAAACATGTGTTCAAACGAGCCATCTTCAACAACAGTAGTAGAGACAGTCAGTGAATCTTCGCTAACAAAGAAGTTCTCAACCACAGCTTTTTTTTTTTTTTTTTTTTCTGTGGACCAACTCCCCAAAGACATTAACTCATCTAAAGACTATTTTTACTCCTTTCTGACTCTTTTGCATTCATGTAAATATGTTTGTAACTACAAATGGTTTATTTGTCCATGTTTTCTTTAATTTTTATTTTTTTATTATTGCTTGGAATTTAGACGTGCGGATTTTAATTTAATAAAAGCTGGACAAGTAATTTTTCTAAAAGCAGCTTTTTTATTTAAAGAACATATGTTAGTAACTTTCTTATATTAATGATTTTCTTTTAAAACACTTTTCGCAAATAAAGTGTACTAAACACAGTTAATCTGTTGTGCATATATATATATATTTACCTTTTTATTTTTATATAATTTTACTACATTTCTGTTTATTATAAAAGTGCAATAATGGGGCTGGAATTTGGTCAATTTCTGTTCCAGCTTCCATAAAGAAGCTAAAAAGCAATGATTAATTATTTTTCTTCTGTATGCTCCACGTTTGTGGCCAGTCTAAACTAAGATTAATAAATACCTTTTTTTTAAGTATTTATGCCGTGGTGTATGGGTTGATAAGATAATTTTGGTCAACCATTGCTTGAAATGAGTAAATCCTTATGGTACGAAAAGTAATATGGCATTGTACCACATTAAATCTAGGTTAAAATAAATATTTTTACATTGGTGTGGAGCTACATCTAGCAGGGTAGTTTTACAAATCTTGCAGTGAATTTGATTCTCACTAGGTGCCAAATATTTTTTAATTTCGTGTAAATAACTACAAAGGGCCCCAATCATTTGTCGATTGCTTGTGGAGTGAGCCCATGTAACCCACTAACTAGTATCGCCTTGTGCCAAACCAAGATTAAAGTTGAACAGTTTTTTTTTTTTGGAACACAAGGAAATTACTAACTTTTTACTAATTATCCTTGCGTTCCAAAACTATTCGGTGTTTTGGAATTCACGAAGAAATTACACGAATAATTGTTATTCTTAAGTAATTTATACATTTATAAATTTGAAATAATTCGGCATTTAAAAAAAAGTACAGCTCAAAAGGCGGGAAAAGAAGAGAACATTTGGGGGCGGAAGTGACGTCAGATGTCGAGAAAGTTTTTGAACAAACGGAACCGAAATAAGTCTTTTTTTTCTTTCTTTCCCTTCTTCGATCGTCTGTATTTTTTTTTCTTTTTTTTTTTGGCTACTCCTGCCTGCTTGTCTAGAGAGATAATATTTTGGGCTGGAGGTAATAATACTTAAAGAAAAAGTAATTAGCATCACTCTGTATTTAAAATAAAGATATAAAACTTTTATCGATTTTTATCGAATGTCTGATTGTGATTCTGAAGATGATGCAACGGACAAACAACTTAAAATTGTTATTCTTGGCGATTCGGCCACAGGAAAGGTAAGAAAAGAAAACATTTTAAAAATACTGACAGGTTTTTGGTTTTATTAAGAATTTATTTTTGCAAGCTTAAGTCTTATTTTTATGTTTTAACTGATTTTCTTTTAAATGGTAAAATAAAAAACTTTAATTTTTTTTTAAGAGGCATAAAAAAATGATGAAAACTTAAATTAAAAAGTTTGAGTATTTTTAATAAAAATTTAAAGATTTTTTTTTTCATCTTGTCGAAAAAAGTTAGTGAATTATAAAAAAATCGCGGAATTTTCTTTTTTAGTATTAAAAAAAAACTATTTTAAATATTTATTTCGGTAGAAAAAAAAATTTTTTGATAATTTTTCATTTTTTTTTATGAAGACGCTTTTTTGTGAGAATATTTTCTATTTTTAAATAAAAAATCTTTGACTTAAGTCACTTTTTCTTCCTTTAGACAAAAATTAATTAATTTCATTTAATTTCAATTATTTCTCCATTTATTTATTTTTTAACAACAATTTACATTTTTAATTTTTTTTTTGTTTTGTAAAAGAAAAAATTTGCTTCAAACTTCACTTTTTTTTACACTTTCTCTCTTAAATTCTTTTTCCTTTTAAAGAATTTTTAAAAAATGGTATTTAAAAATAGGATTTTTAAATCAATTTATGTTTGGTTAATAAATCATTTTTAAATAATTGTTGGAAATATGTCTCCCGAAAAAAAAACTTTTGAAAATTTCCTTTTTTTTTTTTTTTTTTTATCGTAAAGAAAAAAATATTTTTCTTTTGAAGTAGAAGGTTAAAAAAAGTAAAAAAAAAAAATGCTTCTAAAATCCTAAAAAACTTCATAAAGCATCTTAAAAAAAAAAAAAAAAAAAAAAAAAAGCATTGGATTCTAAAAAAAAAAAGACAAGCAAAGTTTGCAACTCGAAGCGAAAAATAAATATTTCTCTCCTACACGATACTTTTTTTATACACACACACTAGAGAAGTTGTTTTTGAAAACGCGACTTCTAAACAAAACAACTTACGAAAAGATAGTCACGTGACTTGATGCATTTGATACGTGGTGCCCGGAAAATTCGGTCATTTTGACAAGGTAGAAAAATTCGGTAACTGAAATAAAAAATTTTTTTATTATAAAAATGAATAAAGTTTTTCTTCAAGAAAAATGACAAAGAAATGAGGTTTATATTTTTTTTTTTGCTTCTTTAAAAAGTAATAACTTTCTAAGTTTTTTTATTAAAATAATTTGGAAAGAAGATACAAGACTTTTGAGTTTAACTTAAATCGATTTTATTTGCTTGAAAACAATATAGTAATTAAATAAATACTTATTTAATTTACAAAATATTTATTTAAAAATATTCGATGGGGTGGGGCTTAGACCGTCCCTCTCATACAGAAAGTACAGCGCTGGTATTGTAGTGGGATTTTATCTGGGCTGGAACCCATGATTATTTTAGTTAAAACGTAGGTGGGAAGTAGCTCCCTCCAGAAGTATGGCCCTGGTATTGTAGCGGGGTTTTATACCCCTATAATACTTTTTAAAAAGTATTGGGTAAGGAGGCGTAGTCCCCTAAGCCCCCTACTGCAAGTACGGCTCTGGTATTGTTGTCATCGGGTTTTATCTGGACCCCACAATTTTCAGTTATTTAAAAATATAGGAGAAGTGTGTGTGTGTGTGTGGGGGGGGGGTTCTTAGCCCCCAAATCCCTACCCCAGAACGGCCCTAAAATCAATTTTCAGTTGACTTTTATTTCATAGTTACTGAATTTTCCTACCATGTCAAAATTAAATTTTCTTAAATTCCATTTTAATTTGAAAAACTTTTGTTCTGAAAAAAAAAAAGAAAATATGAATCAAAATTTAATTTTTATAATTTTTAATGAAATATTCTCAGTTATTTTAAAAAGTAAGTACTTTACTTAGAAATGGATTTGATTTTTAATTCAGTGCTGGGAAATTATTTCTTTAACTTTTGAATTCCATCTGAAGGCTATTTTTTTCTTTCTAGGTGAAACTGACTGCACTACCCAAAAGATTAATTTTACTAATGGTACTTAATTAGTAATAAATTAGTCTTTTAAAATTTTTTTTACTTTTATTTTTGAATCGTGTCTTAATGTTTTAAAAGTTATCCTTTTTGTTTTGTTCAAGTCAGTGACAGTTCACTTTTCATCTGAATTTCAAGAAACAGGTTAAAAATAGTGGGGCACCTAGTGAGAATCAAATTTCTCAAACTCTTCCTGTGAAACTTGCATCATTGCCTTGCTTGACTATTGGGCCCATAGTTCTGGAGGAGCAAGTTGAATAAAAAAAAAATTGACTAAAAAATGTAATTGATAAAAGCACATACACTACTGCTAATTACGGTGATGAATGAATTTGAAGAAAACCTGAGAATAACAGTAAATAGGATAACCTCACCTATTATTGTCCTAAATCCGTCTTCAATAAGTAATTTAAATATTCAGTCTAATTAACAGTAGGTAAAGTAGTAACTGTTGTCCAATTATGGTGATCCAATTATTCAATAAGGCCTGAAGTGTATTTGTGAAAATAATATGATGGGATCAATATTTTAGTCAGGCTTATTCTTTTCATTCAGAGTCTGTCTATATTCTGAGATGAGGTATTATGTACATTATTTACATTATTCGGACTATTGTCCTCATCTTTGTCGTCATATTTATCACAACGTTTCAACCGTTGTACGCTCCGGCCTTCTTCAGGTGGTTGGAATATTCCAACCACCTGAAGAAGGCCGGAGCGTACAATGGCTGAAACGTTGTGATAAATATGGTGACAAAGATGAGGACAATAGTCTTTTCATTCAGTTGTTTTATTCAAGTTGTTTAAAAGAATTTTTTTCTTGGGATGGGAGTAGATGGTTGTGAAGAAAGTTAAAACAACAAACATTGCTGAAGAGTAGTTAAAATAATAGCGGCATCATGGGAAAAGTCATCCTTTTGACATTCTGTTTTTTTTTTTTTGTTTTGTTTTATGGGCATGAATATCCATGTTTGCTAATTTTTTTGACATTGTCTACCTTCAAAATCATGGGCTTGATTTTCAAGCCCATAACTATTTACAACATAAAGGATTTTTCTTTTTTTTTTTTTAAAACACAGTTCAATTATTTCATAAAATTTTCACTTTTCTGGTTTCTTTTGTCTTCTGCATCCTTTTCTATTTCTTTCTTTGTTTGCTTCTTACTTAGTTCATCTTCTGTTGAGAGCCAAAATTCTTTGTCTTTCTGAAATCCTTCTCTAGCTTGTGTCCTCCTCAAATTCTTTTATCCTTCTGACTTCTTGTCACCTTCTGGATCCCTATATCTTCTGAAATGTTTGTAAACTGAATTTCCTATCAACTCTATAGTCTTGAAAGGCTCCAAATTTTAAATTTGCATGAATGGAATATACTCTTCTTCTCATTGGTTAAAAAAAAAAAAAAAAAATATATCTCTTTCTGTAATTTGAAAATTAAATCTTGTTAGTAATTATACCATCCATTGATTGACTTATTTTCAGCAGGTTCTTTTTGCAACTTACTATTTTTAGAAAGTTCAAATACAAATATTTCACATCAAATTTATTGTCTTTTTTAATTTATTTAAACACTTCTCTTAAAGGTAAATATAATAAACAAACCAAGATCATTATAATATTTATTATTTTTTATCGTCACACTTTTATTAAGCCTTTGTTTAATTTACATTTTTTTTTATATAAATTTTTATATTCTCCCATCAAGAGAAAGAGCAATAAACAAACTCAGTTTATTACATTTTTTAATTTTATATTCACCTTTTAATTTTGTTTACATTATTTTCTAGTAAAATTCTTTATAATATGCCAGTTTTAACTTTTAAAGTTATTAAAGTTGAACTTACAATCTGAGATGAGCTTAAAAATAATTCCAAGTTTAAATAAATATCAAGTGAAAGCTTTGACAATTTTGTACCAACACCTTATTTTTTTTGTTTTCCTTTTTTTTTCATTTTTACTGTTCAAATAAATTTATTTTAGGTAAAAAAAAAAAACAACCGTCCCTATTTATATAGGAAGTAACAGAGTGTGGCTTTAGTGTTTCAAACAATTTTTACAAAGCAAATCAATTCATCTTCCTTATATTCAATTTAAACTTCTTGACTCAAATTAAGGAACCTACCTTTTGATATTGAAATTAAAAAAAAAACCCTTCAAAGTTTGATTTCATTTATTTGAACTATTTTTTATTAAAAAATAATTTAATTCAACATTTGTGACCAAGAAGTTTGAGAATTTAAAAAATAAAAATAAGTGCTTTGTTTAAAGTTTTGCACCTGATCACAATTTGGTTTTTCAAAGTCTGGCTTTATCTTGGTGAAGATTCTTTTTAGGTATGTCCTTAAGAAATGTTATCATTACTTCAAATAAGATGGAAATTGTATTTTATTGCTGCTTGCCATATCAATATCCACACATCAACAGGTAATGAAATGGTGTGCTAAAAATACAACTTTTAAGAAACACATTTCTTCTTTTTTTTTTTAATGCCATGTCCTATTAGGTTGTAGATGACCATGGTTTTCTACTGATTGCTTTTCTTTATTATCTGTAAACTGCCATGTCCTCTTGGGAAAGATTATGGATTTGTTTCCTCTTGCCTTCTCCATGGTTTGGAATTCTGAATTTTCCTAGACTGGCTGCCATTTAAGTCTAGAGAGCCCAGTTTACTCTACTATTTAATCCATTGTTGGGGAGAGAAGAGATGGATCCAGGCTTTTCCTATGGGTAATTGTGTGAAAGAGGATGCAACTAGGCTGAAATTTGAACTTGGCTTGTTGATTTCAATTTTTGTGCTAGTAACTGTTATTTGACCTGCACATCCTCAACATGTGCGTTGTTTTCAGAAATCCAACATTCTGTAATTGAATATGCCAATAATGGACAAACAAAAATAGGTAAGACACAATTTATTTTTTGCCATGTGGAATGTTTACAAAAACTAATTATGGCTCACATGTTTCTGTGTTACTGACATGTAAATCCATGCCTTTCAATATTGATTACAATTAAACATGGTAGATTAGTATATAATTTCTGTTGTGATCTTGGCCGTGAATAGATCGTTAACAATTTTCAGCTGTTTGACTTGATAGCATCAGTTAACAGAAACTGGTGGAAATTGACCAAAGCTGTGTTTTTGTTTTCATCAAAAGATTCCTGTTGAAAGTTTTGATCACTATCAGTGAAGTAGAGAAAGGTCGCACCAGAAAGTGTTTTCTAATCCCTAGTTCCTGTTGATAGATTGAAACCAATTATTCAGCAACATATTACTGTGGATTGAAGCCATATTTGTAAATAACAGATGAACTGCATCATCATTGCAATGTGCCTAACCAACTTGGTTAATGGCATATGCATGAAATGCAACTGGTGGTGCATTTAATGCATCCACATAGTCCCAAACATACATATGCAAAGTTTTGTATTAATGCTGCAAGAAGAAAGAACTATGGAACCATAACGTTACAAATCAGGATTTATTCTCATGTGGTGGGAAAACTGTTCCCAAAAATTAAAATAAGGACATTTTTATTTTCTTGCTTTTCTGTGATTTTAGTAGAAAATTATAATATTAAGTCAATTTATACCTGAAATAAATTGCACTTTCGACAGTATTTTTGTTTTATTTCTAGTGCAAGTAAATCCAGCCTTATTTTTACTTTTGTTTTTCAAATTCTTAAAATTATTGGTCACAAATGTTGAAATTTATTTTTTTTTTTAACTTAGAGAAAATTAGTTGAAATATATTGAATTTCAAATTGTATTTTTTTTTGTTTTCTTTCAAGTACATTGCTTTTCACATTGAAAGGAGAGCTTATCATATGAGTATAATTCAACAACGTTAAGTCAGTATGATAAATCAGTACTTGGTATGTAAAAAATGTTTGATGTGATAATACCAGTTATACCCAAATAACCTATTTAAAAAAAAAAAAAAAATGACATATCTTAAAGTAATCTCAGGGACAAGTTGGCATAGTTTAAAATTATTATCAGCTCAAGCACCGGGAGCCATTCCTCCTTCATAAGAGGGCTGAGGTATCCCCAAAAGGCAATTGTGCCAAGGGAACTTGAGATATTTTTGAACGGCTTTCCAGAAACCCCACATTATACTCTGGTTTTGTGTCACATTCTACTGTGACGTGGGCACATGGATAAATACCTACCTTAAAGTAATTTTTGAAATGGACTTTTTAATCTCTCTCTTTTTGTTTTAGTGGGTACACACATTTGTGTTGTTATCCCTGTTTTTTTATTTTTCTTAAACAGTGAAATTAACAACAACCAGCTTAGTAGAACTTCAGAATCTAAGCTGATTATTAATTTAACTGTTTAAGAAAAATAAAAAAGGGATACCAAATCAATGGTGTACCCACTGGAAGTAATATTTACAGTAATACGAGATACCTTAAAGTATACAAAGTTCCAGACTCCTTTTGACACAAAAGGTATTCAAAATCTGGCAATGCTTGTTAGGGGAGGAAAAAATTGTCATGTACATAATCTGTGGCTATTGGTTAGAATTATTTTTTTTTATATTTTTGGGATATGTTTTGCACTAGAAAAATGAAAGATTGGTATACAAGAATAAAAAGAAAAAAATTTAATTTTAATTTAAACTTTGTTCAAAGTCAAGTTTCATCAATTGAGAGATAAAGTTGATTCACATTTGTGACTTTGTACCAGATTACATTAAACTTATAAACGTTCAGGTGTATAATTCAAATAACCTAATTTAAAAGTAGGTTATTTGTCCTGGCAATTTAGTAAATACCAAACCAGCTCATCCATGAATTCTGTGGGAAAATAGTGTATTGGCTGTAGTGGGATTTGAATTTCTATCTCCTGTCTCTAGTGTTCACTCTTGTCAGGGACTGAAAATTGGGTCATGTAAAAAAAACTCATCCACAAAGAAAAAGTAAAAGAAGAAAGATTTAAGTGTTTTATAAAATTTTTTTTTTCTTTCTTTTAGTTCAGTTTCTTCTTCTGAAGTTAGTTTTTCTATGACAGTAAATAGATGAAGCACAGGAAAATTTCTTATTAACTCCTCTTACTATGTTGACTCTGACTTTTACATCCATCTGCTACTGACTCCATATTGGCTACTTAATACATTGAATTTTAATTATACCTAGCACACGAGTGGAGAAATCACAAATTCACACAAATATTTAACAAAAAAAGATGCTTGGTTCCATTTCAGCATGTATTGAAGAATATAAAATTTCTAATAACTTAATAACAATACATGCTTAAAAGCTGAAATTTTGCAGATTAATAACCTGATCTGTTTTAATTGTGTAAATTTTATCTTTCTCTGTAATTTATAAGTTAATTGAATCCCATTCTAATTTGGTATCCACTCAGTAATGATATTGTGTCTTAATAATTTTCAATTAGAACAGTCTACTCACTGAGGACTAAATAAAGGGTTCTATTCAGAATTCCAACATATATCACCTGAAGAAGGCTAGAGCATACAACGACCGAAACATTGTGAATATAGCAATAAAGATGAGGACAACAGTTGGAATGATGTAAATAGCATAAATAGTTACAATACTTCATCTCGAAAATATAGATAAATAGAATTAAAAATAAGTTGGCATCTATGCAGATGATATTACCATTTAGTCCTGTCTCCATAGTAAAACTGGCATTGCTGACAAAGCTAACCTGGCTGTTGGTCTCAAAAACGACCTCCAATCTGTGGTTGACTGGGGCAGGAAATAGCCTGTGAATTTTAATGCGTCCAAAATGAAACTGCTCTCATTTACTAACCATAGAGAAACTTCCCTGCCTCCTATCAGCATGGTTGATGCTCAACTCCACCAGAGCACCTCACTGTTCTTTCTTGTTCTCCATTGACCTGAGGTGGAACAAATACATTGACTCAATAGCTGCATCTACTGCAAGGAAAGTTGCTTCTCTGTGTCACGCTAACACTCTACCATTTGTCCATACATGGAATACTGTTGCCATATATGGTCTGGTTCCCCCACTGTTCATCTCAGTTCTCAACAAAATCTATAGATGGATATGCAATGTGATCGGTCCTGACTTGGGGTCTCAACTCCAGTCACTTTCTCACTGATGTAATGTGGCTTCCCTCTGTCTTTTCTATAAATATTTTCATGGCACCTGCTCTGATAAGCTATTTTCAGACTGCATGAATTTTAGTGTGCTACTAGGTTGGCATTTTGGACCCACCCTTTTACTGTTGAAACAGTTAAATTTAACCACCTCTTCTACTCCAACAGCTTCTTCTCTCTCACTTCTCAACAGTGGAACTCCCTTCCTCTTACTTGCTTCCTTGATAACTATAAAATTCAAAAATTTAAATGTAATGTCGACATCTTCTCTTGCCTTGATCCCCATTCTTCTTTTTAGGCTTTCTTCACCCTCCCCCATACACAGTCTTTTCTTTTATTTACACTCTGTAGCCCCTTGAGTACTAGTGGCTCTCACACTTTGATTTGGGTGAATTGCTTAAAAAAAAAAAAAAACTTTGATTATAGCTTTGGTTCTGTTTGCTCTGTGAGTAAATTGAAATTTTAATGAATTGTACTATCTTTTTTTTTTTTCACTTCTATTCTTCAGACCAACATTGCAACTCGGTATGCACAAGACCAATTCTGTAGAACACATAAACCAACTGTTGGTGTAGATTTTTATTTGAAAAGAATCCTTGTAAAAGGTAAGCATTTGGTAGCTACTTTTATTTTGAAAACTTATATAATCTTGGTAAACTTAGGAACCAATGTACTGTTGCAGTGTCTTATTCAAAGACAGCTTATGGTTTCCAAGAAACAGAAGGAGCCAGTCTGTTTCCATTATGCTATTTCTAACTCATGCATATTGAATATTTGATGTAATAAATAATATTTATATAAGCATTGTTATTTGCTTTCAGGTCAAATCAATGTTGTGCTTCATATTTGGGACCTTGGTGGCCAATCCCTTGGAGGAAACATGTTGCAGAATTATATCTATGGGGCTCAGGTAGGATAGATATTTTATTGAGAGGTGTTTCTTTTGTTTTACATCTATGTGATCCTGATTAGATTGTTTTAACATTTGCTTCTTTTTTCCTAATGTCTCAAGAAATCAAATTCTGGATGAAAGGTAGCAGGCATCTTAGAGCAGTCGATAAGACAGTTCCTAAATCTTGATAATGGCAGCAAGCATCTTAGAGCAGCTGATGAGACAATTCCTAAATATTGATCATGGCAGCAAGCATCTTGGAACAGCTGATGAGACAATTTGTAAATAATGATTAAGGCAGTGAGCATCTTGGAGCAGCTGATGAGATAATTTACAAGAAATCTTTTTATCTTGGATCTTCTGATTTACATTATTTGAACTCTTGACTATTATCCTCATCTTTGTTGTTGTTATCACAGTGTTTCAGCTGTTATACCCTCCAGCCTTCATCAGGTGATTGTTGATCTTGGTAACTTTCAGTGAATTTCAAACTTAACTCTTTATTTAATCTATGGGGGTAGATTGTTCTCATTCCACTGACCATTTCTAGGAATATCTTGTCTTGTTCTTATTTAGCACTGCTTGTAGTTATTGCTTGTTCTGTTAGCACTGAGTCTAAATCTGTAACACTTGACCCAGGGATTGAACACATAATTACTATTATCACCAAATTCATAAACCATCACTTTAATTCGCTAGGCTATTGTCCCATGGAAAAAAATCAAGATAATAACTGAACAGTGTGAAATAAGAACCAGATGAATTGTCCCTAGTCGTGGACAGCAGAATAACAACAATCTACCCACAAATGGTCCTGTTGGAAATTCCCGATGGTTACTCAGGTCGAAAATCACCTGAATTAGGTCAGAGCACCCAATCGCTGAAACCACTAGAAATTAGGATAATAGTCTAAATAATGTAAATAATTCTTCATCCCAGAAATTCAGAGAAAAATTAGGTCTCTTACTTTAGCAGTAAATGGCATAATGATTCAAAAAAATAAATTTAAAGATGATGATGAAAGCAGGGATTGTCTGAAAGCAGCTGACAAAATGTTTCACTGATAGGATGTCACAGAAAAATATTCTCATCTTAAACTACAAATCTCATCATGTATTTTGGCAGTTAAACTATTCAATGAATAGATCCAGCCTTTTGAACTAAAAATAAACAAATTTAATCACAGGCTTCACTGATAAACTTTTTTTAAAATTTGAAATTTTTCCAATTACATTTCATGACTATCATTGACTATTTTACATTTATGACTGATTTTTAAAATTTTCTTTTATTACAATATTCAGGTTACTTTACATTCTAGCCTCTGATGATGTCTAAACTTTTATCCTTTATCCTTGGGAGCCCATCTGACATGGATGATGTGTTTACTGATTTGGCCATGGACGACAACCAGCCAAGTTAAATCTGGTCATATAGTTGTGTCTGATGATATCTTTATGCTATATTGTTTGTTTACTATTTAGTAAGACTAAATGTAATAATCTTAAATTGTCTTAAATTATTAATGAAAATAATTTATTGAAGATATTTGTGTTCAATTGGAAAGATTGATTCTAGTTTTCATTGTGAAGTGAAATTTGTAATAAATATGAGAAAGCATTAAGCTTGGATGATTTGTTTCTGTTTCTCTTCCTTAGGGAATCCTGTTAGTATATGATATCACAGATTCTTTGAGTTTTGACAATCTCTATGATTGGTTGTCTGTAGTGAATAGCCATGGCATACAAAGTGGGAAGACACCACCCCACCTGGCACTCATTGGTAATAAAGGTAATTACAAACTATTTTTACTTTTTGTATCTTTTGATTAGTTTTCTATATCTTTTTGTTTCTTTTTCTTCTTTTTTTCACAACTATGTTGATTGACATACATCCTCAGTAAGCAGTGTGAAAATGGAACAAAGAAGTAGTTCTTGATGAGACTTGAACCTGTCTTTGTGCTTTGGATGGCTGTACTTTTGGAACTTCTCCAGATCTTTGTTATATTTAGTAACCTTCTGGGAATGTGAATTGCAATTTTTTTTTTTTAATTTCCACAGGGTTTGTTGTTCTCATTCCTTTCAGTCATTTGGTCATGTCTGATGGCCTACCTAGGGAATTTCATTATCTCTTCTTTCTTAGGATGTTAGTCTGACTTTCTGCTAAACACTACTTGACCTAAGGATTGAACTTGTAACTTTCAGCTTTGTCAGTGCTTTTATCTATGAGGTCACCTCTTGTAAGAAATTAAAGTATTGGATTTTTTTGAGTTTTAAGTCTAATGTCCATTCTTTCTTAGTCAAATCTGGCGCTTATATATGTGCTTGGCCTACTCAGTTGAATATAGTAAATGTTGTCTTTGTTCAAAATAGTCGACAATTAGGAAGGTCATAGCTAGATAGTGTTGAAGGAACAGAAGACTAGGTAGGGAAAACATAGAAGAAGAGGTTTATTGAATAATCATATATAAAATGGAAAACATAAGTAAATCAAATACTACTCAAATCCTACTCTAATGTGGCCACTTCACACACACACACACACACACACATATATATATATATATATATATATATATATATATATATATATATATATATAGGGAAGAGCAGGAAGTGCATGGTGTCCTATTCTACAACTGTTGAAAACTAGACACAACAATAATTTGTAGAAATGGAGTCAACCAGATGAATTATTATTGATGTAATAGGTAAAAAGGTTGTATAGCTATGGCAGTCATGGGATGCAGAAAGAATTTAACAGCATTTGGCCAAAGAATTATTGTTGGAACCAAAAAGATCAGATACTCTATCTCTGAAGTGATGACTCTAGATTTTTCATGAGCAAACATAGCAAGGCTATACTGGGATTATATGAATTCTAGACAGACAAGAAAAACAATAGGTGCCCCACACACATAATGCAAGCATAGGATTGCTGGTGACTGATAAAGATGGTAACCAGCCAATGAAGGTGATCATTGCATCAGTTCCAAGACTATATCTAATAGGACTGGCAGCCAAGCATTGGGGTTGATGACTGGAATGGACATGTGGGTGGATAAATTACTAATATAACAATTGGAGAGAACATCTTTACCAAGTAACTTGTTAGCAATGTCTATTAATTAGTTAATTAGAAAATATACCTATTATTAAGGAGCATCATACAACTATTAACAATTATTGACCTATTTGCAGAAATGCAAATGTACCAAAGAAATAACAAAACTAACTCCCTCTAACTTGATCCACAAAAGAATCAGTTTATTCGCCAAAAATTTGGAACATTTTACATGATATTGCAGAAATAAGAGTTAATTTGTTTATATAAATTGAATAAATGAATGGAATATATAGTTTTGTAATACAATCAGAAAGCAAGTTGAACATTTTACTAAATTGTGTATCAACAAGTTTGAAAATATTTGAAAAAAAACATAATGAATCTTAGATAGGTACCTCCATGAAATCGCTAAAAAAAGAGCATAGCTTGATGAAAAAGACGCCAACCTTGCCGAAAACAAAATTTTATTGTCTAAATGCTTATGTTATTATTAAGAGGAAAGACCAAAGTTTTTTTTTCATTATTTTTAAAAAATTTTCCTTCTTTTTAGAACATTCTAAATTTTGATTAAAAAAACTCTTTTTTCTATTTGTATCAGTGGAACTAGTAAATAACATAGACAATTTTTAGCACATTAATTTGAAAATCGTGCAAAAATAGAAATAATTGTCGGATGTTAATGAAACTTTCAGGAACTATTCACAGATGATCAAAATTATTATAAATATGTTTTTTTTATGAAAGTCATGGTAGAAATATTTTTTTTAAAATATTTATTACCCCCTAACTAATTTTATGAAAACGCTAGAAATTCGATCGATCGGTTTTAGTGATTACAATAATTAAAAGCACAGAGCTTTGAGGAATGCAAATCATGTTTTTTTTGTTTTTAATTGATACGCAGTACCTGAAAATCAGCTCTGAATTGTAACATACAAAACTCAATAAAACAAAGATATTATTTAATTTCAAATGCTTTTATATGCTTTTAGTTGGTTTTATGAATATGGACAATATTTTCTGAAAAAAAAAAAAATTTTTCGATGAAAATGAATTTTTAATACAATTATTTGTTATTTCATTAATTATAATAGATTTTACATTTAAGTTGTTAAAATATTATAAAATTAGTTAAAAGTCAGATCGGCTTTCATAAGTGTCCTTATGAGATAGATCTTTTTTAGCGCGTTGTAAATTGTATCATTTTGACTAATCAGAAGATCCCCAGTAATTAAGAAATGTAATTTTGTGCTTATAATCGAGCTGTAATTATAAAATACGGAAGACCAACCAGAATATAATTGTCGCGTTATTTGAGTTAAGCATTGTTCTCCGCTGTTAAGGCCTTTACTTTTGTGAAACACGTGTGGAGAAGTTAATTTGATTTTTCAATTTCAACTGAGAAGGGTACCTACAAGTATCAGTATCATCTTATGAAATTTATATGATCTTATTTTTATATTAATCTCAGTTACAACATTTTTCCATAAATGAAATATCAAAATTAATAATAAAATGAATGCAAATACAAATAACAGTAGAATGTAATAAATGTACATAAAATTATAGTATTTTTATGTACAATTCTGATAAAATTTCATAAGAAAGGTACCTATAAATTAATTAGATACCTTTCTTAAGAAATATGAAATTTAATGTCACTCTTAACAGTTTTATTTTAATTTCTTTACAATATATTTCCCATAAAGCATCATAAACGTAAAGGTGAAAGCTAAGTACAAAAAAAAAAAAAAATTAGACCGCTGAAAGTTTTCGTTAAAAATAACGGGGTAAATAATTTGTTCACGTAAATGTAAATTATTTCACTTTTTCTCCTTCCGTAGAACAAATTAGCTTCATGGAATTCGTAAATATATCATTCATCACATGTCAAGAGATGCGAAAGTTTATGACCTGCTTTGTTTTATTTTCAAATTACATCTTTTTTGGCACAAAAAGCTAAGTTAAGTTTGGTTCAAAATATTTTAAATAAACATTATAATTTCTGATTTTCTTAAAATAAGTTTTGAAAAAATGATAATTGATATTTAAAAAATTTCAAAGTCAGATTTCCAGTTTTTTTTAAAATGGAAAAATGGTCAATTTTGCTGACTCAAAAAAAACTAGATTTTTAACAAAAATTTCGGACATGCTAGGAACGATTAAAAAATGGAAAAAATACCCCAAAAATACTTTGACCTTTCCTCTTAATAATAACAAACATTTAGATGATAAAATTTTGTTTTCGTCAAGTTTGGCGTCTTTTCATCATGCTATGCTCTTTTTTTAGCGATCTCGTGGAGGTACCTAATCTTAGACAAACAATAATTTTGATAAATTTTATTGTGATTTCTGTCACAAATATCTGCCTTGTTTTATGGACGATGAAGAAAATATCATACAATACAATCACAGATCTTACCAGTTTACATAATTTTAATAAATAAAATCAGTTTACAGTAACAAGAAAACAATCAACAGGATAATTTGGTAAGTTAATCTTACCAAATCTAAAATCTGATACCACTTTTTTCAATGGATTATTTTTCTTCATATCATGATGTACTTTCTGTATGTCCCTCACACTTTTAGCAAAACCAAATAAATTTCCTCCATGATACTGAGAGCAACTCTGGTATAAACTTCATCAACTAAAAGAATACACTTTCTTTTGATTTTCAGAGATTTTATTAAATACATCACTAGGAAAGTTATCTAATTTTGGAACATTTTATGTCAAAGCTGATAGTATTCTTACACTTTGGGAAATTAATAATGTGACTAATACAGGAAAATTATTTTTTTAGAAGCATATCAACATCTATGGGTTATTTAATGCTGAAATCTAAATATGTTGTATACAATTTTTTTTTCTTGCAATAATAATGATTTTAGTGATACAAGTCTTACTAATTAACCCATAACTGGGGAAGAAGTGGTGGATTCCTACCCCTCCTGAGAATATTTGCATGTAAGTGAGTATAACAAACAAAGCTGGAATTGGAACACTACTCTCCAATTAACAATTCCATTACACTACCTGTACATCCAAGCTTACAGAGCCTGTTATTCCCAAATGTCACCCATCTAGATACTGACCAGGTTCAATGTTGCTTAACTTCAGTGATCATACAGGAAGCGGTGTTTCAACATGATATGGCAGAAAACCCACAGGAAAATAAAATAAACAAACACTATAGTTACTTCAGTATCTTAAATAATAAATGTAAATTAATCCAAGAGTAAAAGGTAAATTTTTTTTTTTTAAATAGGTTAAATTGTTTGTGAGATTCCAACATCGAACTTTTGTTATGACGTGTTAAAATTAGTGCCCCCTCTCCCTTCCATAGTTAGCATGCTTTTTTTTTGCCTGTTCTAGATATTACCTTGATCAGACCACATCCCAATTTAACACTAGTGCTACTCAGCCCAACAGTCAACACACATTGTATTCCATAAAGTTTTGTTGTTGTCAACCAACAAGGATATCATTATAGATAGGAGTGCAATGGTTTCTATTTGTCACTTGGGCTATCATCATTGGCCTGTGGAAAACTGGCACCATGTCATATGGTCAGACAAATATTTTAAGCTCTTTCAGAAAGACAGTTCATACATAGAAGACAGAGTGTATAAAGCTCTATGAAACAGCCTATCAACAAGCTGTTGGTGTCTCTGTAATGGCAGGGGATGTGTTTTGTTAGAACCAGTGCAAGGACTGTTAGTTAAATTGGAGTCTCTCTTGACAAGTGTGATATACACAGATCTTGTTGCAGACCAAGAAAGATAATACACCTGTTCTCTATGTCGTTGGAATTATCACAATATTGAATACAAGAGAAAACAGATAAGTGTTATTTTTTTGTGTTCTTGTATTTGATATTGTGAAAATTCAAGCCACTTGGGTCTGAAAAAATGTAGGCAGACCTGGCTAGAAACAAATTACATAATCAGTGGCCTTTAACAGGCATAAAGTCACCCCAGCCCTTGTATTTGAATTGCAATTTAGCTGAAAATTGGGAATTTTTTAAACAGAAGTGGTATAACTATGACATTATCACATATTTACATGGCCAGCCAGAGAATGTGGAAGCTTTTATAACTGTATTGTAGATGTTGTTAAAATATTGTGACTTTTGCAACAGCTACTTGGCATTGATACTGACCAAAGTGTTTTGTGGATATGGAAACCTCAAACACATGCAGAATTACTAAAGTGAGAGAGAGTTGCATTGACATCTGCAAACTAATGGAGAATGTTGCTCAGACATCTGCAAACTAATGGAGAATGTTGCTCAGCAGTCTCAAGCTTTTAGACCAGAACAAGTAGGATACAAGGTTGCTACTAAGGCGCTGAAGAGTCAGTTGAGAAGACCAGAACTTGGAAAAGAATATTGGTTCTGTACTTCTTGCTATAAACCAGATAGGGAACAATGTTCAGTGTACGGAAAAACGTGTCTGAAGTGCTGGGGCAAGAATCACTTTGCAGCAAAATGCAAGTTGGTGAAGAAGCGAAATCAGGCAGTGTGAACCCAGCAAAGTAGTAGAGATAGCAACAACAACAACAGTAGCCAGTTGGAGTTTGAATACATGGACAATGAACATATATGGCTTTGACTGAGGGGAAAACTGTCAGTCTGTTGCATGGAATAATTTGAACTGAAATGTTGCTGAAAGATCAAAGAATTGTGTTTCAGCTTGATATTGGGACTTTGTTGAAAATCTGTTCATGAAAGAAATTTGAAGTCTTCTGACAAGACCCTTGTCATGTGGAATGAGACAGATGAAACCACTTGGCAAGTGGTTGCTACAGTCTCCCAAGATAAGGAATTGAACACATGCATTAGCCCATACAAAAGCAATGCTAATACCAAAGTGGAATCTGGTAAAGACCGTCAAGAATCTATTCTAGAAAGCCAAACTTGCTCATGGAACAATTGTAAATGACATCAACTACAATTTATATATACTGCTTTTCATCTATTATGTCTATTCTTACTTTGAGGATTTTATATAGTGCTTATATCTATACTTGGCCTACTAGTTATAAGCATTGAGCATAGTATATAGACTGTTTAATCATCTTAAACACTAATCTTTTTCTATTAATTATTTTGACATTTTTTCTATAAGGGATGGTGTAACTTCTTTTTCTTTTATACATGATCAGCTATACTTGATATCCAAGTCACCCTGTGGAATATAGCTCCCCACCCCTCAAGCCTAAAGCAACAAAAGTAAAGAAACTGTCTTAAATGAATCAATGCAAAATATCAATTTTCTAGTAATTGGATGTGCAATTGTTGTTTTCAAGGAAACAGACAAATTCTAATGAGTTTGTGCTGAAAAGTTCTTGATTTGATCCACTTCCTAAAACCCGATCATTATTTTTTTTTTTTATTATTCCTTTTTGGTTGGGCTGATAACTTTTCAGTATCCCTTCTGTTTATCTTAAACATCTTAATGTATTAGTTTATTCTTTCCATATAATTTTCATAAGTATTCCATTGACTATTTGAACCAGTATCCTCAATCACGGAGTATTAGTGGCATAGCATAGTTGGGTATCAGTGGTATTGAATGAGGTCAGAAACTTGGTGATTAAAAATTTGCAATATGCTTTGTCATTGAATGTTGTGGTATTCATTCTTTATGAAGTGTATTAGAAAATTAGAATAGAGGGATTGTCTGTGGTCAGGAATTAAGGCAAGTGTTACTAATAGGAAAGGCTTATACTTTCCACCTTTTTCATATGTTGCCTTGTGTTTTAGCTGACCAGTTGCACCTGAGAACAGTAAGTGAAGAGAGACACAACAAATTTGCCAACGAACATGACATGTCAAGCCATTTTCTGAGTGCCAAGACTGGAGAATCAGTGAGTAAATTCCACAGAATACACATTCAAGCATGGGAGTATCAATCAGTTCTATTGAATTTTTTCAATTATGTTTATCTGTATGTGCACAAAAATTGCCAGTGATGAGAATTTCTTTGCATAAATATGTTTTTGTAATTTAAATCTATGCTCATATCACACCCCTAACTATCTGTGCATTTAATACTTTCCTGCACTCTTCCAAAACATATTGACTCTTTCTGTGATGACTTAAACACCTTTTGACTCTTTTTCTCTATCAATTTGCCCTTAAACAATGCTTAGTGAATTCAGTTTTTTTGAATGAGATCTGTGGGTAGTAATCTGTTTCATAGCTACCTTAGATAGTTGAACCTTTACATAATAGCATCTGTTTTAATTAACATTAGAAATTGTGATATATGAGGGTGTGTGGAAATGTTTTTGTCTTCACTCATTTCCTAAATGATCAAACAACTTAATAGTAGCCACTTGAAAAACTACTCATTTTATTTTGGCAAATACTGTAAATTGGAGTTTTCAAGTTCTAAAAAATCTTTTTCAGTCAAGTTTTCAAGTCTAAAGTTTTTTTGTTTTTTTTTTGGGGGGGGGGGACACAGGTATCCTACCATATGTTTAGGGGTCAACTTATATGATAAGAAGTATAGGCCTAATTCAGAATTTTGAGCTAAAAATCTTGAGGTCAACTTGTATGCCAGGTTGACTTGCACACAGCAATTTACAGTAAAATTAAATTTGACTTTCACTGCTACCTTAGATATTTGAAACCTTACATACTGATATCAATGTTTTTACTTTTTATAGACTTGAAATTGTTTTAAATAAGGCTATCTTTTAAATTTATTAAATTATAAAGACTATCCATCTACAGAACTTGCTTTTTTTTCCACAGCGCCGTCTCATGTATTCGTGTGTCACTTTTTTTATGAAAAGAAAAATGGGTAAAAAACCAAAAACAACAAAACAGGCTTTGATAAAAACAAAACAAAAAAAAAGCACAATCATAAAAATCATGCAAAGAATATTTATTTCTCTGTTAAAAATAGCACCCACTTCATTCCAATTTCAAGTGTTTAATTGTATTGGGTTGTAGCCTAATACAATTAAACCCAGATGTGTGTCAGTAGAAATATGCCACAAGATGCACATGTATGTTGTATGGCTGTAGACTCATTCTGTTTAAATAGAAAAGTTCTGTATTATTAAGACCATAAAGGCTAGAGACTTTCAACAAACTTTACATTATTTACTTTCAGACTGAGACATTGGATGATATTTTTTGCAATTTGCATTTGACTCTAACCAACTTGATTACTTTATTTGGATTTACAGAATATAAGCGGCTGTGATGTCATGTTGAGGCATAATCAACCTGTCTCTCAGGCCAATTTGTTAATGTAGCTGATTTGATTTTCAGAGACTATAAGTTTTGTGTTTGTAACCAGCATTGTAAGTCCAGTTAAAAGCCAAGATTATACATGCTTATTTTTAAAGCAGGCAGGCTCTCACTACTTCATTTATGCAACACACACTTTCGACTTTTTTTTTTTCCCCCCTCTCTCTCTATCAATTTGTCCTTAAGCAAAGTTTAGTGAATTCAGTGGAACATCCATTTTCTGAATGAGAACTGTGGGTAGTATTTTGTTTGAATAACTGATCCGATCATAAACGAGGAAGCCATACTGAGCATGTTTAAGGTGGGGAGACAGGTGGAAAAGGCTTGCTTTCATTCAATTAATAAAAGCGGGATATTGATCAAAATTTCTGATATTTTATTTTATAAATAAAATCCTCTAAATCATGTTACTTGTTTAATTAATAAAAAGTTGAGAATTCTGGGAATAATAATGTAATTATAACAAAAATACTTAATGAAGACACCATGACAGATCTTTCCAGGTTTTAATTTCTTCATTTTAATATTTTATTTGTTAAAATTATATTATGGATTAAAATTATTTCAACATTGCCATCCAGTTTCAACAAGTAACTGTCAAAATACATTATCTAGGCATTTCTTTTAATTTGCATGCACTACATAAATTCACTAAAATAGGTTTGTAAGCATCTGGATTTATACATTTTATTTCCTTGAGAATTAATAACAAAAATGTTAATCACTGTTTATTTATTTATCTGACTGACTAATTCTTTTATTGTCAATTCTCAAGAAAAGAAATCCATTTTATATGTTTAGGTTTTATTAAAATTCTAAAAATGGCTTTTAAAACAAGAACACTTTGCTGAAATTTCATCACAAACACGATTCTCAGTGCTTGAATTAACTATTGTCATTAGAGATAACACCATGTTGAAATGTTTGTTTGCACTAGAAACAGGAATAAACTACCATGAATCATACTTATAAAACCCAGGTTGTGTGCGTGTTTGTACGTTTATATATTGGATTTCCTACATTTTTCAACAAAACTTCACAGAACTACATAAAATTACCTTGCGGTGGTTCTGACAGCGCCAAAAATTGGAAAAACAATTGTTCTTGCACAAAATCAATTTGAATGTTGACACGAGAATGAAAGGGGGACAATTCATATCGAGTTATACTTATTATAAAAGCCAGGTTGTTTGTGTGTGTGTGTGTTCGTTTATATATTGGATCAGATTTCCTACATTTTTCAACTGATTTCAACAAAACTTCACTTTTTTTTTTTTGGCAGGTAGTGTTTCTTATTGCCTTGCACACTTTTCTTTATTTTTTACATTCAGAATACTTTAAAAATTCCGTTTACAAGGCAATTGTTTATAATAAAATTCTATTCAATCGGTAGACTCATAACGATTGAAAACAATGTTTTTATTTGAGTTTGACCAATTCGTAAAAAAAAAGAAAAAAAAAACAACTAATTAAGACATGCGTGTCCGTCAACCTTAAACAATCTTTGTCAATTTTATTTTTCAGTCTTTATTAATGCCGGGCTCTACTGCTAGTAGTTGATAAAAGCTAAAACTCTGGTTACAACATGAGAAGATGTAAATTTTTAATTCCTGATAACTTTATACAGGATTATCAAATTACAGAACATTTTGTAGTTGGGTGGGGAAGGGGTGTCCAGGGCTACAGCTCTCCACAGCATAACAATTAAGTAGAGATATTCATTTTAGGTTGTAGAGAAGAATATAATGTAATTTTTCTTTTATAAGAATAAAGTTAAAAATGAAAATGGTTAGTTCTATATGTTTGAGCTCAAACTGGCCATTGTGTAATAAAAGCTTTTGGTTCTGGATTCAAATTATAAAGCTTAGTGTATCATCAAAGGATCATTTCTTTCTTGGACAGTCATGCTCTTTAAGACTCAGTCTCTTCACTAAATTCTCTAGGATCAACACTGAACAAGTTCAAGTTTGAATTCAAAAAGAAGAAAACACATGAAACTGATTTTTCTTTTTTTCATTTTATTTTTCTTAATAACTCCAACTTTATTTTTAAGATTTGAAAATTATAAAATTATGATGAATTTTAAATAAGAAAAAAAAAACCTATTGTGTAAAAATGATCAGCAAAATAAAAGCTCCAAGCTCACAAGGAAAGAAAAGATGAAAATAAACACTATGATGAGAAATGAGAACTCAAACCTATTTTCAGTATACATAGGGGTTTATTCAGAGCTCCAGTCTGACACTTGGGTCAACTTCTGACATGTCGGACTAACAGATTGGCTCTTTTTCCTACCAACTCTGTTGAGTAGTAATTAGACACATTGAGAAAATCTAGCACACAGGTTAGTCCAAACGTTGTTGGGAGGAACATTAAGTGCAGTGATATGTCAGGTTGCAAATTCCAGTGATGTGCATGAACTCTCAATTTAAAATTTGATTATTTCTGGCTTGTACAGCCAGAAAAAAATCCTGTCATCATAGACTGTCGAATAATCAGGGTTCGGATATGAGACTTTTGTGTAGAGAGCTTATCAAAATAGTAGCTGCACAATTATGACACAAGTTTCTTTATATAAAAGAATCATAAGCGACAAAATTTTCTTTCAAGACTTAATGTTGAATATGGGGGCTTCTAAGCAGCACACAATACAAAAGAATAAATAGTTAAATGAAAACATTTCGGGTTCAAGTGACAACAAAACTAGACATTGAGTATTTTCATCACAGTTGGGACTGGAGTGACTGGCTGAAAACAAACTGTTGCTCAAGTACTTCTGAGGGTAACCATTTGAGTTACCAGCCACGTGATGTTGAGATGAGCAGAGTTGGTAGGAAGAACAGCCGATCTGCTTATATTATAATAGCTTTCAGATAAGTTTTCATCCTTTTACTTATTACAATTGTAAAGGTTGTTATGCTTATGAAATTATAAAATATCATTTTTATAAAAGTTAAATAATATATATATTTTTTTCTTTTTTTACAATGAGGTTCACCCCGTACAAGGCCCCAGGTGCCACTCAAGGTAGAATGTTACATTAAGAGACAGTTTATTAAGATAAGAGGGAAGTTAACCCTAGACTTGAACAGGTTAACATTGTAGTGGTTGGGGAAATGTTATCTTGGTCGGTTGCACAGAGATAAATTGTTTGAGTCATACAGAGGGAATGTGTATGGTTTTGTTACGTTGCTCAGAGAAGAAAGCTAGTAACCTTTCCCTAAGGCTTTACTGAACTTAATTCACAGCAGCAATCAACAAAGGAAGAAGAACGCAGCTTTTAAAGAGGAATGGGGACGTGTGAAAAAGTCACGTGGACAGTAAAGATAGTTTCCTTATTTCTTTTTTTTCTTTACGAAAATATAACATTCTCCCCCACTTGCAAAAGAGATCGTAATTGAATAGGTTTTATAAATCCAGTCGTTGGATTGGTCTACGAATCCTGCTAGACCCGGCGAGAGGTAGTTCACCACTGGAAGAGCCAGACCTCTGAGAAGGCTGACTTTCAAGATTCTGGCTATTATTCACAGATTCATTTTCTGTGGAAGGTGAAGAATATTAACGGGACCTGCATCAGGCAAAAGGGCTGAATCTGCGTGGTCCATGTCGGGTTGAGTATTTTCAGGTCCATTTTGAGGTCCATCCGGCGTGGAAAACGTGCCAACCCGTCTCAGCGCCACCGAATCTTCCCCGCCATCATTGTGACGTATTTTGGCATGCGTAGGATTGGCCTCAAGGAGTTCCACCACCTCAACGATAGGGTCATATTTACTTCTGCCATCGAATCGTTTTAATAATACCTCCCCAGGCTCACAGAGCCAAACAGGCAACGCAGTACCGGTGGAGGACCGCTTTTCAAAATTGAACGTCGATTCGTGGGGGTTGCATTCGTAGTGGTACATAGCAGGGAGCGGATAGCATTTCACACATCATGTAGAACATCCTGCCAAGCACTAATTGGTAACTGTTTGATTCCAGGGCCAATAATATGGTATTCCAAATTATGCCGTTGTAACGTTCGCATTGGCTATTGCCTCTAGGGTTATAAGCAGTAGTATTACTGAATCCAATTCAAGTCGTGTTAGAAATTGTTTAAATTCTCCTGACATAAACGAAGTTCCTCGATCGGAGTGAATGAACGAGGGAAGCCCCGAAAATGGAGAAAATACTTGTCAGGCACTGAATAGCAGTTTGCGAAGAGCAATCGCGGCAAGGAAAGGCAAAAGGAAATCGACTATATTTGTCGATGACAGTAAGTATATATCGGTAACCTGTCGGGGATACCGGGACAGGCCCTATGGGAGACACACTGAAATGGCAGTAGAACGGATCAGAACATTACTAGTAGAATCGAAGAATTGGGGCTTTATTTTGGCACAGGTCGTACATTCAGAAGTCACACGTCGGACTTCATCAAGCTTAATACGGCATATTCTGAGACCTTACAAAATGCCAAAAGCGCTGTACCCCAGGATGTATTAAGGAATCGTGTATCGATTTAAGTTCCTTCAAGGAAGAAGCAGCAGCACCACATACTCTGGATAAGGTATCCGCGAACTGTGTTTTCATTTCCAGGACAGTGTTTTATGTATTATGAAAAGGGAAGAAGTTCCATTTTCCACCTTATAATTTTATCGTTTTTAATTTTTCCGCAATTAGCAGGTTTAAACATAAAAGATACGGCTTGTTGATCAGTAATAATAGTAAAATGTTTACCGGCAAGGAGGTCTCTCCATTTCTTAACGATTCGACTATAGCATATGCTTCTTTTTCGACTATGTGAAGTCGTATTTCAGAGGGGTTTAGCGACGAGAAAAGAATGCTACAGGTCGCTCAGCTTGTAAAAGAGTGCCTCCAATAGCCTTTTTCTGAGGCATCGGTTTCAATAGTAAATGGCAATTCATCATCAATAACTTTTACAGATGACTCGGCAATGTCTTTCTTAGTTTTTTCAAAGAATTTATAACTATAGGAGGCATAGGGAATTGTTTATTTTCGACCAGTGGACGAATTTTGTGTGAATATTTAGGTATCCATTTAGCATAGTAAGCAAACATACCAAGACACCTTTTAACGAATTTAAGTCGGGAGGAGGAGGCATTTGTAAAAGTGGCTTCAAACGCTCAGGATCGGGTTGGATAGTGCCGTTACAAATTTGATATCCAAGCACGTTAATAGAACGAAGTGAAAACTGATTTTTCCCGGTTTATTTCGGAGGTTGTATGTCGAGGCAGCCTTTAAGAAACATTCCAAATTGACATCGTGCTCCTCCTGGGTTTTACCACAAACAGTTATATCATCTATATAATGAAAAGGTTCCAGATAATTGTTATCAGAAATGAAAGAATTCATAAATCGCTGAAAGGCAGAAACCCGTTAGTAACACCCATGGGTATTTGTTTAAATTGGTACAGACGGTTTCCAGCTTGAAAGGCCGTATAGGGACGATCTTCAGGGCAAATTTCAATCTGATAGTACGCTTTGGACAAGTCAATCATACTATAGATACGATACTGGGCTATTTGGTTTACGAGATCTTCAATTCGAGGCAAGGGGTAGGCATCAAGTAAGGTGAACCGATTAATAGTCTGGGAGAAATCGACTACCAATCGTTTCTTTTTATTAGGTGACGGTTACGACAATTTGAGCACGCCACGGAGAGTAACTTGTTTCAATTATATCATCCTTAAGCAGTTGTAGAATTTCTTTTTCAATGAACCGACCATCCTCCGCACGGTAATTTGGGATTTAGTAGCAATAGGTTTTGCAATCAGGGTCAAGTTTCGAACAACTTAACAGGAGCACAACTAATCTTGGTTAGAGCGCAGATTTTTAGAATATCCTGAGATCCACCAAAAGAAATAGTGATACTCTGGTGTAGTTTTAAGAAGGGCACTCCGAGTATAATATCCATACAGGAATCAGGAAGTAATGTAAAGTCAATTTGTTTATATTCGTAACCATTGAAGATAATGTCCTCAGTACAATATTCAGATAGTTTGAAGGAAATGGCAGATGAAGCCATGGAATTACGGAATTCCGTTTAGAAGTAGACAGTTTCATTGTTTTAACAATACGGGCACTGATAAAGTTATCAGAACTACCGGTGTCTATGAGGGCAGTTAATCTCTTTCCTTTTAATTCTAAAGTTTTAGTAACTGGAGGAGACCTATCATCGTCTTTAGCACGGGCTACTATAATAGCTGAAGTAGAACGTGAAGGTGCCGGCATGGTAGAACGGCAAACTTTAGAAAAATGACCAAGTTTGCCACAGTTTCGACATCTTATCACGGGCAGGACAATAGCGATGATTATCCTTAAAGTGACGTTTTCCTCCAGTTGTAGCACTTGCCACGAGCAAAGGCAGCAGACAATTGTACAGTCACACTCCGTACGAGAATCAGTTAAGTCTGAAAGCATATTTTTAGTAATAGTAGTGGAAGTGGCCTCCTTGGCAGAATCAGTAAACACATTTTTAGTCCTAGTGGTAGTAGCAGCAGTTGATCCAATCTGAGAAGTGTATGACTCACGAAAGTGAGCCTGTTCTAAGGCTCTAGCACATTGAGTAGCCTCCTTGAGAGTTAGCGTATCATTTTCAAGCAGTCTGGCACGTATTACGAGGGACTGAGACCACGATAAATGCATCACGGACAGATTCATCCCTGTAAGTAGTAGCAGTAACATCTTGGAAGCAACAGTAAGTCGATTCAAGGCCTGAAGGTATTGGTCTACAGACTCATTTTCCTGCTGCAGACGTGTAGACAACAAATGTCTAGCGTGAATAATACTTGGAGACTTGTCATAAACACTTCTCAGCAATTCAACAGTATGTTCAAATCCAGAACAACCCTCGATAACATCAGCAACGGTAGCACTGATATTTAAATAAAGGACTTCGAGTTTGTCAGGGTTTAACGAAGCAATAGTTGATAAGTAATAATTAAAATTACGGTACCATAGTCTCAAGAGCTTGCTAGCCTGAGGGTCTGCAGAAGATATATCAAACTTGTCCAGATGAATAATCTTGTCCATGAGGAAGTAAGTTCAGTAAATTGTTACGTTGCTCAGAGAAGAAAGCTAGTAACCTTTCCCTAAGGCTTTACTGAACTTAATTCACAGCAGCAATCAACAAAGGAAGAAGAACGCAGCTTTTAAAGAGGAATGGGGACGTGTGAAAAAGTCACGTGGACAGTAAAGATAGTTTCCTTATTTCTTTTCTTTACGAAAATATAACAGGTTTATTACAATATAAGTGGCATGGTGGGTCCTAGCCGTGAAGAATGTAGTTCGTTCAAGCACTTTCCATGGAAGTAGCGATGGGGCAGCAAGAGGCTTGCCATATCCTTCCTGTGAGAGAGAATTTGTGGGTGGAAAATAATATCACCTGCAGGTATTTGGAGAGGCTTTTGAACGCTATCAAGACTGTAAAGCTAGGACTGGGCAGCCCCCACCTGAATATGATAACTACTTCATTTTTGGCCTGATCTGGCTGTTCTAAAGGTAGAGGATAGCATGAGGATTCAGGTACTTACTGGAGCAGAACAGGGAGCCTTCCATTAGCTGTCTTTATGTAAATTCTACACCTGTTGACAACTAAGATTATCCATTATGTCTGTTTTTCTCTTGATCACCCTTTGCTTGTATCTTCCCATTTTTTCCCCCCTTATCCTTTCCAGTCTCTGTTGTCTATCCATATTTTTATCTGTTATAAAAACATGGATTAATTTCAAGTGTTAAAATACACAAACCATTTCTACATGTTCTTGTTCTCCCTACAATGGCTTTTTAATGTCTAACAAGGTGTTTATAACTTTAGATTTGTTGCTTCTTGTCTCATTATAGGGGGGGAGACCATGGTGGCTATCTTTCTTTTATTTCCATACCCCCCTCTCTATAGTTACCATTTAATTTGGTTTTCTCTTCATTTTTCTCTAGGTTTTTTTTTTTTTTTACCTCCTACCTTTCCTCTTTTTCCCCCTCATTTTCCCCCATTTAATTTGTAGGTTCCTTGGTTAGAATGCATAACTGATTTCAGCCCTGTTTGGTTAGATATAACATATGGTTAAATGTTAAAGATGAGGGTGTGGATAATGACCATACCTTTTTTTTTTTAAGCATTTCACCCCAAGCAAGATGGGAGTTCCACTAGCATGAAAGGGGTGACAGACAGGTTTGAGTTGAGGAAAGGATATAGAGAAGGATGGGGATCAAGGCATCAGAAGACGTTGATTGATATTACATTTAAATTTTTGAAGATTATAGTTATCAGGGAAGCAAGTAAGAGGAAGAGAGTTCCACTGTCAAGAAGTGCAAAAGAAAAAGAAGATGGTGTAGAAGAGATGGTTACATTTAACTGTTTTGACAAGAAAAGGCTGGGAACCGAGATGCCAAACTGGTAGCACGCTTAAATTCATGCAGTTGGGGAACTAGTGGAAGTAGCTCATCAGAGTAGTTGCCATGAAAATATTTGTAGAAAAGACAGAGGGAAGCCACATCTCATCTGAGAAAGTGAATGGATTCAAAATGCCAGGTCAGGACCTATCACATTGTATATCCGTCTTTGGATTTTGTTGAGAAGCTCAAGATGAACCTACCAAATATTTAACTAATTAGGCAGTTATTAGAGGTGCCCTGTATTTCCTATTTAGGCCTTGATGTACACAAATATTTAGTTGCATTACCCCCCTCCCTCCCATGCACATTTAAACTAAAAGGTATTCTGTGGCTGTTTGTGTTTTACTAAATTTTTTTCTTTCTCTAGTCCGAAAATGTAGTGGGGTGGATAGGCTGAGGCTGGTTATCACTTACTATCTTATACCTAGCTAATCAGATTTGCATGCCCATTTACTCATTACAATTTGCATGCCCACCAAAAGAACTTCATCATCATCCAATCCTCCATATACCACATTATTCTCTGGAGACTTACAAAAACACCCCATGACGATTATAAAATTCTATATACAGAAATCTGTGGATGATAGAAAATGATGGGGTAGGGAATGAACCCAAAAACAAATACACAAAATAAAAGGTTAACTGATGTTAGTTGGACCTGTCAAACCCTCAAAAGAATTCAGAAAGGCTGCTGTATTCTGCCTTTAGACAAAAATCAAGAGGCTCTCTCACTAGGGGAGAGGAAAAGGATAAAATAAATATGGTCATGGGGAAAGAAGAACGCTGACCAAGATGAGATGAAAAAAAGAGGGCCAAAAACAAACTGGGTTGGTTGGGAATCTTGATTTGGATGATAACCAAAGTAAAAGCCAGGAACGACACATTAACTAAGTACACAAAAAAGGGTTTGTCTTTGTTGTCTTGTGTTTGCCTGCTTTTATATTTATTCAGTTCAGTCTTGGAAAACTTTTTTTTTTTTAATAAATATTGCTCTCATTTCCCCCCCACAGGTGTTGGTCTGCTTCCAACAAGTAGCAGCAGAAATGATGGGCCTGAAACTGACCACAGCCGACCATGAACTTCAACAACGGGTTGTCACAGCCCAAATTGAGAATGCCGAATCAGAAATTCAGGCAAGCAGTTCCAACACTTGGAACACATCCCCACGAAGCCCAATTTGCTTGCTACAGTGACTCCCCAATCAAGAGGGGAAACATCACTTCTAAATGGTTCTTTATCTGAGAACAGCAGCGGGCAAGTGAGGAACCCTGATAACACATAACATGGATAGAAAAGAGGAGGTTTAGCCGCCCCCACTAAAATAAGGCCGCTTTAACTTAGTTTAAAATGTTTAAACAGTTGTATTTGTTTCTAATTTGAGAGAAGGTGGATTTGGGAAACTGTAAACAACTTTTTCAACTGAGAAAAAGTGAATCATTTGTTTTTGTTTTCTGGCTTTTCGGTCAGAAAGTCTGACACAATTCACATCTTCAAATTTTTTGTTTCTGGCAGAAAAATAAACTTTCATTTATCAAAAGTTTCATTTGTCATTTTATTCTTAAATAAATAAAATTCTCTTTTACATGTTGTGTGTGCATCTATTTTTGACTGTCAATGTGTTTTCTTTCACAGCTTTTGGTGAAAGAGAAGTTTACTGCATGAATAATTTTTTAAAGAATTTAATTCTTGTTAACTTTCATTGAGATATTTCAATCTTCTAAAGAAGTGATGGATTTTTATTTTATTATTTTAAGAAAATGAGCAGATATGTATATCTTGTGAGCCTGGGAAAAAAATTTGCATTTAATGGCAAAGTGCATCAATGATCAATTGATGCACTTTGCAGTTGATAGTTTTAAAACATGTCAGCTTTCACAATTTTTTTCCCTGCCCAGGAGGAGGTAGATTCAAAGCCTGCCAGAGAGTACATTTTTCTTTAAGATTTCTCTAATATTCAGGTTGGTAGACAAAACAAATAAATATAAGGTGTAATAAATAAACAGTGTCTACTCTAGATTCCTTCACTAATTTGCTATATAAAAAAAAAAAAAAAATATAACAACAGACATGTGTGACACAGACCTCAGAGGGTTGATAAAAAAAGAAGGGAAGAGAAAACTAACTGGATGGTAATTGTTGAAATTCTAAAGGAAAGTGGATTGAAAAATTAAAAACGTGTTGAAAAATGTTTCAAAAGAAGAAAATTAAATCCCAAACAGTTCCAAGGAGAATTGAACCCAAATTTAATTAGACAGAATTCAGTAAAATTGATCAAAACCAAGGCTACCAGTCCTTCCTGCTGATAACAAAGAGACAATATATATCTTCTTGGTTGTCATTCCTGGAAAATAGAAAAATATATCAATAAGGAAACCCAGGTGGTCACTGAAATAATATTAAGATTGTTCTTCTGGACAAGAACTAGGAAAGATATCTGGTTTGAATCGACCACCCAGAAGAAAAATACCCCTACAAAAATAGAGATTAGCACATAAGAATTTCTATGGCCAACATTATCATTTGTACCCAAAGGAATCTGAAATAAAAAGAAATTAATTACAATCTCTGGGGTGAGCATAGGCAACTAACTGTGGGGCCGGGTCGATTCAGAAGTCATTTACTAGAGTAAAAATATTTAGAAAACATGGAATTTTAGAAAAAGGTTGAGGCTAAAGGTGGAAGACAAGTAGACCCCTACTGGACTCCATATAAGTTGGAGGTTTGGACAATTTAGAGTCCCCACATTACTGCTACTAGAATCCACATAGTTTGCCAAGACCTGAACTTGCAAATTTAAATTACTACTAACACAATCTGTAAACAGGGGATCCCAGTGACATTTGATTATAAAAAGTGGGAAGGGTTCAAGTAATTACATGCATTTTTATTTTATGATTTAAAGCAGATTTTTGGTTAATGGCAGTTGACAAAAAACAATGTTTTACATTGTTTATACTAATACAAAAAAGAAAAAAAAAAGTGGAGCTAAATGATATATATATATATATATATATATATAAATAAATTTGAACCTGTATCCTATATGAACCGTCATTTAGCTTGACATGCCTTTACCGATTTGAACACAAAGGAGTGTTCAGTTAGCAAGGTTGAATTTACTGTATTTAAACTTCAATCTTCCATGAAAGCTAAATGAGGGTTCCATATAGGATACAGGTTCGAATCCTGAGGAAAAAAAAAAAAAAGGTAGGTGTGGGGGACAATAATAAAAAAAAAAAATTAATTTTGGTCTTTTCTCAATAATAAATGTTTTGACAGAACTGTATCAAGTTGGGGACTTTTTTTTCCTCGTACTTTTTACAAAATTTTTGTGAGGTACCTATATAAAAGTCAACTTATAAGAGTTTTTTTCAGACATCAAGTTAAATTGCACTAACATCACTTATCCTGATTTGTCAAAGGTTAAATTTTGGTCAGTTTTTTTTATTTCATCTTTAATCTAAATATAAAGTGGAAATTAGGGGTCCCAGTACTTCTGAAGAAGTCGTTGAAATAGTGTAGAGAATTATATAATGTAGTAATAAGAATATAGAGTTAAACAAAACCCTACCAGGAACCAGATGTCTCAAGGAAGTGTGTGTGGGGGGGTGCTCCATAAACAAAATGGAGTTTTCTTTTCTTCCAAAATAGTTTATCCTAACTCTCCACTTGACATTCTATCAAGATGTAGGTGCTTATTGCTCTCCACAGCCTCCTGTTATCTTAGTCTTAGCAATACCTTCCTTGAAGATGTCTTTTTCTATTAGTACGACTTCTTCCACAATCCAGGTGTTCAAACTTCCTGCGTTTCTCTTGCTTTTGATATGTCCTGCATTAAATTCTACAAACTTTCTAGGGTTTCCAAAATTTCACCAGTTTCTTTGTTGCTGCTATTCTATAAGATTTTCATATAAGCAACAGGTTCTTTTATATTCTCAATATTTGGACATCCATTTCAAATCATGCTGTATTGCTTGCTTTAGATGAATTATACACAGATCAATTTAAAAGAGTCCTCATCTTGATTATAGTCCCAATAATTGTGGCCATTGTACTCATTTACCTTCAGGTAACAGTCATTCAATAATTCTTGGGAGATACAAGCTGAACTTTTTCTCCAATGCACAACAGATGCCTGAAGTGTCATTATAACATAAGTTTAAATTGGGTAATGGTTAATTGCTCCCATCAGAAAGTGATGCCTTTTGACATGAGTAATGAATATAGGTACCTCCACTAAAATTACAGTACCTAAGGTTTAAATTAATTTTTAAAAATGAAAAAGCTATGTTGAAGCTTTCATTGGAAATTCGATTGGAAATTATTTTTTTTTTGTTTTAACATCAATGTCAACCATTTTTAAGAGATTTGTCACAAATTAGTTCTAAGTTTTAAAAATCTTGCAAAAGTGAAACACTTAACTTTATTTGAGGAATATTAGCAGATTTAAACATTTAACTTTAAAATATTGCAGAAATTATTTTATTTTTATTTTTTTTTAAAAACCAACAATAGCCATGTTTACGTGTTTGACAGAGTGATGACAGATTTGATGTTCTATGGAGACTTTCTATCACCTTCCTCCCATCCCTACTTAGAAGATATTGCAAAACAATATTCAGTTTACCTTGGCAAGGACATTTTCCAGGCTAAAGACTTTCAGTAACAGAAGATATAGGTCATGACATAGTAAGCTCCTTGGATACACGACAAGGTATATACTAGGAGTGTGCTATGGAAAGGCATGTTTTTTTAAATGAAGACCCTTATAAGGAAATAAGTGAAACACTATCAACAACAAAAATGATTTTAACGAATGATACAAAGTTTATTTTATTCATGACAAGATGTTTTATTTACATTTTAAGATTTAAAACCTTGCACGCACTCATTTGGAGCTGGCGTGAATTTAAGAGAAGAAATTTATTTACAATCTCAAAGTGGGGAAAAGAAAAAAAGAATCATTCATGTCACATGCACACAGAAGCAAAATTTTCTTTTCAGAGAAAAGAAGAAAGAAAAGGATTTATTCAGGCCATAGGTATTTGGCCAAAAATAAAGTCACTGAAAGACTCAACAATTACAATAGTTATTAAATTCTATAATTGGGCTTCCATAAATTACTGTTTAGCTTATTGTCCCGACCCCTAAAAGTGACTGCATCCCAAAACAGTTTGCCAGGATTTCTGTGGAAAGATCCTAAATTAATTTAATTCAAAATAAAGCTGCTTCTAGCACTGTAGAATAAGCTAAGGATCCGACACTTTTTCGAGTAATTCATCACAAATCTTTGTGAGTTCTTGAACCTGGTTGGTCTGAAAAGAAAAAATATAAAATCATTAAAACTAGAGAAATAACAAAAAAAAAAAAAAAAAAAAAAAAAAAAAAAATTTTTATTTCAAATAAAAGACTGATGCCACAAACTCATAATACTATATATCTCTCTTACATTGAAGGCAGTACAAGCAAAAACATATTGGCTTACCTTCATTTCTAGCTCTGATTTTAATTGTGAAATTTCCATATCTTTTCTTTTGACCAAGGCTTGAAACCGGGAAGTGTCAGTCTCTAGTTTTTTCTTTAGGGCATTCAATTCAGATTGTAAACTGAAAATACTTTTGAAAAAAAAAAAAAAAAAAAATTACCATCAAAATAAACTTGAAATTCCAGATCTAAATCTCAAAGTTTAAATCTTTATTCCTAAGTTTTGGCAGTTTATCAAAATCCAATGAAATGTTACATTGTTGCCAAATAAGATTGGAATCAAAAAATTTCAACTTATCTATATCTTTGTTTTAATAAAAATTAAAATTTAAGAACCTTTAAAACTATCATCTTTGAAAAAAGATTTTTAACACAATTAAATTAAGTCTCTTTGCAAAAAGCCTGGAAACAAGAGAAGACACAAAGCTGATTTGTGCTAAAACATTTCACACTAACACTATATTAAGAGGGCAAACAAAGTTTAGCACTTCAAAAACTCACTTTGTTTTATTTTCCTGATTTTCCTTTTCCAAACTGGCATTGGCTGCTACTTTTTCTTTCACATTTGTCAGAAGTTCCTTGACATGGGTCTTTAACACTTCTTCATTCTGGACAGAGTTGAGAATAAATAAAAATAAAAATAAAAAACCATCATTTACATGTGGAAATTTTGGTTGTCATTGCTTTTAGTTGGGTTGGAAGTAGTACCCGCAACAGATTTTAATTAAAAACTAAATTGAAAGATAATGTACCTCTCATATTCAATATTTTGTTTAAATTTATGTAACCTGATTGTGTGTGCCTTTGTAAAAATCTGAGAAATAGCTGTAAAAAAGGGTTTGCTTACAAGAATCAAGACTATACTGCCTTAAATAAATGTATAATGCGGGCACACAGTGTGTGTGTGTGTATATATATATATATATATATATATATATATAAAAAAAAAAATTAAAAAAATAATAAAAAATAATAAAAAAAGTAAACAATATTTGGTGCTGGTAAATGGAAAGAAAGGTTTAATAAAGAGAATGATGGACAGACAGAGAAAGAATGAATGAATGTGTGTGTGTGTGTGTGTGTGTGTGTGTGAGTGAGTGAGTGGAAAAAAACAATTCTCTAAAACCAAAAGAATTACTTAAAGAAAGGCGATATTACTACAAGAAGCCACGTGACAAGTGATCTAGCTGCAAATTACTGGTTACAAAAACATAAAATAAGTAAGATGGATAAGTTTTGATCTGTAACCAAAACTCAATAGAGTTTCCTTGTGATTGGAGTGCAATGGCCCTGATAGGGATGGAGAAATGGCTGATCAGAGAGCCATCTGGTAAATATCTGATTTAGAACAAGGTCAGGATGGGAAACTTTTGCATAAGCAAAATTTTAAATAATTCTTTTTAATTAATGACCATAAATTATGCCATGTCAAGCAGTTGAAAGCCATTGGTCAAAGAGTAGCCAAGGTAATAGGTACAAGTGGAATACTGAGGAAGGTGGAGGAATTGCCCACACCCATTGGGAAGTATTGGTGGGAGATGCCAATGAAAAGGAAGAAGTTATCAGGGTGGATCGATACCTGTGCTGTGACTGCTACCCATAGGAAAAGGGACATCCCCTGATTGGGAAATTTAATTTCACTGAGTGTTTCATGCTGGTTTCAGGTGAATGTCAAATGCAAGGAATCTAAGCAGCCAAAAGTAGTTGTTCCACACGCTGGACGAGAGACAACCTCATGTGATTTTCTGCCTGAAGAGAACCTGACAAGCCTTGTGCCAAACTTAACCAAACCAGCCAAAGAGTCATATTCAGCTTAAGCGGGTTGGGTTGATAATTTTCTGCATGAACAACTGATAAATTCTAACATCAAGACTAACCAAGCACTGTACAAAAGAATGTATATAAAAGCATTTAATTTTCTTCAAGATTGTTTTATGATGATTCGATCTTTGCCAGCCTTATAATCACAACTAAACACAACATGGGATAAAGCAAGTTTTCTAGTGAAGTGATCATCTCATTGATTAGTCACAGATGTTGGACATTAGGTGACATAACTAACAATAGATATATAATTTATAAATGATTCACAAAAGAGAACATAGTAGCATATACATAGCTGGAAACAGAAAGGAAAGAACATTAAAACTTAGCTATTAGGCAATAGCAGTGAGTGAGGTTAGAGGGTTATAAAGTTTTTAATTAAAAGCCAACACATTTTTTATTACAATTTTGGAAAATCTAAAGCAGACATGTATTTTTTTTTTTAAAGTCTGTTCCTGTCACTAAGAGGTGGTTGGACAGAGTCTGATGGAACATTATCTTTTCTAACTTATGAAGACAAGATAAATCATGTGTCTTTAATTTCCTTCAATCAACATAATATTGAAACTTCATTAAATTAAAATTCAAGACATTGTGTAGAATGAAATAAGACCCGGAAATTATGTTTCTGATTCCGGTGGGGTCCAAAGAAGAAAATTTCATTTCTTACAGTACAAATATGAAACTTGTTGAATGTTTATGAAATTGAAACTGCTAAAACACGCATTACCATTTCACACAATTGGTCAAGGTTTAAATTCTTCAGATTCAATGCAAGATTTTCCTTAGATTAAATCCCATCTTGTCTCTCCAGTGAACACTGGCTCTGTCAAGCAGTAGTTTATGACCAGTTTTATCAGTTGCAGAATTCTCAATGTACAAATCAAATTTTCATATAGTCCCTTGGCTGGGAGAAACTGTTTCAAGAATATTGCACTAATTTCTTTATTCCATTTGCAATACCATCATACGACAGCGTTATTCTATGATGCTCCCAATAAAATCCAGAAAATAAAATATTTTCCTTGATAAAAGGATCTTAATTTTAATTGAACATGTTAAAAAAAAAAAAAAAAAAAAAAAAAAAAAAAAAAAAAAAAATTTTAATTGAAAAAAAAAAAAAAAAAAAAAAAAAGATCCAAAAAAAAAAAAAAAAAAAAAAAAAAAGATCCAAGTTTGTTGAAGAAAGAAAAAAAAAAAAAAAAAAAAAGATCCAAGTTTGTTGAAGAAAAAAAAAAAAAAAAAAAAATCCCAAGTTTTTGGAATCCTTACCTTTTGGAATCCTTCTATAATAGTCTTTGACTTCTCAAAGCGCCGATGAAGATCTGAAAATGCCTTTTCCATTGAGTGTAGTTCCTCTAAGGCCTGATTTGTAAAGAAACATTTTAAAACTGATATAAAATATATTAACTGAAGATTGCAGTAATTAAGAGGTCCTTCATACATTTCACAAGACAAAGGATTCCATTTGACAATACCCATCAACTGGTCGTATAATAAATAGAGGACAGGTTATATTGTGTTACAGGGTATTAGCAGTAATGACAATCTATTGGGAGAGATGGATTCATGCCTTTTCCAAAGGAATGAGCATAAAGTGCAAAAACAATTACTTCATAATTTTCACTGGGTGCAGTTTTTTTTTTTTTTCTTTCCTCCAATTCAATTTTGACAAGTGAAAATGAAAGAATTAGAAGAAAAAAAAAAAAAATACATATTAAACAAATCAATATATTAACCTTTTTTATTCTTAACTTCATTGGAAGTGGTGCAGATAAGAGTGGATGGTATTTATTGTAATAAATACAATTATGGCACAAGGCCGATGAAGAGGAGGGGTTGAGGCTGGTCTGCACTAACTATCCTATACCTAGCTAATTCGATTCACAACCCATTCACTCATTACAATTTGCACATTCACCACAAAAACTCGTCCATCACGAATCAATCCTCCATGCACCATAATACTGCATCCTCACAAGGATGACCTACAAAACACACAGTGTTGTAAAAATTTAATGATAATAAATACTTAAAAATCTGCCCATTTGGACAAAAATCAAGAAGCTCACTCACTAAGGGAGTGGGAAAAGGAGAAAATATACATAGACATGGGGCGGGGGGGGGAACTGACCCAGTCGAGATAAAAAAAGGGGTCAAAACAAAAAGGGGGGGTTGGAAACTCAACTTGGATCATAACAAAAAATGTAGCCAGGAACGTGCTAGGAACAACATTTACTAACATTAACTAGGTACACAAAAGCTTGTCTAACCTAACTAGGGGGAGGTCTCCACAGAAAACCACCCTGATGTGACATAGGTTTGACCTGAAAGAGAAAAATCAAGGCTAGCCCTGTTCAAACGAACCAAGCTTACCTCAGTCACCCACCTTTCGCTGAAGACTGTCGAATGCAAATGTTTTCTATCAGTTCTAATCATCTTGAGCTGATGCTCAAAGAATCGGATCAGATCCTGATGAGAAAGACGGATGCTCCGCAAGACTTCCTGTCGCATCATCCAAATCACCATTCAGGCCGTGGCCAACAGCATCAGAAACACCACCCGTTTCACCCTGGAATACGGGAACGACACATTGTCACACGTGTATGCGTGATCAATGGGCACAATCTTTTCAGGAGCGAGACAAGCCGTCAGCTCGCTGACATGGTCCCATAAGGGGCAGACTCAGGGACAATGGTAGAAGGCGTGCAAGCAGTTCCCTCTAAACCAAGGCCACACCATTCAGTCTAGCAAATCCGCCAAGCCCCATATGAAGACCTCGTGATTGAGAGGCAGCTGATTCAGAGCCAATTGCTAGGTAAGCAAAACCTCAGGGTTACTGAGGTAATCTGCCGCTGGCGTCCAAGACCATTAAGAGCAAAACTCCTCCAACAAGTTGAGCTCCTCACGTAGGGAATCCTTCGTGACCCCCTCCACTAGAAGACGATAGAAGACCTTCCTAGGCCGAGAAAGGTCACTGGACCGAGGAACAGCCAACAAGGCCAACTGACACTCGTGAAAGAAATCTGATTGATCCCTGGCTTTACGACGGCGCTCGTCCCGCGAGATGGGGGGGGGTCTGATAGTAAGGAAAGGGAATGCGTCCCTAACAATCCCCACCATAATCCAATGTCCCATCAATGCGTGGCATAGGTTTGTGGCAACTTTGGGGGTCCATGAATAAAAGGGTGGTACAAAGTTCTGAGTAACTCCTGTAGTAATGGGGGGGGGGAAGAGAGAAAACAGATCAATCTACCAAAAACACTTGTTAGACTTTAAGAGCGACCCAGAAACTGTCAATGATTAAAGACAAGGAGGAAAAAAAAATACCTGAGCTTTTTCTTTTTGTAAAGTACTTGTGATGCTGTTGCTGTTTTCTCCCAATTTTTTTTTCTCAGCTGAAAGGAAAAATTATTAAAAAGATGAAAAAAAAAAAAAAAAAAATCAGAAAAAAACAAAAAAAACAAAAAACAAAAAAAAAACCCTTACCAAGTAGATGCTCAATGACAACAGTATATTCATCTACCAGTCCCCTGAAGAGAAAAAGAAAAAAAAAAATTTCTAATTTTAGTGATTCTAAAAAGGCAGTATAATAAAAAAAAAAAAAAAAAAAAAAAAAAAAAAAACACCTTTAATAAGAAAGCAAACAAAGCCCAAAGCTGACAGCTAATCTATTGCAGATGATTAACATTCATCAGGGAGATAAATAAAAGAAAAAAATACATGATTTCTTGCCAGTTAAGAAATGAGAACATATGCCATGCACAATTTTACAGAATCACTGACATATACATATCTTTTGCTTGTGTGTGTGTGTGTGTGTGTGTGCGCGCGCGTGTGTGAGAGTGAGAGTGAGAGTGAGAGAGTGAGTGAGAGAGTCACACACACACACAGACCTTTCCATAAATGTTAACATGAGATGCACACAGGAAATGTCAGCAAAAGTCGATTTGGTTAGGCAGAGAAATTGTATCAAGTCTCTAAACACTTTCTCTATACAAATGTCATCTTCCTGATGAGAGATTATGATGTTGCACTCAAAATGTCCTTGACTCTACATGTTCTCATTGAACTGTTCAATAGAAATGCACATTCATCTATTGATCATTGATAACCAGCCAACTGAGTGTCAAGGTTCTCTCATATTTGTGTTCGTTTATTATTTCAGGTTTGTATTGCAATGGTTGTGCAATCTTTAAAATGATTGACAAATCTGTGCAGTAGGTGCATGCATCAAGTTTTGTGAGTCTGCTACAGAAGGTTAATTTCAAGTGGCCGGCACATAACTTTCTTTTCATGTGCTGTGTCCTTTCAGGACATGTGCGATCATGGTCCTCCACTACCCCCTTATGGCTCTCAAGGTTTCGCGTTTCTGCCAACTCCCCCATCCACCTACCCAAGCCTGCCATGTACGTCATGTGCTACTACCCCGCCGTTTCTTTTTCCCTCTATTCATCCCATGAGTATCAGATTCTCCAGGCCCTCCTTTCTAATCACGTGCCCCAGAATTTTCATCTGCCTTTAAGGCAATGAGTCACTACTAAAAAAAAAAAAAAAAAAAAAAAAAAAAAAAAAAAAAAAATTTCAACCACAAGAACTGCCAGTAAGCAAGCCATCTTGATTGATACCAATTACAGAGTGTGCCAGTTCTATTGCTAAGTTAGTAGAACTTGGTACCCCAATACTGGGTCTGCTAGATTAAGTTTAGCAGGAGTAATAAAAATGATTCACAAGACAGTTCAGTCCTCATTCGGTGCCACACAGAGTCCTTCTACCAGCTTAATAAATATCAGAGCATCACTTTGAAAGTAATACCATCAGCAGTAGAGATTAAACCCTCTTCAACAATAACCTATAAATTCCACACCCCATTTGTTTAAGTAGCTATTCACTAAAATGACATCAACATGAAACAGAGGTTAGTTATTCAATTCATGTCATAGGAAGCTGTACCAATCAACACTTGCTGAAATGAATTACGAACTGTCTACAATGAATATGAACATTGTTAGTTTGTAATTCATTTCAATGGTGGTAACAAGGATCAAAACTGCACAGGTGTTGGCCTACAGATGAAAAGTACAGAGGAAATGTATAACCAATAGTGGGAGACTTGAGTTTTTTTTGTTTTTTTTTTGTAAATGTCACACTAAAATTTCTAATTCCAACACGAACTCAGTCTATACTGGGGTTGAATAAGACTGATAAATCTCATCTGTTGAAATAAGCCTATTCTACATACGAGGTAAATTTGGATTTTATTGTGTACTAATTATTTGCTATATAATAATAAATAAATACACTGAGCTCTTTTTGTGGATAAGTTTTAATATTTTATATTATGAGGATGCACTTGGATTATATACCAACAGATTTATTACCTTTACTATATATATATATATATATATATATTCCTGTTTGGCACAATTGAGTTTCAGTCACAAATTGAAAACTGAGCCTTGTAAAAATTTCAATATTTATAAACTACTGTTAAGATAGTGGAGATGTCCATTTACTAATGAGAGAAATTAAATAAAATGATAAAAAGGTAATTTAATACAGAAAAAGATTACAAAAATGAATTCGTGAGAATATATTTTTACTGAATTACTTTTTATATTTTTATTTTTAAAGACAACAAATTGCACAAGACTGAACAGGTTCTTCTACGTCCTGAAATTGTATTTCTACTTTTGTGCTGCTTCACTGTAATTATGGAGGTGTATGAAGCGTGTTGTAATACACAACAATAAAATAAAACATGCTCAGAATGATATCTGAAAGAAAAATACAAAAACAGGACATACACCTACATTTTATAAATTATGTAAAAACATTTGCTAAGATACGACACAAAGAATTATTTGAACTGCTAGGTAAGCTTTCCTTATTTTGTTGAAAGATAGAATCATCCAGAATTCACACAGCGAGCAAAAAAATGAATTTGGGGGGGGAAATGCATAATAGAAAGCGGTGCAAGAAATATTCTCACCAGAAATAAAGAGAAGGTTATTCTGATAGAATTACAAGTCCTGCCAGGATTCATTATTGGTGGACACAATCTTAACAGCATAAGACATGCAGATGAGAGTGTTGATAGCAGATGGAGAAAGGAAACTACAAGTACTCCTATGGAAGGTAGTGAAAGAAAGCAAGAAGAATGAACTAAACATCAATTGTAAGGCAATGTATGGTTGTCAGTGAAAAGAACAGCCAAAAGATGCAAACTACAAATGGGAGATGCCAAAAATCAAGCATGAAAATTTAAATACCAAATTTTAACAAAGTGTGGCACCAAAATCTGAAGGTGAATCAGGATAATGAAAGAGGTTTTTTAAAATCTAATCAATGTAGTAAGAAACAGAAAGATTTCATTAGAAACAAAGAAAATAGTGATGAACTGTTATGCAATAGTCATCCCATACGGCACTAATTGCTGGACAGTCTCTGAAGAGACTTGAGGTAACAGAAGTGTGGTTCTACAGAAGGATGCTGAGAATGCCTTGGATTGAACATGTGAATAACTACAAAGTTTTAAGGAAAATGGAAAGGATACTCTGGCTTAAAAATCAAGAAAATTTAAATTTCTTGGGCACACAATGAGCAAAAGTAGACTGAGAATTTGACACACACTCAGGACATTGAATGCAAAATAGGAGCAGACAAAAGTATAGCTAATAACCTACGTAATGAACTTGTGTAGATAGTTGAAAAAAGGTTTAGGAAAGATAGCAAAAAAACAAAACTTAGCGACAAAAAGACAGGAAGTTGTGGATAGCCATCCTGAATGAACATGGGCACATAGAAGAAATCTATTTGGGAAAGAAGGCATGATGTCAAAATACCTCATAAGTAGAACAATGGAGAGGAGGAAAAAAAAAACAAACATTTTTCTTCAGTTGAAGATGATTATTGCACAATTACAAAACATCAGCAATCATGCCTCTCCACAACTTCCTATCCATTTCAAAATTACAAGAGGATAATTTACAAAAAAA
This sequence comes from Acanthosepion pharaonis, assembly GCA_903632075.3. NCBI lineage: Eukaryota > Metazoa > Mollusca > Cephalopoda > Sepiida > Sepiidae > Acanthosepion > Acanthosepion pharaonis. Next base: position 1,004,215 of record CAHIKZ030000020.1, read on the forward strand.
AAAAACAAAACAAAAAAAAAACAAAAAGCTTTCCTCATTCATAACTGCAATGAAGAAAGAAACTGGGTTTCCCCATTCAATATTCACTTACTTCATATCAGTAATTCGTTTTGTGCTTTCATTTTGTTCAGTTGATGCCTTTTGCAGTTTTGTTTCAAGCTCTTCAATATTTTTCTTGTATTCGGCTTCTTTTTTGTTCAAAATTTCCTCATGGTCTTTATTTAACTGGTTCATCTTTTCAGACATATCTTTACTGACAGACATCACTCTGTTCTGACACTCAAACTCCATGTGTTGTTTCATTTTCAGCCAATCTTTTTCTGTGTACTGAAGCACCTGCAAGAAAAACATCCTCTTTTCAAGACCATGAAATCACAAGTCTCAAGAAACTTTGATCCCTGCCAATTAGACTTGTCGTTCTGTACTACTGTAATTTAGAATATGCAAATTTAAGTCAGGTATGAAAAGAAAGTTTTCAGAAAAGCTTTTGCCATTCTAGTTCTTGCTTTTCTCATTTCAAACGTTTCTACGTGACATGCCCTTTGACCATTCATGTGAAAATTGAGATATATATTCATATCCCAGCCAGGAGATGGTCTCTCAGGTGACGCTTTAACAAATTAGGTCGAGAGAGAGAGAGAGAGAGGACAGAAGGACTGTCATGGCACTTCTATTACAAATATAAGGCCTGCCCAGAAAGTAGAAAATTAGTTGCCTTGATCTAACTTAGCAACCATTCAGAGAACCTTACAGTACATGCATGCATGCACAAACTCTTACCCAGTCAGTAGTGAGGTACTGACTAAATGAGATGGTGTATTTGTTTAGGTCTCATTTATCATCCAGGCTTGTAAGCCATCCCCCCCAACTGTTCAGGTCTGATCCACTAAAACTCCTGGTTATTTTAACACACACAAAAAAAAGTTGACAGTAATCGTGAAAGATGTCTTTGTAGATTTAGTTTAGGGAGGGATGAAGGAAATCTAGAATAATAAGCGTACAAGTTGTTTGCCGACAACTACCCATCAATATTAAATGAGTGGATACTTTCTGGACAAACTTCAAGGGCCAAAATTTCTTATACATGTCGTGGGGTGGCATGAGAAATTTTTTGGATCAACCCCCTTCAAGATCCGATTTTCTCTATTAAAAAAAAAAAAAAAAATTTTTTTTTTTTTGCACTCTTTGTACTACAAATTTTGCATTGATTTTTGGGTTTTTAATAAACGTACATCTTGACATCTACTTTATCAATGTATTCGAGGAATAAATTAAAAGTTCCAATGCTAATAGAATAGATTACCTGCACAATGTCATCAGATGCTTTGTGTGGTAAAGGTGTTCCAATAAATTCGGGACGCATATTCTGTAAAGAAACAGCAAGGTATCAAGACACAATCCAGAAAAATAAAACTACTAAAATTACCAAGAACAGTTATTAAAAAAAGCAAAAAAACAGAATTCCGTATAGAAATCTTTTAGCAAAATAATTTTTACCACAACCTTTAAGATTTCAAAGTCTTTTTCAACCCTCTTGAGATGAAGACAGATGTAATTTATCTCCTGTACAAAACTATAAGCATATATTATAAATAAAACTATTCAATGGGTGCTGTTACTTTTCCTCAATTTTTTGTGCAGGTTGATACCCAGATGCCATGCTCAACATCCACCCAATTTCAGGTGAAAATCTCCCCTTACAAAGACGTTGGCATAAAGAGAGACTTTTGTGAGACTCAAATGTTTGAACTCATGAATTATTTGTCATGTCAAGCATTTCTTTCAAAAGTTTGTAAATTGTTGTTTCCAAGTTTTTGAGAGAAAAAAAAAAAAAAAAGCATCAATTTATTTATAGAGGTCCATACTTACAGGGATTTCTGTAAGTACAGACTATCTTGGCACGAAATAGTATTTGACAACTCTTTCTGGCTTCCAACAGCATGGCTGATGCTAACCTCCAGGAGAGCTACTCCTTGTACCTTCTCAGCCTAACATTTTCCACCAACATGAAGTGGAATGATTATTGAATTAGTTTATTATGTCTGTCACTTGGAAAGTTGGTTCACCGTGTCATGCTCAACATTTTTTTTTCTCTACAGAATTTGTCTTGCACTTTTATAATTCTACAAGTTGGATGTGTATTGAATATTGCTCCCACAGTTGGTCTGGTGCTTATATATATTTGGAGATATATAAAATCCATAGAAGAATCAGCAATGTTATTTATTAGTCCTGACCTGGCATCTCAGCTTCACTCACTTTCACACTGCTGTAAGAGAGCTTCTGTGCCTTAAAAATATTTAAATATTTTCAGGGTTAATGTTCTGATGAGTTTTCCTCTTTGGCATCTTAATCATATCCTCTTTACATGTGGATTAAAATTGAGAAGCCAAAAATGGGATAGCCAATAAATAAACCCAATTGGAACAAGCAACAATCTTGTTGCCGTAAAATATAAATTTATAAAATAAAACCAACAGTGAATAGGAAAGAAAACACACTTACTTCATCTTTTTGTGGAGTTAAGGAGAAAAGTTCATCAATATTGTTGGATTTCTCTTTGACGTAACCAGCCTTCTTATAAACAGATTGGCGTTTGGTTGTTGGAGATTCCATCATGATGAGGTCTGGTGATTTGGGAGGACTAATAAGAACAAAGAAAATCAAATGAACAAGCAGAAATGGGAAATAGATCCTCAAGTGCAATTGTTCCCACGATGCCAAAACCGAGACAGCCAAGGGATTAGATTAATGATTGGTCTCCCTTAGAAGGAGACCATTTAACTAATCAAGAATCAACAGGTTAAGTTTTGTCGGATATAAGAGCTTATTACAAATAAAGTTTAAAACCCACCTAGGTACTGAAAAGATCATTCAAGAGGTCTTTGACTAAGTATGCTCCTGCGGGACAAGACCTGATATTATCGATGATAAGTACATTCCCAACCTTAAAACACCTTTTGACAGCTGACACTTTAGAATTTAAGAAAAAAAAAAAAAAAAAAAAAAAAAAAAAAGCTAATTGGCAAGACATTGTGATCAAAGACAACAAAAACAACAGAATGTGCTTCCTTACTGACATGACAGTTCCCATAGATTGTAATGCATAATAGACTCATTGAAGAGAACCATATGGCCCATGCTTTAAAAAAAAAATACAAAAAAAAGTTGCAGTGACAAATGCAGCTCACATATTAAGGGCTCTGTCCATGTAAGATGTGTGATCTACAGTTGCCTAACAAAAAAAACAAAAACAGGACACCAAAGACAAAATCTATATCATTGTTTTAAGACATTTTTATGTTTATACATTCTTTTTATTTTAAGTTTATTTTATATTTTTTTTTTTATTTTTTTTTAAAATTTAAAAATGTCTTAAAACAATTGTTGGACTTTGTCCATTTCATAATGTGTAATATATTAGTTAACAAGCTGGTCTTGAACAACTTTGAGAATGAAGACGGTTCAAACCTCTAAGGACACTTAAGTGGCTTAGCTAAGCAAATAAGGTTAGGGTTAGGCTTATATAATGCCTGTGGTAGTTGCACTTCTAGATCAAAATAAAAGCTGTATTTTAGTAGACTTATTTTGCTGCTTAAAAAATTGTTTAAAAAAAAAAAAAAAAAAAAAAAAAAAAAAAAAAAAAAGGAGGAGTCATAAAAGTTTTACCATAAGTTGAAGATTCGAAAGATTGAAAATGTCTTAAGACAACCATAAAAGGATTCTCACCTTTTCTTCTTCTGAAGTGTTAGACGTCGAGCAAGGCTTTTCATTTTTGCTAAAAGAAAAAATTATTTATAAACTTTTTGAACATATAGTATGTGTAGACATGATTAATAAGCTTAATTTAAGAGAAATTGGAGGTCCTCAAAATCTAGACAAATATAAAAAATGTCTTCTAGTCTGCTTGGAGGGGGGAGCAGAGATTGTGATTATATACGAGTTACATGAATAAACAGAATTTCCAATACCATTTGGGGGGGGGGGATGACGACACAGGTTTGGCTCATCAGGAGGAAGAGCAGTATAACATTTCTATGACGTACAAAGACTTGTCTCTGAAATATTGCATGGCAGAGATCAGATCAAAACATGTGCAAGGGGAATACCCCCCACCTCCCCAATAAACAAAAATCACAACAGAAGAATTCTTTACCTGTATGGTCTTCCAGTGTGGTGTTCAGATCGAGAAGGGGATCAAATTTCACATATAGGCTTTCACGGCAGAGATGGGAAGCATTGGCCTAAATACAATATTAACAGAGAATATATATATATATATATATATATATATATATATATATATATATAATTATAAGGCGTTTTTTTTAGCAACATTTATTAAAAAAAATTCAACAATAACATTTTTAAATGATTATTCTAAGAACAGTAAGAAATTCTCACATGATCACTTTTCAGTGTAATGATTAACAAGTCATCTGTGTATTAGATTAAAGTAAAAAATAGGTATGACAAATTAATTTATTTTCCACAGATTTAAAGAGATGTGGAATAAAAGCTAATTCTCACATAAGAGAGGAGTCTATCTTTAGAGAGAAAAGATGAAATTGTTTACATGCTAATTTTATCCAAGTAGCTTTCTGTAGTGAAAGAGATAGTCAGGTACCCTGGAAAAAAGTTCATGTTTTGTGTGCGAACTGCCGAAGAAACATTACCAAAAAGTAGTCAGCAAAAATCTTTTTGGTAATGTTTCTTCGGCAGATCGCACACAAAACACAAACTTTTTCCGGGGTACATGACTATCTCTTTCACTAGACTTTCAAAATAAATAAGATATCAGCAGCTGAAATGGAAGGAAATTTCACTTTTTGGAATTTTTAATGTAAACAGAGTTTCACAGAGTTCCAAATCATTTTGTCATCCCAATCCATGGCATATGGGTAAAGAACCAAGAAGGATTGTTAAACAGGACTTGTTCATTAACTAGAAACTATAATCTATTAAACATTAAAATCATTTGGTGGGTTAGCATTTAAAAAAGGTAGAACTCAAAATTTGACCATTTCCACTTGTTTGTACTCTTTGGAAATCAGAGCTGGCATTTCTTTTTCAGCAGTTGACATTTATTTATCTTCTTATAAAGCTGAAAAAGGAGAAAAAAAATTTTTTCCCCCTTATTCAAATACCACACAAATTAAAGTTTTAATGTGAAACTTAAAATAAAAATACTCACAATTGTTTTATCATCATAAAACAGTTCCCAACCAGCATCATCACCAAAAACTGAAAAAGAAAATGTACACCATGAGCTTATTTAGCTAAAACATTATCTAAGCATTGTTTGATAACAGACAATAGTTAATTCTGTAATTAGAGAACAGAGTCTAAACAAGATTCATCTACAGGTGAGATGATAGGGATGACAACAACAAAAAACAAAAGGTAAAACTAAAAACATGTTGGCAGTTTAGCAGATCATTCAATAAAAATGGATACTGAAGATGGTGCTCAAGCATGAGCAACTGTTACCATAGTGTTGCGCACAGAGTATTCACTCTGAGCACAAGAGAGCATGTGCAAGAGAGAGCAAGAGCATTCCATGACTGTTTATTTGTGTCCACTGGCCCACATTGACATCTGTTTTGCAGACAGACTAGTTGGTTTTTGTAATGTATAAAAACAAAACGGTTTAGACACAGCAAACAATCAGAACATTCATTAAGTCACTACCATTATTCAGTTCTCACAGGATTTTAAATGCACAAAGTAAAGGAAACTAAAATCACTTCATAAAGTTGCATTATGGTATTTCTGATATCAGCTGTATCGGCCCATACCCAACATAACAAAAAAAAAAAAAACAAACAACAAACACACGAATCCTAAATATCAACTTGTGACTCATAGTAAGGCTTGAGTGGGCCTTAATCGGTGGCACTTAAAACACACTTTTTGGCACCCAAGACCATAATTTCAACTACAGTTTTAATTAAAAGAGAAAGTAATTTATTAAGTTGAAAATGCATACAAGGTTCACTAAATTCTGAGTATTCTATAGTAAAAATATGTCATGGTTCATACATGTACACTCTTTCTGAAATCTGCCATTTATATTAAAATGTGACATATTTAAAGACTGATACAGAAGTTGTAGGAAGGTGAATGAGGTCAGCTGCCTTGTGACAGTGGATAAAGGCATTAGTTAGATCCAGTGACAGGACAGAAAGAGTGCAAGTTCAATACCTGGTAAGGCAGTGGAGAACTTTCAGAGGGAAATTAACAGGAGATAACTAACATCCATTAAAGATGTCACATGGAACTAGAACAGTCTACCCCAGTGAGCGAAATAAAGGGTCCAGTTCAACATTCCAACCACCTGAAGAAGGCAGGTGCATACAATGGCTGAAACGTAATAAATATGTTAGACAAAGATGAGGACAATAGTCCGAATAATAAAAATACAAGTTTATCCATCATTCTACTGCTTCTAGTCTTCAGAGTTTGAGGTATGTTTTACCTAGGATAATATGGCAATAAATATACGAGGCATAAAACTATGGCGGTGGTAGGACAAGAGAATATAATTGTCATATTGATGGTATGGGGGAGAGGAGAGAAAGCTTTAGACAGGCAGAAAAGTGCCGGAAGGAGAAAGGATTTAAAAAAAAAAAAAAAAAAATGAATCAAACAATTCTGAATTTGTGGCAATTTGTATAACCTGAATCAAGAAATTGGAAAAGAGGTTGCACTGAATGAGTCCTTAGGCTTTGAACATAGATGTCTACTGGACTGGAATTGACCAATAACACACTCCAGCCTTAAGTGTTAAAAATTGTTCATGTAATCTTGTAGAGGAACAATTTGTTTCCTACTCGACAGCCACTTTCTCCACAGAATGTTGCAAACCTATTCTATTGTTATTTCTATGGCAAATGTTCATACAAGTTCCACCAGTTCAGAACTTTACAGCTAGGACTTGCCATACTATGTCCACCCACATTTCTTCCATAATCCATTTGGAAGGAGGAAGTTCCACTTAGAAACCCCTAATGAGAACTATTTCATCAAAGACCCCAGTGTGGATGCTTCCTTGAACATTATAATCTTCATTTCTTCAAATCAAGAGAATTGCTATTCTCTTTAGCCTCATAATCATATCCTGCTGACACCTTTAAAAAAAAAAAAAAAAAAAAAAAAATAAATCATCATATCACACACCTCATTCAGTAACCCTCTACTTTAAGTGGCTCTTGAGCCATGTATCAAGTATAAAACAATTATGTTCTGTTAAATGTATGTACAAGAATATTAAGTTTCTGTAATTAGAAATAATTAATACATAGCAAAAAGTTTAAATTAATGATCTTCAAACTGAAGGTTAAATTGTAATGAAAAAAAAAAAAAAAAAAGTGAAGTTTTAATAACAAGATATAGAAGAAAAATCCAAAAAAAGAAACCATACCTTCTGCTGCAGAACGGAACATTTCATCAGAGGGAGAAGCAGTTGCCTTTCCTGCACTCGAGAGTCGGGTGTCACATGAGTGTGCAACAAATTCTTTACCCAATCCATCTTCTGACTTGGAATTACAGATAGCAGACTCAAGATGGCCAGAGACACAGGTTTTATCTTCAAAATTAACATGTTTGTTGTTAATCATTGCAACAACAGAGTTATCTTCACTCTGTTCCTGTAAATGAGCAAACTCAACTGCAGATCCATGAGTGTTGCATACAGGAGAGTTGTCTAATTGTTTGCCAGTTTGGAAATTATCAACAATATTGTCAAGTGGCTCAGGCTTTTTTTCAGCTGAAGACGGGACCACATCATCAGACTCTGGCTTTTTCTCTACTGAAGATGGGACCACATCAGTGGATTCAGGCTTCTTGCATACAGGAGAGTTGGCTAATTGCTTGCCAGTCTGGAAGGGATCGATAATATCCTCAAGTGATTCAGGCTTTTTCTCTACTGAAAATGGGACCACATCAACAGTTGATTCAGGCTTCTTGCATACAGGAGAATTGGGCAATTGTTTGCCAGTCTGGAAGGGATCGATAATATCCTCAAGTGATTCAGGCTTTTTCTCTACTGAAGATGGAAGCACATCAACAGTTGATTCAGGCTTCTTGCATATTGGAGAGTTGGCTAATTGTTTGCCAGTCTGGAAGGGATCGATAATATCCTCGAGTGATTCAGGCTTTTTCTCTACTGAAGATGGGACCACATCAACAGTAGATTCAGGCTTTTTGCATACAGGAGAATTGGCTAATTGTTTGCCAGTCTGGAAGGGATCGATAATATCCTCGAGTGATTCAGGCTTTTTCTCTACTGAAGACGGGACCACATCAGTAGATTCAGGCTTTTTGCATACAGGAGAATTGGGCAATTGTTTGCCAGTCTGAAATGATTCAGGCTCTTTCTCTACTGAAGATGGAAGCACATCAACAGTTGATTCAGGCTTTTTGCATACAGGAGAATTGGCTAATTGTTTGCCAGTCTGGAAGGGATCAATAATATCCTCAAGTGATTCAGGCTTTTTCTCTACTGAAGATGGAAGCACATCAACAGTTGATTCAGGCTTTTTGCATACAGGAGAATTGGCTAATTGTTTGCCAGTCTGGAAGGGATCAATAATATCAAGTGATTCAGGCTTTTTCTCTACTGAAGATGGAAGCACATCAACAGTTGATTCAGGCTTTTTGCATACAGGAGAATTGGCTAATTGTTTGCCAGTCTGGAAGGGATCAATAATATCCTCAAGTGATTCAGGCTTTTTCTCTACTGAAGATGGAACCACATCAACAGATGATTCAGGCTTTTTGCATACAGGAGAATTGGCTAATTGTTTGCCAGTCTGGAAGGGATCGATAATATCCTCGAGTGATTCAGGCTCTTTCTCTACTGAAGATGGAACCACATCAACAGATGATTCAGGCTTCTTGCATACAGGAGTGTTGGCTAATTGTTTGCCAGTCTGGAAGGGATCAATAATATCCTCAAGTGATTCAGGCTTTTTCTCTACTGAAGACGTGACCACATCAGTAGATTCAGGCTTCTTGCATACAGGAGAGTTGGGCAATTGTTTGCCAGTCTGGAAGGATCGATAATATCCTCAAGTGATTCAGGCTTTTTCTCTACTGAAAATGGGACCACATCAACAGTTGATTCAGGCTTCTTGCATATTGGAGAATTGGGCAATTGTTTGCCAGTCTGGAAGGGATCGATAATATCCTCAAGTGATTCAGGCTTTTTCTCTACTGAAGATGGAAGCACATCAACAGTTGATTCAGGCTTTTGCATACAGGAGAATTGGCTAATTGTTTGCCAGTCTGGAAGGGATCGATAATATCCTCGAGTGATTCAGGGCTTTTCTCTACTGAAGATGGGACCATCAACAGTAGATTCAGGCTTTTTTGCATACAGGAGAATTGGCTAATTGTTTGCCAGTCTGGAAGGGATGATTCAGTGATTCAGGCTTTTCTCTACTGGAAGATGGGGACCACATCAACAGTAGATTCAGGCTTTTTGCATACAGGAGAATTGGGCAATTGTTTGCCAGTCTGGAAGGGATCAATAATAAATGATTCAGGCTTTTTCTCTACTGAAGATGGAAGCACATCAACAGTTGATTCAGGCTTTTTGCATACAGGAGAATTGGCTAATTGTTTGCCAGTCTGGAAGGGATCAATAATATCCTCAAGTGATTCAGGCTTTTTCTCTACTGAAGATGGAAGCACATCAACAGTTGATTCAGGCTTTTGCATACAGGAGAATTGGCTAATTGTTTGCCAGTCTGGAAGGGATCAATAATATCCTCAAGTGATTCAGGCTTTTTCTCTACTGAAGATGGAAGCACATCAACAGTTGATTCAGGCTTTTTGCATACAGGAGAATTGGCTAATTGTTTGCCAGTCTGAAAGGGATCGATAATATCCTCGAGTGATTCAGGCTCTTTCTCTACTGAAGATGGAACCACATCAACAGATGATTCAGGCTTCTTGCATACAGGAGTGTTGGCTAATTGTTTGCCAGTCTGGAAGGGATCAATAATATCCTCAAGTGATTCAGGCTTTTTCTCTACTGAAGATGGAAGCACATCAACAGTTGATTCAGGCTTCTTGCATACAGGAGAGTTGGCTAATTGTTTGCCAGTCTGGAAGGGATCGATAATATCCTCAAGTGATTCAGGCTTTTTTCTCTACTGAAGATGGGACCACATCAGTAGATTCAGGCTTCTTGCATACTGGAGAGTTGGCTAATTGTTTGCCAGTCTGGAAGGATCGATAATATCCTCAAGTGATTCAGGCTTTTCTCTACTGAAGATGGAAGCACATCAACAGTTGATTCAGGCTTTTTGCATATTGGAGAATTGGCTAATTGTTTGCCAGTCTGGAAGGGATCAATAATATCCTCAAGTGATTCAGGCTTTTTTCTCTACTGAAGATGGGACCACATCAGTAGATTCAGGCTTTTTTTTGCATACAGGAGAATTGGCTAATTGTTTGCCAGTCTGGAAGGGATCAATAATATCCTCAAGTGATTCAGGCTTTTTCTCTACTGAAGATGGAAGCACATCAGTAGATTCAGGCTTTTTGCATACAGGAGAATTGGCTAATTGTTTGCCAGTCTGGAAGGGATCAATAATATCCTCAAGTGATTCAGGCTTTTTCTCTACTGAAGATGGAACCACATCAACAGATGATTCAGGCTTTTTGCATACAGGAGAATTGGGCAATTGTTTGCCAGTCTGAAAGGGATCGATAATATCCTCAACAGTGATTCAGGCTTTTTCTCTACTGAAGACGTCTGGACCACATCAGTAGATTCAGGCTTTTCTTGCATACTGGAGAGTTGGCTAATTGTTTGCTAATTGTCTGAAAGGGAAGGATAATAAGTGATTCAGGCTCTTTCTCTACTGAAGATGGAACCACATCAACAGATGATTCAGGCTTTTTGCATACAGGAGAATTGGCTAATTGTTTGCCAGTCTGGAAGGGATCAATAATATCCTCGAAAGTGATTCAGGCTTTTCTCTACTGAAGATGGAAGCACATCAACAGTTGATTCAGGCTTTTTGCATACAGGAGAGTTGGCTAATTGTTTGCCAGTCTGAAAGGGATCAATAATATCCTCAAGTGATTCAGGCTTTTCTCTACTGAAGATGGAACCACATCAACAGATGATTCAGGCTTCTTGCATACAGGAGTGTTGGCTAATTGTTTGCCAGTCTGGAAGGGATCAATAATATCCTCAAGTGATTCAGGCTTTTCTCTACTGAAGATGGAACCACATCAACAGTTGATTCAGGCTTTTTGCATACAGGAGAATTGGCTAATTGTTTGCCAGTCTGGAAGGGATCGATAATATCCTCGAAAGTGATTCAGGCTTTTTCTCTACTGAAGATGGAACCACATCAACAGATGATTCAGGCTTCTTGCATACAGGAGTGTTGGCTAATTGTTTGCCAGTCTGGAAGGGATCAATAATATCCTCGAGTGATTCAGGCTTTTTCTCTACTGAAGATGGAAGCACATCAACAGTTGATTCAGGCTTCTTGCATACTGGAGAGTTGGCTAATTGTTTGCCAGTCTGGAAGGGATCGATAATATCCTCGAGTGATTCAGGCTTTTTCTCTACTGAAGATGGAAGCACATCAACAGTTGATTCAGGCTTTTTGCATACAGGAGAATTGGCTAATTGTTTGCCAGTCTGGAAGGGATCAATAATATCCTCAAGTGATTCAGGCTTTTTCTCTACTGAAGATGGAAGCACATCAACAGTTGATTCAGGCTTTTTGCATACAGGAGAGTTGGCTAATTGTTTGCCAGTCTGGAAGGGATCGATAATATCCTCAAGTGATTCAGGCTTTTTCTCTACTGAAGACATGACCACATCAGTAGATTCAGGCTTCTTGCATACTGGAGAGTTGGCTAATTGTTTGCCAGTCTGGAAGGGATCGATAATATCCTCAAGTGATTCAGGCTTTTTCTCTACTGACGATGGAAGCACATCAGTAGATTCAGGCTTTTTGCATACAGGAGAATTGGCTAATTGTTTGCCAGTCTGGAAGGGATCAATAATATCCTCAAGTGATTCAGGCTTTTTCTCTACTGAAGATGGAAGCACATCAGTAGATTCAGGCTTTTTGCATACAGGAGAATTGGCTAATTGTTTGCCAGTCTGGAAGGGATCAATAATATCCTCAAGTGATTCAGGCTTTTTCTCTACTGAAGATGGAAGCACATCAGTAGAACATACAGGAGAATTGGCTAATTGTTTGCCAGTCTGGAAGGGATCAATAATATCCTCAGATGATTCAGGCTTTTTCTCTTGAAGATGGAACCACATCAACAGATGAGGAGAATTGGGCAATTGTTTGCCAGTCTGAAAGGGATCGATAATATCCTCGAGTGATTCAGGCTTTTTCTCTACTGAAGACGTGACCACATCAGTAGACTCAGGCTTCTTGCATACTGGAGAGTTGGCTAATTGTTTGCCAGTCTGAAAGGGATCGATAATATCCTCGAGTGATTCAGGCTCTTTCTCTACTGAAGATGGAACCACATCAACAGATGATTCAGGCTTCTTGCATACAGGAGTGTTGGCTAATTGTTTGCCAGTCTGGAAGGGATCGATAATATCCTCGAGTGATTCAGGCTTTTTCTCTACTGAAGATGGAAGCACATCAACAGTTGATTCAGGCTTCTTGCATACTGGAGAGTTGGCTAATTGTTTGCCAGTCTGAAAGGGATCGATAATATCCTCGAGTGATTCAGGCTCTTTCTCTACTGAAGATGGAACCACATCAACAGATGATTCAGGCTTCTTGCATACAGGAGTGTTGGCTAATTGTTTGCCAGTCTGGAAGGGATCGATAATATCCTCGAGTGATTCAGGCTTTTTCTCTACTGAAGATGGAAGCACATCAACAGTTGATTCAGGCTTTTTGCATACAGGAGAATTGGCTAATTGTTTGCCAGTCTGGAAGGGATCAATAATATCCTCAAGTGATTCAGGCTTTTTCTCTACTGAAGATGGAAGCACATCAACAGTTGATTCAGGCTTTTTGCATACAGGAGAATTGGGCAATTGTTTGCCAGTCTGAAAGGGATCGATAATATCCTCGAGTGATTCAGGCTTTTTCTCTACTGAAGACGTGACCACATCAGTAGATTCAGGCTTCTTGCATACTGGAGAGTTGGCTAATTGTTTGCCAGTCTGGAAGGGATCAATAATATCCTCAAGTGATTCAGGCTTTTTCTCTACTGAAGATGGAAGCACATCAACAGTTGATTCAGGCTTTTTGCATACAGGAGAATTGGGCAATTGTTTGCCAGTCTGAAAGGGATCGATAATATCCTCAAGTGATTCAGGCTGTTTCTCTACTGAAGATGGGACCACATCAACAGTTGATTCAGGCTTTTTGCATACAGGAGAATTGGGCAATTGTTTGCCAGTCTGGAAAGGATTGATAATATCCTGAAGTGATTCGGGCTTTTTCTCTACTGAAGACGTGACCACATCAGTAGATTCAGACTTTTTGCATACCGGAGAATTGGGCAATTGCTTGCCAGTCTGGAAGGGATCGATAACATCTACTGAAAACGGGATGACAACATCAGTTGCTTCAGGCGGCTTCTCTGATTGGAGTGCCACAACCACCTCCTCAGCGGACTCGGCCTCCGCGCTGGACGGGGGTGCCACAACCACCTCCTCAGCGGACTCGGCCTCCCAGAAATTGCAACCACCTCCTGGGCTGGGGGTGATTCAGGCCACCTCCTCGGACTCGGACTCGGCCTCCCAGCGGCTGGGTTTTCGCTGGGCATGGTGCCACAACCACCTCCTCAGCGGACTCGGCCTCCGCGCTGGACGAGGGTGCCACAACCACCTCCTCAGCGGACTCGGCCTCCCGCTGGGCCATTGGAGGTGCCACTGGAAGGACCCACCTCCTCAGCCGGACTCGGCCTCCGCGCTGGACGGGGGTGCCACAACCACCTCCTCAGCGGACTCGGCCTCCGCGCTGGGCCAGGGGTGCCACAACCACCTCCTCAAGCCGGACTCGGCCTCCCGCTGGGCAGTGAGCGGACTGCCACAACCACCTCCTCAGCGGACTCGGCCTCCCGCGCTGGGCAGAGGTGCCACAACCCACCTCCTCAGCGGACTCGGCCTCCCGCGCTGGGCCAGAAGTGCCACAACCACCTCCTCAGCGGACTCGGCCTCCCCTGGGCGCCACAACCACCTCCTGACTCGGCCTCCTCAGGTGCCACAACCACCTCCTCAGCGGACTCGGCCTCCCGCGCTGGGCGGGAGTGCCACAACCCACCTCCTCAGCGGACTCGGCCTCCCGCTGGGCAGAAGTGCCACAACCACCTCCTCAGCCGGACTCGGCCTCCAGCGCTGGGCCAGAAGTGCCACAACCACCTCCTCAGCGGACTCGGCCTCCCCGCTGGGCAGAGAGTGCCACACCCACCTCCTCAGCCCGGACTCGGCCTCCCGGCGCTGGGCGGGGAGTGCCACAACCACCTCCTCAGCGGGGACTCGGCCTCCCGCTGGGCCAGGGACGGGTGCCACAACCACCTCCTCAGCGGACTCGGCCTCCCAGCGCTGGGACGGGTGCCACAACCACCTCCTCATGGCGGCCTCGGCCTCCCAGCGGACTGGGCTGGACGGGTGCCACAACCACCTCCTCAGCGGACTCGGCCTCCTGGGGCTGGGCACAACCACCTGCCAGCAACCACCTCCTCTGGACGGGGACTCGGCCACCTCCTGGACTCGGGGGTGCCACAACCAACCTCCTCAGCGGACTCGGCCTCGCGCTGGACGCGGGTGTCACAACCACCTTTACAGACACTGCTTCGACATTGCCAGGTTGTTTACCTGCCTGCATAGGATCTAAGTCTTGCAGCAAGTCAGATTTTTTTTCTATTGCATAACTACCTGAACCAGTTCCAATGTCTGCTCCTTCACTTAAAGATTTACATGTCGTCTTGAATGGTTTTATATTTTCCATCCTTTTTAATACTTCTCCATCTCTCTGCAAAGAATTCAAATCCTCTTTACATTCATCATTAGTGGCAGATTTAGGTAGATTTTGATATACAGTCTGTACATTTTCTGTCATCCCTGGCTCTTTCATGTCACCGTATGTCTGGCAACTGTCAATTGTTTTATCAACACATGTCATAGGTTCATTTGTTTTGTTAAAGTTCTCATTAGTTACATCAGCTTTATTTTCTTTCTTGGACTCTCGTACATTTTTAGTTTGATCATCACAATCATACTCGGATTCCTTCAATTTCAGCTGATTGATTTCCGACACTCTGTCCTCAGCTAAGATGACATTATCATCAGTTTCAGCCAACTGGTCTGTGCCAGCTTCTTCAGAGAAAGACACTATATTTTCTAGTCCAATTGTTTTACGTCTTTGAGGTGAGCTTTCACTAGACACCTGGTCATAGCTCCTTCCTTCACTGTCTTCACAATCCAGATATTCAGAAGCATCCATAAAGTATTCTTCATCATCATCTGTAATGACCAAGGTCATTGTTGACCGTTCCGTAGGAGGAAACTCTTTGCCGGCAGGTGCTAATTTTTCACAAACTCTGCTAGATTCGTCAAAGGATTCGGAAAATGGAAGTTTTGTCTTTAGGGACTTTGTTGTTTCTTCACTCTTTCCACTATAACCAGAATCGGGTGTGTATAATTGCAAAGATGCAAATTTGCTACAGATTTCAGTCAGGTGTTTCCCTGGAGTGTCCATTTGCAGTGCAGACCTCACAGGAACAGGTTGAAGTGCCTTGTCCGGATTACAGTTCTCATCATTAAGCTCTTGCTTTAACGGAGACCGGCACGGGGAATTTGGAATACTGAGTGATGGGGACTGGCGCCAGTTATTTCCATTTTCAGCTGATTTTGCCAAACCCGGAGCAAAAGGTACCTTAAAGTCATAGTTTCTGCAAAAGAAAAAAAAAAAAAAAAAGTTATATCATCTCCACATGGAACAAAGAAAATTTGAACCCTGACCTCATGTTTCTTGGACAATATCCCTGGGCACCTGAACTATTATCATTTGATCCTGACCAAAAGCCATTCTAATAGTATGAAGAATCCTATTCAGCCTCTATCTGATGAAATTCCAAACAATGTTTTGATCTATTTAACTCTGAACAGCTGGAAGAGTTATTCACTAATTTTAATTTCACACACACACATTTGAAAAGATGTACTGAGCACTATCATTTCCGTTTATTATAGGTAGAATACTTAATGTATCTAGTAAAAAGTTTGTAAGCTTAAAATGAACAAATTAACAGGAGTAGAAGTATATCCCTTGTTGCCCCTGCATAGCTCCATGAACTTCACTTCTTGTCTGTTATGCTCATACAACACCACCACCACACACTAACCCTCTACCTTAAGTAGCTCTTGGGTCTTGTATTAACATTAATAAAAAATTAATTTTAATGAATGTGCTTTCCAGGTGGCTAAAGGAAAAGGAATTTAAATGAAAGTTCCCCCTCCCCCAAATTAGCTCAGTTTCAATCACCTCCCACCCTCATTCAAATATACAAGGTATGGCAGCATAATGCATAGTGGCTCGGATTGAGGAAACCGAGTGTAGAGCTGACTGCATTCACATAGGTTGTAGGACCCACAATTTTCCTTTTCAAATTTTCCTTGATTCAGTTTCCACTTTTTATTAAATTTCATTTTTTTTTTTTTCCATTTTTACTTTTAGGAAATTTCATTTTTTCCATTTTTATAGTATTTTATGAGAAAATTGCAATACAATATGTCAGTTATTAAAATCTGAAAACAAAAACAATTCAAAGTTTTATTGTATATAAAGAAATAACAAATATCTATAATTTTTTTTTTTTAAATGTTAAAATCAAAGTCCAAAATAAATGATACATAAAAAAGAAAAAAAAGTAACATGACCAGACAATAAAACAATGGAATGTTACAGTGCATAATTATCTTTGAGATAGAACTTTTAATCAGAGCTTCCTTCTTTAAGAACACATTCAAATTGTTTTTTTTAAGTATTTAGATTTATAATTATTGATTCATAATATAAAAATCACATTTAAAGTATCAACAGAAATATTTTGACTAAAATTTTACAGCAATTAAACCATAACTAAATTTTTATAACAAAATATCAAAACAAATTAGACATTAATTCAAAATTTAAATAAAACAGCTTATCCCAAGTTGAAATAATACTCAAATTTAAAATTGTTAATTTCTTAATTTGAGGAAATATTTAATCTTCAAATCTCTTCTCTAAATCTCCATTGTAATACAACATTGTGAGTTGCTTGGTGTTCTCAGGGGGTAAGACTTTCACATTGTTTGAGTATATGTTTATACTGAGAAAATAAAAATTTAACATCTATGCTGGTAACAGGCATCCATATGACTTTATTGGCAATCTGTTCCAGAAGAGGAAATCTGCTCTTATTTGCATTCCAAAATGATGGGATATTAAAAGGATTTGATAAATCTTGGAAATTCACATACATCAGTAGAAGGACATTGCAAATCCTTGATCCCTGCAAAACTGTCTAAATCATGGCCTATACAGGTTGATTCACTGTATTGACTTGATTCAGTCATCTTTGTAAATTGTTGCTTATTCATACAACTGGTTTAGATTACAAAATATAAATAAAATATGAAAAAAATAATCATTGAGAGTTAATGTTATTAAAGGATTTTTTGTTCAATTTTAATTTGTTTACAATGGTGAAGCACTGAAGATGATGCAATTATTAATCTGTAAGAATTGCTGCATAACAGTAAGATTAGACAAGCCAGTAGTTTCATAGAATGGTGTTTTTGGAGAATTTTTTTTTCTCCTTTATTTCTAAATTGTATGGTAGGCATGTGATAGCATTTACTTTTTTCATATTCATAAAACAAGGTTACAAGTTGTTTAAAAATCTTAATTATAAATTGTGTGAAATCTTAAAAGAAATGAATTTGTTTCTCTCTCTCATCAACTAATGTCTGTCTTCTCCATTTCCACTTTAGCTACAGATCTGTGGGTACAACCAAGCTGTGGAAAAGTTAAAATATTTAAAAAAAATAGACTAGCCAACATATTCTCAGAAAAATCAACACTTTTTATTCAAACACTTGAATTATTTTTCGGTTTTATAAAGAAAAAAACTACAAATATTTGTAAAACCAAATAAGGAAATAACTATGTTAGTGTTTTATTAAAACATTTAACAAAATCAGAGAGAGACAATTATTAAGTCTTGAAAGAATTAAAAAAAAAAAAAAAAAAGATAGAAAATTCTTTCCCTACGTATGAATCCATCTCTCCCAACCAACAGGATAGACTGTGCCTTATAGTCTTGGTTGGCAACCAGTCTTCAAATCATATGCTGCAATATAGGTCCTGCGTCTTTATACAAAAAGCCAGAAGGTAATTTCAAATCCACTTTGCTTTTCACCTCAAAGATTTTTAGTTTTGATTTGGTTCCTGAAAATTCACTGGCGTTGGCTGAAGAAAATTTAGCTTTTTGCATATAGCATAATTTCAGCTTATTTAATCGAATTTTTTTTAAAAAACTTGCTATCTTTTTTTGATTAAAAAAAAAAAAAAAAAAAAAAAAAAAAAAACACTTTGAAGCTAATTATTCTTCCCTACAAATTTTTTTTTCATAGACTAAATACATTAATGATTATTTTGTTTAATCTGTATATTGTTTCTAAAATGTACAAGCCTGAATTTTTACACCACTTTAATTTTACTTTATTTAAAGAAATCATTTTATTAAGCAGATTGGTTTTAGTCCTTATTAGAACTGTTACAAAGTCTTTCCCAAGAAAGAATTTTAATGCTATAATTAAAAATTCAACTGATTTTTCTGACAAAAACATCAATTTGGTAATTACACTGTAAAATTTACTTAAGATGCTATTATTTGTTAGATAAAGTTAATTTAATAATTTTTCTCTACAACACACTGATAATTTTTTTTTTTTATTTACTGTATATACTTGCATATCATGCAACCTTTGAAGACCAAATTTTGAAGCTAATTTTATTAAAGTAAATGGATATAGTGTTTGGTCAACGGCGTAGCCAGGGTCAGCAGTACATACGCCAATTTTATATCTTTGTGCATGATGCAATCACCTTAAAAGCAGGGTCTTCAAAAGTTGCATGATATGTGAATATATACAGTAATTTGTTTTTCAAAAAGGTATATAAAAAAAAAAAATTTATCTTAAGGAACAAATTAGGAGTAAATGTAATATTTTATAATTAATGAAAAATGATTTTAGAATCTTGGAGTCAAGATTCATTTGATATACTAATCCCTATCACATGTTGGAGACTGTGTCACGTGTTAAGTAAGGTAGCAAGAATATGATGTCAGCAGCATCAGTGGCAGAAGTAGCCAAAGTAATGATCCCCTGTATAGTCTGACCTCTAATCCGGCACTGTGGTCCAGCACTTTTTGAATCAGCTGCCATTAGTTCATTGAGACTATGAGGGTACCCCCACCCCACATGTTTACATCCTGAAGCAACAGTGTGTTATGGTGATACAGCCTTGTTCATTTATGTAACTGCATATTTACCCATCCAGGATAGTATGTATATATATTTTTCAGTTTTAGGCGTGTGTGTGTGTGTGTGTGTTTTTTTTTAAGGCCTTTGTATTGCATGAAACAAAGTAAGCATGATCGTTTTATTTTCGGTTTTAAGGTTTGTTCTACTTTGGATAACACAGCAACATATGTGGAATGAGATGGCAAGAATTAGTTTTTTTTTTTTTTTTTTTTTTTTGGTGGTGATTTATCATCTGGAAGGAGTCAGGTGCCAGATTAAAGAAGTCGGACTATACTACAACTTGCATAGCATGGAAGGGCAAAAGTGGAAAAAAAAAAAGATTCAGACCAAAAACATTCAAATCTTGTAATAAGTAGAGTATTATAAATAAAACAACTTTACCTGTTGGGTTGAAGGACTGCAGATGGAACACTTTTTGGGCTTTGACTCATGGTTAATCTGGATAAACAAAATTTGATTTTTCTTAATCAAAAACATGAACATGTTAATTTAGTCAGAAAGCAAAAAAATAAAAATGAAATAAAAACAATTTTAAGTCGAAATCTTATTAAGAGGAATGATCAAAGAATCCTTTTTAGAAGCTTTGAAATTCTTGTTAACCTTTTCTCTTTCCAGTGTCAATATATCAAATTAGTTTGGGAAATTTTAGAGTTTTTTTTTTTTTGCTGTGCAAAACAGATTTGGAAATTCTTGTAAAAATGTGATAATTGGATTTTAATGAAACTCAGGACTTATTCACAAATGAAGTAAATTATTTTTTTCAAATATTTCTTTTTCAGAAAATCTTTGTAAAAAATGTTTTTCATCTCTTAACCCCCACACTTATTTGTATGAAGTTTAAGAAATTCTTTTTTGTAGCACTAAGTGTTTATATTAATTATAAGGACAAGTCCTCAGAGAATTTAAATCATGAAATTTGGGGAGGCGGGGGTCATCCACCTCCGCCCATTTTTGAATCTTAAAAAAAAAAAAAAAAAAAAAAAAAATGTAATAAAACTAAGACTTTATTAAATTAGAAAAACTTAGACACTATTGCCTTAAGAAAATTTTTCAATGAGTTATTACAAGAATTTAAAAATTTTTAAAATAGTTTTAGTTTTAAATCTTAAAATTCTGTATTAATTTCATCCTTTTAGATATTAATAAAAAAAAAATGACAAAGTTTAGTACAAATCATCGAACACCAACATTTTAAAATTTGAAATTTTTTTTTTTGTAGACGCAAGTATTCATACACAACATAAGAGTGAAAGTGCTCACGTTATATTCAATTTTTTTCTACAGTTAAAGGAAATCCCAC
Source organism: Acanthosepion pharaonis (assembly GCA_903632075.3). Lineage (NCBI taxonomy): Eukaryota > Metazoa > Mollusca > Cephalopoda > Sepiida > Sepiidae > Acanthosepion > Acanthosepion pharaonis. The sequence goes on from CAHIKZ030000020.1 coordinate 1,025,070, forward strand.
ATTAAATGTCATCAAGCTGTCAACAGCTTTAAAACAGCTACCACTCTGTAGAAAAAAAATGAGCTGCGATATTTAAAACTTAAGATTTCAAATCAAATTAACTTTAAATCAACTTATATTCCTCAAATAGTTTCTGTTTTGTGGAAGTATTTTATTTTGGGAAAAAAAAATATTCAAATCAATTTAAATGTAATTTTGAAATACAGGAGAATTTTGCTTATTGGAAATAAATTTATTATCTTGAAATTAAAACTAAAATAAAAGCTTCAAGCAAGAATCAAGAGAAATTTGTCATTTTACAAAAAGAAAAAAAAAGCATTTTTAAACCATAGGTATCACTTTTTTTTTTCTTTTAAACTACTTGATTATTCATTTAAATTGAACATTTGGTTAGGTGAATTGATGCCATCAGATTCATTAATTTTTGAAGTCTTACAAAAACTTAATTTTAATTGCCAAAGTTTGTTTCATTAAGAAGTAATAATAATCACACACACATGTAATTAATCGACAATTCCGAGACGGATACTCGGAAAAAGGCTATATTGTACGTCTTGGAATAAAGGCGTATTACAAAAATAAAGTAAATTTGATTTTTAAATTCACCATTAATTCTAGGATCGTAAAGAAAGCAGATCAAAAGCCATTGCTGGGTTGGATGGATTGAGTGTGGGTTTATTCTCTGACAAACCTTAATTACCCCAGAGGATCAATAAAAGGGAGGTCAGTTTCATTTTAAATGTTTTAAGTTATTCACCTTGTCCTTCTAGAACTAGAGATAGGGTCAATGAAAATCAAGTCAGAGGGTCTACATAGAACTGGAAAGAAAATAAAGTTTAAAAAAATAGAAAAGAAAAAAAAAAAAAAAAAAAAAAAAAAAAATTAGGAAGTTTTTTTTTTTTGTTGAAGACCAATCCTTTCTCTCTCTAGTCACACATTCACGAGTTTGGGCTTAAAATAATTATCAACGAAAAAGCACCGTTAAGTAATTAAAAAAAAAAACGCGAGGGGGGGGGGGTGATTAAAAAACGGTAATTTCAAGAGAAATTTATGTCTATGCTGAAATAGGATTTTCTCAGTAGTCGGGCAAAAAAAAAAAAAAAAAAAATTTTTTTAGGAAGTTATTTGAATTAAAATTAACGGAATTGGACAATTTCTAACAAAAGGGAAGTTTTATTTTTCAGATGTGTGGAAAAATAAATAACCACCATTAACTGGGTTCGAATCTCAACGGGATGGGAATCAGTCAACAGATATCTCACTGTGTGTAGATATGTGTTTTTTGCTTCGTTTTTTTAAATGGCAAAAATGAAGTTTCAGTCCTGAAATTGTGCAAAAAAATCCAAGGGACATCAGCTGATGAAGCTTTTGTTAAAGGTACCTGCTTTAAAATTTATATATCCTCCCTACCCTCCCTCCAAAAAAATTCAAATTTTATTAAATTTAATTTAGATAAAGAAATGTGTGCTTATTCGTTAACTTTTTTCTAAGGAGACGAGGTGATTCACTGGTGCAGGAAAAACTGTCAAAACGTTCGTTCAAAAGCAGCAACAAAAACTAAAAGTATCAATTATCAGTTTATCACCGTTACTTGAATTTTTAAAACAGATTTATTGTGTATCACACACACAACGGGAAGCTGAAAGCATTAATTTCAAGAAATTTATTTTCGTTATTCAAATAAAACAAGTCTTAAGTTCTTAGTCTTTATAACTGAAGATGCGTTTTATTTTTAAGAACTTCTGTTTAAAAGGTTAAAGTTTAACAAATTTTTCAGAAAAAAAATTTAATTCATAAAATTAAGTTTGCTTAAAAACTTAATGTTGGGCAGTTTTAAAATAAGTGTCGAAGGTATATGGAGACGAAAAAATACGTTAACATTTTTTAAACAATGTTAATAAGAATTATAAAATAATATTAACGTTTATTTCATGTTAAAATAAAAACCGAAGCATTGAAATTTAAATTTCTTCAAGAGTAAAAACGAAATTCAAATTACGCAAACAACAATGACAGTTGTGAAAAGAGTAAAAGAAAATTGTTTTAAGACATGAATAATGACTTGAAATTGTAAGAGGGAAAATTAATCAAACAATATTTCTAATTTTTTCAGATAAAATTAAACAAACAAAAATATGCAAAGGACAGTTAGTGGCAAAAAACATTAAACAGGTTTTTAAACGAAAAAAAGTTATCTTCACTTCTCTGTCAATTGATTGCGACAAAAATAACAAAATTGCTTAATTTTTTCTAAGTACTGAACATAGAAAAATTGAATGATAAAGAAAACAATTTATAGGTGTATACATCGTTACTCACCAAAACAAACAAAAAAAGTACCACTGACTTATTAAATGCTTAAGTAAAATTAATAACGTCCACTAGCTTTCAAAACTGTGACTGATTTTGAATTTAAACTGTTTTCGCGCTGACATGCGCATTGCTAAACTTCCGGATGAGATAACCTGCCTCAAGAACGCTACACTCGGAGCGGTTTTAAATTAAAAGTTTTTGGTAGTGAAAAGATTTTGTTACGCAAATTTTCCCAAATGATATGAACCCAACTTGAAATATCACTGCCTTTAAAATCTTAAAATTGGGTGGGCCTAAATCTATTTTAGTTAGTTTGTTATAAAACTCTCAGAAGGATCGAACTCACGACTAACTACGAAACGCATTGATAACAAAAACATTAGTTTGCTACAACAAAAAGTTCCACTGAATGAACTTTATTATTAGGACTCTACAATAGGCACCTTAAATTTACTTTTATAAGTTTATTGATCTGACTATGGTACAACAATGGACTGAACAGAGAGAATCGAAGTAGTCACTAATTGGTATTTAAACGAGTTTGGTAATCATTGCGCTACGGCAGGCGCCTGTAAGTTACACATTCCTGGAAGTCGGACTTTGACCGAATGGACATTTAGCCGAAAATGTGGCGTAATAATACATGTATGTATGTCACACTCTTTATCGTAATGTGCCACATATTTATTTACTGTATATATATTGACAGGCTTTTTTTTTTTAAATCTATTCTGTATATTTTTTTATATAAAATATTACTCGCTGTCACTATTGAATTTCTAGAGTTTTCATAAAATTACAACTGATGCTTAAAAAACGGTGCTCAATGCGTATTGCATAATAACAGAGCTAAAATTTAAATCTTTGAAATGATTTTTAAAAAAGATTTAAATTTTACAATTAGTAAGTATTCAATTTGCACCTGACGATTGCCATGTGCATGAAACTCAGAGTTGTAGCAAATAATGAGGAGCAAAATGTATGTATGTATGTATGTATGTATATATATATATATATATATATATATATATATATATATATATATATTATTAAATTGTGTATATTTAGGTAGCAATTTTTCATTAATGCATGTTTCATTAAATAATATAGACAAGTTTTGTCTATTTATTTTAAGTAAGTTCCTTTCATATTGTCTGATAAGCTTTGATAAGTTTTCACTTTCATGTGGTCATGTTAGTTGTTGCTTTGAAATTTTTTATGCAACAAAAACAGACTATCATTATTGTTTTGTCCGTGTATTGGTTAATATATTGAAAAGTAATTGTCATCTGTGATAATGGCTTATGTAAGCTGAAAGCTTAGATTGGATTTAAACATGTATCAATATGGTGATTTCCTTTTGTCTTTCAATGATAATGTTATTAAGCTTATCAGACAATATGAAAGGAATTTACTTAAAATAGACAAAACTTGTCTATATTATTTAATGAAACGTGCATCAATATATATTATTAGTGTAATATATATATATATCTATTATTAGTATAATATATATCTGTTATTAATATAATGTATATATATATATTATTAGTATAATGCATGTGTATATATATATATATATATATATATATATATATATATATATATATATATATTGTAGTACATCGTATGTTACCACGTGTTGAGGGTTCATGGCGTGGCTGTTATGTTGTTGATAGTCAGACGTAGAAGAAACGCATGTAAGGTTCAGATACTCCTGCCCGCCGAGCCCAACTACATAAAAAGGTTGGACATTGATTAAGTCCAAAGAAGAAGGCAAAGAAAAGCAAACAAAACACAAGACTGATAATATATGTATATACAAATATATATTAATAACAAGTTACAATACATGGAAACAGTACAAAGGACGAAGTGTGTGTGAATATTCTGTATGTGCGTGCGTGTGTGAATATTCTGTATGTGCATGCGTGTATTGTGCTTAGCGTGTTTTCACGCTATCCCTTGTTAGCGCCTACATTTCGAGGTTGATAGCTGAAATCCTGAAGGAAAAAAGAGAAATTTACCTCAAGGTGTTGGTGCACAGGCCTGAAGGAAAAAAAGATAGAGGCGAAGAGTCAGTGGCTATTTATAACCAGGGAAGAGAGACCCCTGGTGAAAGGGTTAACGGAGTGAAGGAGGAGTTAACTCTGACAATATATATTTATATATATATATATATATATATATAATCAACTTTCCTGTCAAATTCAACGTATGAGGGTCAAGTGGATCAGTTCCCAGGAATCGACAGCCTGACACCAGCATATATGATTTGATTATAGTGGTGAAGGCTTTGTGCAGAACCAACCACACTTTTTAAAGTGCCGAATATAGAGACTTGGTGCACTACATGCAACAAGGTCCCCAAACGACCCTCCACAGGTTTTGAATTCAGAGTTGTCCTTCTCTTAGACCAGTTGCCAACCAAGGCTATAGAACCCAGTCTGTCCTGCTATTTACCCATAGCTGGTGGGAGAAGAAGAGGATTCATACCTTTCCCAAGTTTATTAGCAAGTAAGTGATTGTAATGGATTCAACTATAATTCGAACTCAGCTCTCCAATTCCTCAATCCAAGCTGCTATCCATTACTCCACCATGACTTCTCTCTTCTCTCTATCTATCTATCTATCTATCTATCTATATATATATATATATATATATATATATATATATATATATATATATATATATTATTTAAAAATATGATTTCAACACGCTACATGAAACATGAGAACTCTTATGTAGCGTGTTGGAATCATATTTTTAAATAAATAATTATATTTATGCTCTACTTTTGTATCGAGCACTATTTTTTAAAAATAATAACAAAAATACTAAAGAACTTTGAATTATTTACCTAACAAGTTCTTTCCTATTTTCACACATATATATATATATATATATATATATATATAATACTAATAATATATATGGCATGGAGAAAATCTGAATGGCCCTTTCACTACAGAATTAATAATTATTGGATCAAGTTGGCTCCCCATGAAAGATTATTACCTGTAGAGCAACATTTCCATGTAGACCATGATTTTAAAAGCCATGCAAAATTCCCTAAAATTGAAAAAATAGAAATTGACAGAAAAGATAACCTTAGAAAAATACTAGACGAACATGAAAACAAATGGATTTTGTGCCTCAAAACACTTTGTCCAGACAGGTTTAACCACAAATTTCACAACTTAGTTAGAATTAATATATAACCGCATTAATTAAGTCCTACCCACATTTCTCATCCACACAAAGACAGACATGCTTGCAGAGGTGTTGAGGTCTCACACTTATATACACACTCACACAAATATATACACACTCACACAAATATATACACATCACGCACACTCTCAAAGAACTAAAAGATAACGTACACTTAACACACATATCCCATTCCTAGCAACCAATAAAACTGTCAAAATGACCAAGGGGGGGATTCTTAGTCAGAAATCTCTCTAGCCTCTATCTTAAAACCAACTTAAAAGAGGCCGTTTGATCAACACAAGGACTGACCAAAATTAATAATAAAAAAACAAATGAAAACTACAGAAAAAGTTCACTTTTTTCATAAACAGTCATTCACTCCTGTAGTTCACTGCTACTAACATGTAGGTATTTTTTTGTCTTGATGATGGCCGAAACTAGTTGAGGAACCTAATTGAAATAATAAAATAAAAAAATATTAATGTACAACCCAGTGATATATATATATATATATATATATATATAAAACATGCAAAATGTTGTAAATTGCTTTGAAATTAAATTTGCAATAGTGTGGGTTACACCACTTTACTAAAAAAAAAAAAATGTCACTAGTGGACGCTCCTTAAGCTTATAAATAAGTAATGACATTCTCAGTCTATTTTTCTCAGAGATAATAAAATGTAGTTTGCACAAGGTCAATCTGGAAATGTCAAGACCACCCCCACCTGTCCCCTGTTAATAGAACATTCCTACATATGTAATGCTAGAATCTTGACACTGAAATAGAATGACAATTGTGTATATATGTGTCCTTGAATGCATGTATGTGTAATTGCACCTAACCTAAGTTTATTTATATGGGTGTGTTTGTATGAACTAAAATGCTTACACCTGTTTGTGTGTATCTATGTATAGGGGAGTGTTATCCCAAACAAGCACGGAAGAAAATTCTCCCTTTCCACCACACACAAATAAATTAAACACAAATAAGCATAAATAGATCTGCTTTTGAAAAAATAAACCAGTTTGTCTGATGATTGCAAAAGCATGAAACCCAGGGTTACAAACTACTATTCATGCAACTGAATATGTTTTAGCTCTATCCCAGATATTGAGCACTTTCCACTAAGTATGGTGCATATATATATATATATATATATATATATATATATATATATATATATATATACATTGTGTATTTAGGCAGAAATCCTTTCATGCAAGCTTCATTAAATTAGACAGACAAGGTGCTTTGAATAAGTTTTTTTATATAATTTCTCATATGAGCTTATAATTTTTCTCTTTTTAGTAGATAAATCATGCAAAAACTGTCCAAATATTTTATTTTTCCAAGTGCTTTTTGCTATACCTTTAGTCATTATCAAGGAAGAATTATATTTACTGTTAACTGGAAATGGATTGTTGTATGTACATATTTCGTATTATAGAATGTTTTATTTTACACAGTCAAATAAAAATTCTATACTAAATACATACGTGAATAAATATAAATAATATTATTATTTTATTCCTTTTTATTTTTATTTTTGAATTTTTCCTTCTATTTCCTGTGTGAATATCCATCCTTATATTTGTGTGCTCATATATTTGATCATATATATATATATATATATATATATATATATATATATATATATATATATATGTATATGTGTGTGTGTTTCTCTGTATTAGGACAGTTTTCAAATTAAATTTCCCAGTAGGCCCCAAATTGTCCTGTTATTTGAAAATTCCCTTCCCTATCCACCTCTTTATTTGAATTCAGACTTCCATGTATCAAATATGTGTAGCGATCATAGATTCTTCTTACATCAGTGTCGAACTTAACTGATAAATTGGCACTTCACTAAGAATAATAAAATTAATTTTTTCTCCTAGTTTAATTTCTGAATAATTTTGTAATAGTATTAAACTTGATGCTCGGTTAAATTTAGAAATTGTAATTTTTAACTTTTAATTTAATTGTGAAATCAAAACTTTATTTGTTATATTGATTTGTAATTTAATCTTAATTTTAATGCACTAACAGATTTTACTTAGGGTATATTGTCACGTTATTTTGAATTACCATATACTTGTATTCTGATTGGTCATCATAGGTTATGTAATAATGTTTCCCCTACTGATGGGGGGAGGGGGGTCTGGTTGGTTCTTGAAGTCTTAAAACCCTTTATTTTGCAATCAACACCATCCTTAATAAGATACTAGTAGCGTTGAAAGAAAATTGCAATTTTTGTAATGATGTTATAACATGCATATGTTATAATTTTGAAATATATATATATATATACACACGCACATCTCCCTTTCTCTCTCTCTCTCTCTCTCTCTCTCTATATATATATATATATATATATATATATATATATATATATGGATGTGTGTTGTGTTGTAATGGATATTGGCTCAGAATGAGAAATCAGGGAGCTAAGTTCAAATTCCAGTTGAGTTCGTTACATTCACTTACGTGCCAATACCCTTGGGAAAGGTATGAATCTATCTCTTCTCCCCCCAGTTATGGGTTGCATAGTAGAAAAGACTCAGTTCCATAGCCATGGTTGGCAACCAGTCTACCGCAGAAAGAACTAGCAACCTACTGCGGAAAAATTTTCAAATGCTCTCTTGTGCCAGCATGGAAGAGTAGGCTGATAAAATTATTAAAATTAGAATAATATCTCGTGTTTATGAGCAGTCTGTAACAAGTGGAGTAAGCATTTTTTAATAAAAATATATACAGACAAACCTCTCATCAACAGACTAATAGTGGGGGGATGGAGTCTGTTAAAGCGATTGTCCATAGATAGGAAGAGATTATTTTTAAGTTATAAAACTACTATATTAACTACTAATAGTTATGATCATATTGTAAATACTATAAACATGTACTCATCAAATTCAAATTATTCAGTTTCTAGTTTTGAAAAAAGAGTGCCAAGAACTTTTGTACACCTATAACATGACCGCCTGGCTCAATCCTGGGTCCTTCCCAAGCTGGTCAGTACTGTCGCCGGTCAACTGATGGTTATCTGCTGGCTGCCCGTTCCTTCATCTGACCTGCCCCATGTTGTGTTCCTTGATTACAGAGCAATGAAGAACAAATTTTGTCCATACTTGAGCACAGGGTTGAACCATGATGGAACTGTGCTACAAAAGGATGCAGAACGCTTCTGCTGGCGAAAATGAAAATAGCATAACAAAATAACGAAGAAGGTTGCTGGGTTAATTCTTAGTTGGTTTATATTGTCATTGATACAACAAAATTAATCCCTTCCCATTAAACTCTCTATCATGACACTGTGTCTCTTTCTTCTAAAACTTGGAGCATGTTAAAAACAACCACACAACCTGGTCAGTCAGGAATTCTGTTGGCAGCAAGGTGATGTGGGATACAGCAGCTCTTTTGTCTGCTGCTTTCTTGCCTCGTCTGTGTCTCTTGACTCCAACTGCTAGCTTCAACTAAGTGCTCTGTTTATGTGTATTTCACCTGACTACTACTGCACCTCAGGACTCATTAGTATTTATATCAATTAATTATTTTCTCCAGCCTTGAAGAAACAACACTGACCTTCAAATAAAATGATCAGTTATTCAAAACAATACCTTCTCAGACAACAATAATTTTCTGGTAACAAACTTTTGTGTTAAAAAATTATTTGTATTTTTCTGATGTAAAAGAATTTTCACATTTCTCATTCCTCAGGACATATTTTAGACATTATGTCATCAGCTTGGCAATTTATAATACTCAATTCATTTTTTGGATTATAATTACTTAATTATTTTTTCCAATTGTGGAGAAATGACACTGACCTTCAAACAAAATGGTCAGTTATTCAAAATAATACATTCTCCAACAACAACAATTTTTTTCTGATAATAAAATTTTTGTGTTTAAAAATTATTTTTATTTTTCTGATGTCAAAGAATTTTCACATTCCTCATTAAAGTCTAATTTTTTACATTCTGGCTTTGTGGATTCATAACAATTCCATTTTCCCATCAGTTTATCAGGAAAAAAAAATATTTCAATTCATGTTTTCACCTTAACATTTTCAACCCTTCCAATTCTTCAATTCCTATACAGGTTTTTCACATGATACCTTTTAATCCTAACTTCTTACTACCAGTGTCACACACCCTGATTAATAGAATACTTCATTTTCAAAGACTGATGATTATTGAAGTCTCATGGTCAGGATCATAGCTTTTGATCCTTTTTATTGCAACTCTCATACTGTTATTTTATGAATTGGAAATAAATAAAGCTCCAGTAAGATTTGAACTTATGATACTTTGTTTTGCAAAATTGGACCTTCACGCCTGCCAAAAAAACTAAGTATCAAAAGGATGGTTTTTCCATTGACACTGCTATTATTTTACCTATCCCCACTCCTTAGCAATGTTTATAGCTTTAAATTTAGAATAAGGTGAATTTATACATTTTCTTTGTTCTGGAGGATTGACAAAAACAATAAACACTTTATATATTAGATTATTTAAGCATTGGCAACACATCTGCTAATTTTCAATTGATTCAAACTTTATAAAATGGTAAAGAATAAGGATTTCCTTATAGTTGGTTCACATATTTTAATAATTTAGTAAATGTTTATAATTTTATGAATAAAAAATTGTTTTTATATTTATTTCTTTATAAATTGATAAGTAATAAATATTACATTTCATTAGTTTTAATACATTTCTGTTAGTTTTTAGAATGTTTTAAATAAAAAATTATTCTTGTAAATAAACAATCCAATAAATAAATAGTGATTAATATTTTTATTGCAAATTCTCAAGATGTATAAATTTACTTTCATATGTTTAGGTTTTATTACAATTCTGATAATTGCTTTTTAAAACAACAATGCCGAGGAGTGAAGGTAGTTAAAATAATAATGGTATCAATGGATAAAACCATCCTTTTGGCACTCTGTTTTTTTGCAGGTATGAATGTCCAAGTTTGCCGCCTTTTTTCATGGAAAGCTTGAATATCTGAAGCAGTTGCCTTACTGATTAGGCTCCAAAGACAAACTGGTAACAGAAATTGAAATCTAATCAAAAGCTGAACATACTACCATCGTTGTTTTAATCCTTACATACACAAGGAATAGTAATATTATTTTGCAGTTATATAAAACATTATCAATTATTCATTTTTGACAAATATTTAATTCATCTTATTTCTGTTGCAACTCTACATGAACAGGTAGGCTTCCCTAAAATAAGAGATGTGAATTTGAATCCAGTGATCATAGAATGGCCATCTGAGATGTGATAAAAAACAAGGAAAATAAGATGAAAGAAATACTAGTAAAAAAGTAGTAATACATGACAATGCTGCATTTAAGAAATTCAGATAATTTAAAACTATTACAACTAGGTGTAAAAGCAAGAGAAATAAGATGAAAAATATGTTAATGGCTGACAATGCTTCATCTTAGAAATTTAAAATTATATTACAGTAGGGGTGTCAAAATAGAACTCACGTCATTTTTGATTGAGAGTTCTTGCTCTATTTGAAATGTTGGTTAGACAGAATAAGAGTTTGAATTAAGGATGAAGTTATGGGAGGCAAGGTACTGCTTATGCTTTTTATACATTTTGTTGGTAAACATACATACACTTAAATCAGGTACCCCATTTATGTGCTTTGTTTTCATTTGGCCATGTGTAAAACCAAAATGTTCTTTTGGATATGATACTATAGGTACACAATTTCTTATTTGAAATGTTTGGTATCAGACACCTTTTGAAATTCAAACTTATTTTATTTCTGTAAGGTAATAGCATATTTATCCATTCGTCTCCTTTCCTTGAACCGAATGCTCATTGGTATCAACACCACGTTATATAATTGTTCTTGAGTGGGTTTATCAATAGTTGTTGAAATCTAGTGATTTTTAGACATAGTACTCATATTTAACCATCTTTGTACAGCTTCAGGTGGCTGAGTTTTGAATTTGTTGTTCTTTTAGACTCCTAGTATTCGTTTTCAAATTTTTAAAATTTGATCTTTCTTTTTGAATAACCCTGTGTGTGCGTGTGTGTGTATATATATATATATATATATATATATATATATATATATATATATATATATTATTCATTTCTTACTTGACTCAACAGTTGTATGTCTATTTGGGTATACCATTTCAAGAAATCTTCATGCATTATAATTGATAATGCCAAGCTTTTGTCTTGTTTATGGGGAGGCTTTTCTGGGCTCAATTCATAATACTGAATTTCATTTGTCCCAAAACTGTCTTTTTTGAAAACATTAATTCAAAGCTTTACTTTGTCGAATGGTTGACTTCACTGAAAAATCAAAATATAAAATTAAAGGGAGATAACTTTTATATCTGCATAGAGTTTTTTTAGCAAACACTTTATGAATTAATGTAGATGTTTTTTTTAAATATTTATTTATGCATATATTTCGGATAGGACAAATATTTAACTCTTTAGCATTCAACATGCTCCTTAAAGCTTGAAAGTTTTACTGTTTGCATGGCTTACTGCGTTATTTGTGATGATGTCATATATAGAAGACTATATATGGAGCGTTTTTTTAAAAAAATTCAATAAAATGTTAGGTGAACAAAAATACTACAATGCAAGATAAATTACGAAATAGTACATAAATAAACAAACACAAGTATCGAAAAGTTAATTTTCGAAAAAGAAAGCAGAAACAAAAACTGAAAAACCAGGATTTAAGCCTAAAATACTTAATTTTTGGGAGCTTCTGAAACATGTAATGTATATACTGTTTATCTACTTACATTATATATGTTATAAAGGTTGTCATAGCTGTGGCATGTGTCTAAAATAGCCTCTAACAATTAAGTCTAGCTGCAAGCCAGAGAATGGGTGAAGGCAGAAAACTGTTGTCTCATAACTAGATACTTCGGGTAAATGAAGCTTGAAACGGTAAGATGAAGCAGGAAGGTAGTCCATCTAGGGAAAAGAAAACCCTGATTTTAAACCTCTTCTGCCTCATGATCATATCCAAACACAGAAAAGGCTATAGAAGTAAATCCAGACAGAAAACCTAAAGTGGAGCCTCCAAAGGCTGTCAGCACTGTCAACTTTCCAGCAACTCCTTCAGCCAAACCGTCTGCAAATGTAATGCCATGCATTCCTATGGATCTTGTCGGTACTGACTAAAGGAGTGGGGCATGTAATCTGGGCAGCGCTTGGCCTCCATATATCATTGCCCAAGCCCTAGAGGTGTCACTCCAGTTTCACCACCTAAGGACTGAATTTTCATCAAACAGGATGCTACCTTTATCTCACAAGATAAACAGATGCGGATATGGCAAGTTGAACATAGCTGAGATTTATGGGGCTGGTTGAATGCTAATCGGTTAAATGAGTTGTTTTAGTTAAATTTTACTTGTTTTTAAATCTTCATAAAGTCAAAATATTAAGCAACATTATCACATGAATGAAGATTTCAGAGATGAATTTAAGGAAAAAAGGCATTTATTATTGAAAATGGACAAATTGACAGTATTTTTAAATGATCCATAATTTAAACAAAACCGTTATTCAGATATACGAATTCTATCCAAGTTTGTAGCATTAACTTCTGCACTAATACTGTTGGGAAAAGTAGGAATCCATCTCTTCTCTTCCTAGCTATGGGTTAAATAGCAGGGCCTACTGAGCTCCCTTACCTTGAGGTGGCAAGTTGTCTAAGAGAGAAAAAAATCTATCATTTCAAAATCAACCTGAAGAGGTTTGATCAGTTGTTTTCTATGGCTTATCAACCCATTGCAAGTTATTTAAAACAAAAATTTTTTTTGAGATAATAATTATTTATTAATACAAGTCATACTAATTCACCCATAGTCAAATTCCGAGCCATTATACATTACATCACCTGCACATCCACTTTTACAGCACTTGCTATTCCCAAGCAGCGACTCATCTAGGTACTGACCATTTTTGGCATTGCTTAACTTCAGTGATTGTAATAGAACCGGTGTTTCAATGTGATATGGTTGTAAGCCCATGTTAAAAAAATAAATACACTTAAATAAAAGATTGCGTAAGAAGTATTCTTCTTAGAAATGTTTTGTAGCAAAATGAATATTGGCTTTGTTTCCAAATTTCTGTGATGAGGAGTTACCATTATTTACATGCAGACTAATATTCCTTATCTTTGTTGTTGTTATCACAACATTTTGGCTGTTGTTGTCTCTGACTCATGAGGCAATAACCTAGTCGATTAAAGCGTTAATTCATGAATTTAAGGACTTAGTAATTGTGAGTTCAATCCCTGGACCAGACAGTGTATACTCAGTGAAAATTGGATGAGCAATAACTGAGCAGTACTAAATAAAAGCTAGATGAGATATCCTTAGACAAGGGCAGTGGATGAGAACTATCTTTCCCCTTAGATTAAATAAAGTATTTAGTTCAAAGTCCCTTTCAGGTTACCCAGATCAACAAAAACCTGATGAAGGTTGGAAGGTAGAACAGCCAAAGTATTGAGATAACAACAATGAAGATGAGGATAATAGTCTGCATGTAAATAACAAAAATATCAGCTTTGTTATTTACAATAAGTTGTCTCTAAATCTCTGGCAACAACTAAACTTATTTGATTAGTTTTAAATCCTTTTGAAAATGTAAATTTTTAACAAAGGTAAGATTTATTATAGTTTATTTAATATTAGATTAAAAAAAATTTAACAAAATCAGAGTAATTACAGGAACGATCTATGAAAAAATTTCAAGGAAAATATTTTGGACGAATTGGTGCATATTTAAAATTGGTCCTGTCTTGGTATATTTCATAGGGGTCGTCAGGAAAATATCTTTTTTTGAGCCAATAAGGTGTGACCATTCTATCCAAAAGCTGACTCTGTGTTTTATTACAAATCACAAAGTGTTGAAGTCGCCTGACTCTTTTGTTTGTTTTAGACCATTTTTTGTTTTCGCGACCAGATCTTGATCGTATCCAGAGTCCAGAACGAAGTCGATAAAAACGACTGAGCACAGCATAATTCGATTTGCCTTTTCCTTTTTTCTTGCTGCAGACAATTTTGGTTCTGATGCTGGTCTTCTGTGGTTTATGGCAGGGTTCCAAAAATTTCCTGAGAAAAATAAAAAGAATTTATACTCAACCACAAAAATCACAACAATTTTGTGAAATTCAAACTAATTAAAAAGGAAGATTAATTCTGGTCAAGATTACTTGTATCACTCTAAGTAAAGGCATGAATCCACTTTTTCCTGCACTATCTTATTGTTGGTCATTGGCAAAACACTGAAGGTAAACAGAAAAAGAGAGAGTGAATGAACAATCTCTCTTATTTTTATATAAGTCAGAGATTTTCCCTACATGACTGGTCACATGACACCTGGAGAGGAGATGGCACAAACAAGTAATATCGGCTAAACGTTGAAATTCCCAGGAAGGATAAAATGTTCAGTTCAGTATGGTGCCCAATGACCTTGGTAAAAAAAACTGTCATGACTTTAAGAAACTGGTCCACTAAAACATCAAATACAATATTTATAAACCAATCGGACTCAAGAAAATACTTAATCTTAATCACACCACTAAAATCACAGAAAATAAATCAGAAAGTCTGTTGTATTAGTCATCATGATTTAGGTAGATACTGCCGAAATATTGTGCGAATGTAGTAGAAATCGTACCATGTGGCTTTTTAGGGCCAATTAGGAATAAATAATTTAATTCTGGAACCGATTTTGTTACAAAAAAGTGTATAAAACACATGAGATTGTTTGAAACTGTGCTTATTGTTATATGTACACAAATTATTTTGTTTTTACAAAAGAACAAATAGACATTTTTATGTTTTAAGAAAAAATATTTTAAACAAGCAATAAGAATTATCTGGCAACAAGTGTTCATTTTTAAAACAAAGATTTGTGATTAAAGAACAAAAAGATATGTACATTTTTAATTAAAGTAGGTATTCCAAATTTAAAATTTTATTTTTTTATTTTTAATATTTTTTTTTATCAATTCATCCTAAACAATGTGATAATGTCACTAAGATGCAAGGGGCTAGTGGGAGTGAAAGAGAATGAGAAGATGTTAGAAGGAACCAGAAACACAATTCTAAACAGGAAACAAAGGATAACTCTCTCTTCCTGTAAAAAAAAAAAAAAAAAAAAACTGGGGAAGGAGTGTGAACTGGAAGATACGTTCACCTATCTATTCTTATTGAGGAAAAAAACATAAATAAAATAAAAAATAACATAGTAAATAAAATTTCAGAGTTTAGTTGGAGATGTTAGAAGTATAGAGTTGAAGTAGACTTTAGAAGTAACTGGAAAGCCAATCCTGAACAAAAAACAGAGGATAAACCTATACTCCTGTTCAAAAAACCAGAGAGGAATATGAATTGAATGATAGCCTATTCCTGTTCATTTTTTTTTAATAAAATGTGTCCAGTTTCATTTTTTTTCAAAAGAAAATGTAAATAAATTTTCAATTTAATCTCCAAATCTCAAGAATTAGAGAAAATATTGCCAGTCAGGAATGTAAACAAAATGAATGAGTAAACACTTTTTAAAAAACTTTATTTTAATTTTTTATGGACAAATTTAAAAATTTACATAAATTAATAAAAGTATATATTTGTTTATTCTTCATTTGAAATAAATTATTATTATACCCTAACGTTAAAAAAAAAAAAAAGATTAAAAAGACTTTTAAATATTGTAAAAATTAAAAGAACAAAAAAAAAACATGCAGGTATAAATGATGTAAGTAGTTTCAAATGTGACATTTGTGAACAAACTGCTCGTTTCCCATAACTATTCAGGGATTGATTTTACACTTTATCACTATTGTGAACAGCCCCCCCCTCTAAATCAGTATCTAATCCAGATTTTTTCAATTCTGACAAAGGTTGCAGCATAAGGAAGATCTAAAGAATGATAATCTATGAAAATTACTTCCAAAGATTTATCCCTATTTTTACGAGTGGATCGGTCTATTTAAGAAGTGCCACAAAATAATGATACAATCATTCTATTCTTTCAGTAATGCTTGAAATCATTTTTAACTGCTGACAATCCCTTTTTCTTTATTTGCAATGCATTTCTATGGCAAATCATTCTATAATATGATATATATATATAAACAGCCTTATTCTTTTAGTAATGCTTGAATTCATGTTTGACCACTGACAATGTTTTTTCTCATTAGCAATGCATTTGTATAGTAAATACAAAATAATAATTATACATACAAGTTCTATTTTGTCAGTAATGTTTGTATTCATTCCTGACCACTGAACTCTAAAACTGGAATATTAGTGTATGACAAAGTATGGTGGAGATTAAGGGTTCTTTTGTTAGTTAAAAAACAAACCATTACTATAAATTATAATTATACATATAACAGCTTTATTGTGTCAGTAATGTTTGTATTCCTGACTATTGACCTTTTATATATAATTTTCGATGCACAATATTCAGATTGTCTCTTGAAATTTGATAAGATAAATTTTACATCCAAAATTGCAAAATTTAGCCCTGAATCATTAAAGATTTGTCCTTTTTGCTAGGATATTTTGATTATGAATGTCAAAAGTAATGAAATTTAATGAAATCATTTTATATCTAGTCTTACTGACCCTTGGATTGTTGAGTTGGTAAAACAGCTGAATTGTCGAATTGGTAGAGTACATTGGAATTTCAAAGCAGATGTAGGTTTCAACAGATTGCTGTGTACAGTGGAAAATGTCTGAAAGGATTTGCAAAAGGCAGAGAGCGTTGTGGTTGTATTTGGAGAAAAACTCAAGTTCTGAGGCTTCATGACATTTCTAGTGAGCAGAGCCACACCTACAAAGAGAAAATTGAAATATGAAAAAAATATTAAAATCAATAGCATTAAAACTGTTCCTTTATAAAACATAAGCAATAAACAATTTTGAAAGATTTTCAGAAAAACCCAAACAAAATGAGTAATCAAAATTGCAGCTGTATGTTGCTTTAGAAATGCAATATTCAGATTTTAGCTTTATGTTCCATGCAAACTTGTCAATCATTATGAAAAATTTTGTATTATGTGCACAAAATTAGCTCACACATAGAAACAGGGCTGGTGCATACTACTCCTGAGCCCCTGATTGTGGGGAGGGCACAAGCCTGATTGGGAGCCCTGGGCAGTGCCTTATGACCTTCACTATGTTATCAGCATTTGCTTTTTTTCTACCTACATCTATATATATTAAAAATTATTCTATATATGTTATAAATTATATAACACCTTTTGCTGTCACCTACACATGTTTTAGTGGTCTTGCCCTTAGAATCTTAGAACATTTTAACCATGAGGCTAACTCTATGCTGCTTTCATTTCTCAATTCATTTTTACTAATGAAAATATAATTCCCATCTGCTTCTCTTTTCTCCAATGACATATGTTTTCCTAATTTCCCAAGAAAGAGATAAAGTTGCCATATTTTTGATAGATAAAAAAATAAAGTAAACTCTTGGTGTATCGTTCCAGTTCGTAGTTTCTTTACAGATTTTGATCATTTTGGAATTTTTTTCCATAAATTTTGAATAAAAAGATTTATTTTCAAATTTATTCCTTCATAAAATGGTGAATAATAAACATCACATTGTACTGGGTTTGCATATTTTTATAATCTTGTAAATAAACATTGCTGAGGGAGTCAAAGGTCTATACAGTCATCGTGGTGTCCAAGAAATAGCCATCATGTTGGCACACGTTTTTTTTTTTTTTTTTTGTTGGCACTCCAGTTTGTTCCTGACATTGAACACAAAGAACTTATCCATTTTCAAGAAACTGGACATCTCCAAATCACTGTTCATTTTTATTTCTTGTGCTAAATTAGAAGCTGATGTGTTAATGCACTTGATACATCTGAAAGAGAAATGAGAATACTAAAATTTAGTGCATGATACACCACATTATATTAGCCAGTTTTCCATTTATGGCTGACTGAAGGTGCATTCTCAGATATATAGGTAATACACACCTGTGCGTATGTGTGTGTGTATGTATGTAAAAATTCATATATAAATAAAAATATTTCTGTAAAAAGACAATGTGAATAAAGACAAAAGGAAAACTTTATTTACTGATGGGGTTCTGTTCTTTGATGTACTTTATCAAGACAAATGTAAGAACTTTATTTTGCAACAAGTATTTAAACAGAAGTAAAAATATTGTTAGGTTTTCATTTTCAAAATAAATGTAAGAACACTCATAAATATTCTTCAGGCTAAAAAGGAAAATGAATTTTTGATTGATTTGTTTTTTTGCAGGTTAAGCCAGAAAATATTTTTAGATTGTAAAAATTTTTTTGCAATAATAATCATTTACTGATAAAAGTCCTTCTAAACCCATATGGAGGTGGGGAGAAGAGACGAATTCATATCATTTATTTCCAAGAGGGTGTTTGCGCATGTGACTATAACGAACATGACTGAAATTAGAACTCGGCTCTCCGATTTCCAACTCCGAATCGTTTACTACCCACAAAACAAAGCTTAAAGCACCTGATATTCCCAAGCGGTCACTCATCTAGCTACTGACCAGGCTCAACGTTGCTTAACTTCGGTGATCGTACGAGAACTGGTGTTTCAATTTTTTAAGCCTTCATCAGGAAAAGAAAAAAAATTATTCAAAAAGAAAAAGATCCATGAAAATTCATTGATCAAATTAATAGGGAAGAATAGATGCTAATTTCCACAAATGTTTTTTTTAGACAACAAACACAATTGTTTTACTCACGCACACACACAAAAATACACTCAGTAATAAATTCTTTCCTTTCAAAATACTTTTCTATTGATTTTAGAAGCATTGTAAATTGTAAAAAAATTTTTAAAAAGCAATTTTTAAATGAATTTCTCAAAATTGAATATTTTCTTAACAATTAATTAGTGGCATCATTATTTTTTCAGATGGCACTTTTTCTTCAGAATTTATCAAGAAGTGTGTTGGACACGAAATACAGCTGAATGTAACAGTCATTTGAGAAAAAACTGATGAGGCCACTGGTCAAAACAAAAAGATAAAATCACTTTTACGTTGAACACAATATGAAGAAAAAAAACTGTTTAAAAAAGATGAGATTTTTGCGATAACAATAACCAACGTGAAATGGAATTTAAAAAAAAAAAAAGAAATCTTAAGTGTTACTGCTTTTAAGTTATAAATCTGATAGCGGCTAGATTAGTGGACCATCCAGGTAAACAAGGATTTTTTTATACTTTGACCAGCAACGATGCTAAGTTTGACACAAGGTCACATTAAATGTGGAGCCTGTAGGTGCACATGCAGGTAGTACAAGAAATTACCCAATTCCCTCGACATTTTTCTTTTTAGATGCTTCAGTCATCAGAGACTGACCGTTAAGTACAGTAGGGTGGGGACGACTCCTGGAACTCAACTTGAGTTAAATTTGCGCTTCGACCCCCACCCCCAAAAAAGAGATGAATAAGAAAACTCAGTGAGACTCAGAGTCGGAGCTTTACCTAAGAAGCAGGCAAGATCACATACATTGTCCGCCAGATTAGCTTATTAGCCATATCGCTACAGTAGTCGTTCAAGTGGTTATCTCGTAATAAATAGTTATTTGTTGGACTTTTTGTTTGTTTGCTTCGACTTACCTCGCCAACAAATCCTCAAAGACGCCATCACAGAAACAAAAATGACCTTTTTTGCTAAAGGGAGATAACTCGATTAATCACTTCCGGTCTTCCATGTAAACCGCTTCCTGTCGGTAACTCTGGCTGTAGCGATGTGGAAATATACTCAAGGAGTCCCTGCACAATTAAGGGTACGTTTAGATTCTATAATTCTAAGCACAGTCCTGTAGGTTTTTCCTAAAAGAATTATTTCTGTTTAATCCTTGGACATTCATTCCGTCCTGGTTGATGGATTTTGTCTTTAAAGTATAAGTATTTTAATTGTCACGTATTTAAACTTCGACCTTCATTGCAACATATCAAATCGACCCGGGATCACCTCTTTCGCTGCAAAGACTTTTTTTTTACTTTTAAAATACATTTTTTCCCCTTTTGGCAATTAATTATATAAATTTTATATATTTGGCTGTTTATTTGTGATTTGTTTATTATTTTGGGGACATCAAACTGGTTTTATTAACTTATCTATTTATGAAATATTAATAAATTAAAAATAGTTACAACTAGAAGTGAAAGAAATGTTTTAGTTGCGATATCGAAATGTTTTTTTCTTAGTGATTTTATGCGATAATCTGACTTTATAATATTTTTGTAAGAAAAAAATATTTTAGAATAATTAATAAAACGAATTGGTTATTGAAATGTGTATTTTTTATTAAAAAAAAATATGAAAGTCTTTAGGGAACACGCACGTTTTTTCCTAAATAAATTTACGCAGATTTCCAAAATATTTGAATATTTCTTTTAATGAAACGACTCTGAATTAAAAATAATCTTTCTTAAAAACTTTAATTTGATAAAAGATCATTGTTGTAAAATGTAAAGATGTTTTTCTTTTAATTTTCGTTTTCCTCTCGAATCTACGTGATATTTTTCTTCAAAAATGTGTTTTTTTTTTAGTTTTAAGAAAAACAAAAACGTAGATTGTTTTTTGCTTTTATTTAATCTTTTTTATTATAAAACTCCTTTTCCGAAATATTTTTTGTTTCATTTTTCTCAGCATTTTTGTTATGTATCGACAACTGTTTTCTGGATATTTATTTTTTTCGAGTATTAAGGATCCGAACTTAAATATCCAAAAATAATGTAGAAAATACTTTATTTCTTGGCTAAATAATATAAATATTCTTCTAATTTAAATAATAAAATACTTAGATTCGTATTCTCGATGTTTCATTCTAGCTTAACTTTCCCTTACAACTATTTTTTTTATCGGCTTAATAAACTAAAGGTGACATTTAACAAGTCGGTAGTTCTAATAAATGAATCTTTTCTTTTCCATTTACGATACTCGACCATTTCTCTACATAAAAAAAAGTTAATGTTTTCCAGGGTTTGATGTCTCAAATAATAATGTATTTTTTCATGCATGTTTTATTTGTCTCCAGCCCCGATAAACAGTTTACCTCAAAGACGGGTGGAACCTTTTTTAAGTTACCCTTGACTGGTAGATTACATGTTAAAAACTTAAAATTTTAAGTTTCTCAAACATTTTTTTAATTTAAATTTATTTTTATGATAAAACTTAGAAAGAAAAAACAAACAAACCAACCTTCTTTCCACCAAAGACACAAATTAGCATTGAAAAAAAAATGTTGAAAAAATGATTAATTACATTTTTGCCCCATCCGCCTTTTAATGAATTGAAATTGAAATCCTAATAATATTCTTGGGTTTATTTTGATTTCTACTTGGTGTGTGAAAAATGGTAGCAATTTTCCTCTGGGGCCGCTAATCAGAGTTCGAATCCAGATGTACCCGGTGCTTCCCCACTCTAACATTTAAATCTTTCAAGTTTTCTTTTCAGTATTTGTGTAAAAAAAAAAAAAAAAAAAAAATGTTTGCAAAACCTGTGATGTAATATTATTCAGTAATAATATCTGTATTCTTATATGGATTCTTTCTTCTTTTTTTTTTTTTTTTTTTTGGGATCGAGTTACCTTTCGTCTGAGGAATAATTCAGTTATCTCTTCTTTGAGAATGAAATTCTGTCAATTAGAACTAAAAACAGAATTGCTTTGTTTTGTTGAAGGATTTTTTCGGTCTTTGTCATAAATTGATTTATATTATTTTTTTTAAAATTTGGTTATTTATAGTTTTTTAGTCAAACAAAAAAAGTGTAGTAATTTAGAAATGAAGTTGTTTTTTTTTTTCTTTGAGAGAGAAAAAATGCAAACCCAAAACTACTTTTTCTTTACACTTTATTTTTCTACCTAAAGCAGAGAAAATAAACAGATATTAAGCACCAGGAATGGAACTTTCAACAAATAATTGACGTGCAAAAAAAGATTCTGGAATTTAGTTTGAATATTTTCATTCTTCTTGTAAAATGTAAATATTTAAAATTTCTAACTGGAGCTTGAACATGGTTTGAGCATTTTGTTTTTCCTGTCGGTAACTGTTCTATGCAATCAGGATACCCATAGGTCGAGCCTAGCACAATACCGAATAGGAAGTTTGTGTAGCATGTCTCACTCCAGATCATGCCAGTTTATACTTTGCGCTTGGTGTGAGTTCAAAGAAGCCAGGTGCATTGACAGGTTGGCCTGAAAAATAACTCTCCAGCCATCAAGTGCAGATTTTTGCACCACACAGGATGTCAATGTCTATCTCTATGAATAGACATGTGATAAACATGCATAAGAAAGAACTGTGTCTTGCAGATATGTAAACACCAACCCCAGATAGGTGCAATATCTCAGTCCAAGAGAGATAGATATCACACACAAGAAGAGTGTAAAGTTCACATTTGGAGAATGCTCAAAAGCCCCACACACCCATTGACATTGGTAATTGATGATATCAGGAGTTAAATGTAATAATGTATGAGTGACTCAGTCCTTTTGTTTTCGTTAACCTGCGCTATGATAATATTACAATACATTTGTCTTCCAACTTAGAGGGACTGTCTACATTTAAGTCAGTTTTTACTACCTACCAGTTACTGGTAGTAGTTATAAAGCCTACTCACCTACTTCATTCAGTGGTCCACTAAGCAGGCTTTATACCCTGATAAGCCAAAACAGGCTGGTGCAAGGGTCTTTTGCCCCTGCCTTCAATAATATGGGGGCCCTACTCTACTACATCACAATTTTCATAAGCTAGTATTCATATACAAATTTTACTGTAACCTAATTATGTATAATAATGAATCGTATGCAATATAGGTGAACAATTCAACTACAAAAATTGAAAAATATAATGTATCTAAATACAAATTAGAGACATGTCATAATATCTCATTCCACCTTAAATCAACAATGTTTTGCATAAATTTTTAACATTAAATAGAAATTTTTCTTGTTAAAAAGTTGAATAATTTTAATAGATTCAACATTATGGATGAATTTTATATAGTGTTATTTTTTTTTTTGACTTTGCATGCACAAAACAAATTCATGGATTTTGACCCTCCCCCCTCTGAATGATGTCAAAAATTAACAAAAATTTTACATCCTTTAATACTAATAGTCAATTGTGCTTAGGTTAATTTGTGACCTATATAAATTTAGGTAGAAAAAAAACAAAACAAATGTTGATAAGATAGTCACAAAGCACTGCTTGGGGACCTCTGGTCAGGGTGTTCAGGACTTGTATGCACCAGCCCCGAGCCAAAACATTCTGACCATCCTAGGGTATTGCTCATCTATATGATTATAATCCCCAGCATTGCTCTCATTTTGTCAATCTGACATTCACTCTCACTGTATGAAATTGCGTGTAGTTTATCTGGATCAACAAACACCTGATGAAGGCCAGTGGGCCCTATAACTGAAACATGATAATAACAAAGATGAGGACAATAGTCTGTGTGTAAATAATGATAAGCCCTCATCTCAGAAATGACGATAAATTAATAGTGAAATTTATGCTTTAAAATAGGATAACATGAACATAAGTTAAATAATAGTTTATTCCAAAATAAGCATAAAATTAAAAAAAAAAAATCTGCAATTATTTCTGCACTGGCCTAATAATATCAACTTGACATGATTTACCAGTTAATTTTCATTAATTAAAATTCACTGTTATTATTTTCTCGGCATTAAAGTTCTGTCAGAAACAGGACTGTGGAGTCAGAGTTGATAAAAGTAAACTGACTCTTACTCCAGTTGAATTTACACTTTATGTAAAAAGTCTTAGTTTATAGAATTTTTTGGTCATTAATTTTAACCCATCCAAAAAAAAAAATACCCATATGTAGTGCTATGGCCTACTTTTTATTACCTGAATATAGGTCTGTGTAGTTGGAGTCAGAAGCAATTAAGGGGTCACTGGAGTCAGAGTCGGTATAATTTTACAGACTCCCACTCCAGTTGAATTTACACTTTATGTAAAAATTCTTACATCATAGAATTTTTCTTTTCATTGATATTTCTTCTACTGTATTTTTACTATTTCCTTTAAATAAATTCATCTGAACTTCTTTTTTAATGTCATTTTATTTTTTGTAGTTATTTTGCGTTTGCAAAACTACATGTAAAAAAAAATCTTACATTATAGAATTTTTATTTTTATGTTTTTTACATCCTGTAAAAGATTATATTTCAACTTCTGTTATAAAGTAGTTTTATTTTTGTTCTGTACTTATTTCTTATTTGCAAAGATATATGCAAGTAAAAATCCATGGGTAAGTAATCTAAGTGAATCCTAATAATATAAAATATTAAAAATGATCCACAGAAGAGAGCTCAATGTATTTATTACAGAGCATATATAGATAAATTACATTAAGAATGAAAATTCAATACCCCATTTGTATGGCCATTTCACTCCCAAGGAAAAAAATTCTCTTCCGGCACTTGTCAACACTAAAAGGTTTGATAAAATAAAAAAATAATCAAATTATTTTTTTTATTTTATCAAACTGGCCATACAAATGGGGTATTGAATTTTCATTTTTATGCAATTTATCTAATATGTATATAAGTCTTACATTATAGCATTTTTATTTTTATTGTTATTTCTTCTATATCCTTTCAAAGATTTGTCTTTAACTCTGTTAGAAAATATTGAAGACTGAATAAGTATGATATAAAAGCCACAATATCTTTATTCTTTGATATAAACCAGTTCTAATGATATAGACCTACTCAAGTTAAAAGCTTATGCATAGTCTTTATGAGATTTGTAGGCCATAATCACTGAATTACATAAAGAGGAGTTGAAGGTTTTGTGTTCCAACTCCACAGCTCTGATCAGGAAAATCATTTTCTCAAGCCTCCAACCCACTATTCTTCCATCCATTACACAAGCTCAACAGATAGTTGATTCTTGACAAATTCCCCCTTTACAAAATATGTCAATGAAACCTGATCTACAAAATGATTTCTTACAAAGAATACATACTCTACTCATACGAACCTATCCAAAAATTGTTGTTAGCATGAAATAATCCTTTTGAGATTGATATACTGTTAAACTAAATAAACCAAACCAGACCAAACTTTATTTTTTCAATGTGATTAGTTGGTCTGAAACCAATTCGGGCTTATGGTCATGTCTTGTGAAACACCAGTTCTCATACAATCACTGGAATTAAGCAACATTGAACCTGGTCAATACCTAGATGGGTGACCACTTGGGAATACCACAGGTGGTGTAATGGATAATGACTGGCAATTGGAAATCAGAGCATCAATTTCCAATTCCAGTCAGGCCCACTATATTCACTTATGTGCAAATACTCTTGAGAAAGGCATGAATCCATCTCTTCTCATCCTAGTTATTGGACTTGTATCAGTAAAATCATTATTTGCAAAAAATTTGTAAAATCTAAAAAATATTTTGGGGCTTTAAATTACCTGCAAAGGTTTGATAAGCTATAAAAAATAGCAGCAATATGTTTTTTTTTTTTTTAAACATTTTTTAGCTAAAATTTCTTGGAAGAAAAAACTGCTATGTTAAGTACATTTTCTTACTCTTGTCAAATTATTATTATTATTTTTTTTTTTTTTTTTTTTTTTGAATATAGGCTTTGCTTTTTTTCTTTTTTTTTTTTTGTTATTTTAATTTAAAACTTAGTGACATTGCCCCACTTTCAGTAACCCATGGTTGTGACAACAATGCAGGTTGCAAGGACGCTATTGAGGGATGTGGAATGATATAGAAAAACAAAATAGTGCAATTAAATTTGAACCTTTTGATGTTGATAAATTGAGATTCTTGAAAAAGAAAATAATTGTGAATATTAAAGCAGGAATAAATCTATGGAAATGGCTGACATATTCTGTTCATGTCTAATACTTACCCACCAAGATGCTTGGGCATGATACAATTGCAGTATCATTTTTTTTATTACTACTGTTTTCAATGTACACTTTCGACATTTGCATGAAGTCTTACCTTTCACTTTCTTTGATCAACATAAGAAGTAGTGAGATTTATTGGTTATTAAATAAAAGTAACATTTATTGGATAAAATTAAAAGAAACACTGAAATTATGTTTCTATCTTGAAGGTCAAGCGAAAAAAAAGTTTTCATGATTGGAGCTCCAAAACTTTTGGAAAGACTGAATTAAAATACCTTGTGCAAATGTTCCATACATTTAGCTAGAGCAACTGAATCTTGCAAGGGAGAAATTCTGCTGAATATAAGGAATGGTATGACCCAGGATTGAGTACATTCCAGAGCTGTCTGTCGTCATGTTTATTGGGCGTGGCTTGTGTGGGAACTCGTATATTAAGAAGTAGAAAAATTTATTTCTATGAAAAATCTTGACTAAAATTAAGTGATCTTCAAATGGCTTAAAATTAGGATTGGCATCAATTATTTAGGTTTCGGTGTCATTATGTGCTAGAATAGAGTTTATTTAGTAAAAAACACAGATTAGCATGTCTGTGTTGCGGGTGTTGGAAATAAGCAGAAAGGCCTAAGGTGTCTTTATGCTTCTCATACAAATGACTCACTGCATGGAAACTGAATCTAAATCTATCAGGCAGCAGGCTATTAATCTCTGTGGAGTAACAAGCCTGCTTGCAAAAGGCACTTGACATAATCATTTGAATCATGTTGGTTGGTGCTTTGAAATCCAAAGACAGCAGTTTGTGTTGGTCAATGGCTCACGTTGTCCGGCCATTTTGATGCAGCTGTACAGTTATTACTAAGAGGATTCTAGCCAGTCTATGTTTACACATATTAACAATCTGTGGGCACCTCAATGTGTTGTAATGCTAGAACAATTAAATCTGAGTAGTGAGTTCAATCCTCACTGAGTGCCCCCCCCACACTTTTGACCTTGTATTACATCTAAGCAATGCGTAGAAAATCACCATATTGACAACCTGTATCCTCTCTCTCTCTCTCATGGTGTCTGTAAAGGAAAAGGAAAGAAGGCTTTTCCTTTTTTCTGTACCTTTTTCCTTTCCAGACACCATTGCCATTTATTCTATCCCCCCCTTTTCATTTTGAGAGGTAAAGGGCAGCAGCTCTAAGCTTTAAGTTAATTATTGAATAACCTCTGTTCTTTCTTAATTACTTTGGTCAGCTATTTTCATTCAGTTCTTAGTAGTATAAATAATTGCTATTCAGGTCACCCATTGAACTTAAACTGAAGTGCCAAAACATTAGAGACAGCTATCTGATAACATGGAATTCCTCCTTTTATCTGAATAATGGTGGCTCTTTGACGTTCAATTGAATCTATGAGGGTCTGGTTTTGGATCATGCATATAGCACTCCAGACACATTCTGTCCATAATTGAATCATGTTTATTGGATGTAGCAGCAGGAAATTCAGTGAGGTCAACAATCTGTCCCAGACATGAAATTCGAATCTAGTGAGCATGGAGGACTATTTTCAGGTTACCTGCCAATGATAGGGACTTGTGTAACCTTGCTGGAATAAACTGTTATCACCATTCTATATAAAGGAGGTTACAAATGGTCTACAACAAATGTCCCAACTGTCAAGAGAGACTCCTATTTCACTTGCTGCACTTTGAACTCCGACAAACACACCTTGCCTCATTAAACCCCACCCCCCCACTGACTTGCATAACATTCTACTGACAGGCTAGATCCATAATCTCATCGTCACCTCTGACTCTCTCCTTAAAAAAAAACTAGAAACCTAACTTGTCTGACAAGGTGACATGGTTTAATTGTCTGAAGATTGCTTTTAAGCATGAAGCAGTCTGTCAACACCCAGTGGCGACAGTCTGTTTCATGTGTTTTTTTTCTATGTTCACTTTTATATTTACATATGTTCTATCCCTGATATTGACCACTTTAACCCATAAATTTAGCATACCTTGAAATATATATATATATATATATATATATATATATATATATATATATGTGTGTGTGTGAAAATATATAGAAAATAGGAAAGAACTTTAGGTAAATAATCCAAAGTTCTTTAGTAGTATTTTGTTATTATTTTAAAAAACAGTGCTCGATACAAAAAAGTAGAGCCTAAATATAATTATTTATTTAAAAATGTGATTCCATGCAACATAAGAGTTCTCATGTTTCAAAACAAGAGCGAAAAAATATATCATATATATATATAATATAATTATTTGAATTAAAAGTACCAAGCTCTGTTCCATCTTCAAGCAAAATTTTTTTCGGACCCCTTAAAAATGAGGGCACTGCAGTAGTTTTTTTTTAGAATTTGCAAAATTCATGTTTTTTTTATTTGTAAAATCAAAAAGTAATATTAACATAAAATCTTTAAAAATAAACAAAAGCTCTAAAATCATGCAGTATTGATTCCTAGACCCTCTCTCTCTCATATATATATATATATATATATATATATATATATAAGAGAGAGATGAGCTTAGCCTAAGATAAGGACAGGCAAAAATTACCCTGGCACACCCCTTAAAAATGAGGGCACCGTGCCAATGACTAAGGGTACTGCAGTATTTTTTTTAGAATTTGCAAAATTTGTTTTTTATTTGTAAAAAGTAATATTAACATAAAATCTTTAAAAAAATTGATAAAAATAAACAAAAAGCTTTAAAATTAAATATTTTTATTGACAAATAACAGATTCTGATGATGACTAGAATTATTAGCAATGACACATTGCAGTGGAATATTTTCAAAAAAGAAATCAAACCCTTCAACATTATTAGCTTAGAATATTTTGTGGAAAGAATGAGATTGTTGTATTACTGTTTAAAAATATAAAGTTTTTCAGCATAAAATCAAAATAACTACTGAAACAATATGTACAGTAAAATGTCAAACAAAAACAAAACACTCCTTTACTTTCTGACATGAATTAGTATTTTTCTTATAGATAAAAATATTTTCATGACTAATTTTTGTTGCCTAGCATTTAGAAGAATGCTAGGCAACAAAAATTAGTCCTCTATTTAGACAATTTGTCAGAATTGAAAAACATTAATTTTCTATTATTTTAGATGGGGGTCCTTTTTACAATATAGATACAACAGCAAACTGATCCCTGACTTTTTGATGTATATGTAGTTTTCTTTTCTTTTTTGAGAGGACCAGTCTATTTAAGTATTGCTCTTTAAAAATGAAATGTATTATTACTATACAATGTGTGTGTATATACATATAATGTTTATTTCATTTCTGGTAGATATAAATGTTGCAAGATTGACATAAACTAGCAATATTTTTTTTTTTTTTTTTAATGTTGAAGGCATTAAATATGGGCATGCAGCATATTGCCATGGTTTAAAATCATCCATATATATATATGTGAACATTGAAGTCAGCACTCAGGCGACAGGCTGTTTCATGCTGGATGCAATCGTCAGGCTGCCTGACGATTGCATCTAGCATGAAACAGCCTGTCGCTTTTGAGTGTTGACTTCAATGTTCACTTTTATATTTACATATGCTCTTTGATGTTGAGCACTTTATCACATAAATATAGCACACCTTAAAACTATATTTATTCATATATATATATATATATATATATATATATATATATATATATATATATATAGTGGGGGGCGAATAAATATTGGTACACTATGAAATTTTTTAATTAACATAGTTATAACTTATGAAAAAACTTAAAATCCATAAAATATTTCTCCACCAATGCTGCAATAAGCAAAAAACAATTAGAAAACTTTGTTATAATTAAATTATGTTATTTATAAAATTTTGGGGTGAAAAAGTATTCATACAAATATCTTTATGTTTTTAATATCAAAAATTACCTTTATTTACATAATTCTTTGTATGATTTTGCTAGATTCTTCCAGTTATCTTATTACTGGAACAATCTAGAACATTATGCAAATCATTTCTTATATAAGGTCACACAAATCATACATAATAATTATCATCATGAGGAAAGGCTAAGAACTATCAAATTTGCAAAAAGAACTGATCATCAAACATTGGAAGGAAGGCAAAAGCTATAGGAAAATAGCAGACCTTCTAAATATACCACTTACTGCTATTAGTTCCATTATTGGTAAATATAAAAAGGTGAAAACTGTTGAGAACAAATCAGGATCTAGTGTACCAAGCAAGATTTCTCCCAGATCAATGATAAGAATTCAGCACAAAATTCAAGAAAATCCAATGATTACTCTGAGAGAAATACAGGAAGAATTAAAAGCATCAGGTATTATTGTTACAAAGTGAACAGCAAGCAATGAACTTGATAGAAGTCAACTAAGATTGCATTTGGGTAATTTGGAGATAATAAATGGTAGAATGAATTCAAAAATATACCAAGATGTTTTGGACTCTAATTTATTTGGGTCAGTAAATAAAGCTTGGACTCCTAAATGAATGGGATTTGCAACACAATAATGACCCAAAACATCCGGCTAAATCTACAAAAAAATAGCTTATTGAAAACAATATCAATACACTTGAATGGCCATCACAGTCTCCAGACATGAAACCAATAGAGAATTTGTGGCGTTCATTAAAAATTCAAGTTAATAAAAGAGCTCTGAAAAACATCCTGGACTTAAAGAGATTACACAAAGAAGAATGGAGTAAAATACCAATGGAAACTTTTAAATCATTGATTAAAAGCTACAGAAAGAGACTGAGTGCTGTTGAATTGAGTAAAGGATATGCTACAAAGTATTAAATAGATATTATAAACATTTAAAGAATAAAAGAAGAAGAGAGAAAGAAAAAACAGAAAAAGAAAAAAGTAAGTGAGAAGAATCAAAAGAAAGTTTAAATTTTTAAGCTCCTATTTTATTTCTTCATATCTCTGAGTTGACAATGCCTACAAGTAAGTCTTGTGGGTTGAAATAGCTATTCGAATGAGGTAACTTTGGATTTTTATTCTATGTTTTATATATATATATATATATATATATATATATATATATAATATCTGCATTATTTGCACAACACCAAGTTTAATGCTAAAGCAATTTTCAAGTGCTTGAATTATATTTATTTTTATACTTATTTATATTTTGGGTTGACATTTTTTTTTTTTTTTTTTAAGATTTTCTGAATCATGTGAGATATATTATTCTTGAGATGAAATATTGGAGTTAAAATATTTAAATAACTCTGTTACTTAACATTGAGCACTTTTTCTTACACTAGAGTATATATATTTGTATACAATTGCATCCTCATATACCTAACTATATTTACCCATTTGGTTATATATATATAGTGTTTGTAAGACTTCATAGAGTTCATAAATCCTACTTTGCCTTGGCAGGGGGCTGAGAAGAGTGCCCAGATATTATATTTTGATCATAGGCAGAATTGTCAATTCATATGTATATAAACCTGTCATTTTTGACAGTATGCTAGTATAAGACTATTAAAGAAGTGCTGACTTGATAATAAGGGACCATTATGTGTATTTTTAGGGTTAATACTTAAAATTATGACAATTATTTAACATGTGATGACCTGAGAATAACAAGCTCTCAGTCTTGAACTTTGAATGAATATATTTTGATGGATTTGACACAGAGATTTACTGAAGTGTGTAATTTTTTAAAATGTCTATCAAGAAAACTACAGTCTGCAACAACAATTATTTACAATAAATTTCAAACAAGCAAAATCTGTTTTTTATTTTGTTTTTTATATTTTATAAATACCATTTTTCCTGAATATTATTTACATTATTTGGACTATTGTCCTCATCTTTATCGCCATATTTATTACAACGTTTCGGCTGTTGTACGCTCCGACCTTCTTCAGGTGGTTGGAATGTCGAACTGAACCCTTTATTTTACTCATGGGGGTAGACTGTTCTAGTTCTAAGTGTCATGTCTAATGGATGTCAGTTATCAGTTATCACCTGTTAATTTACCTCTCAAAGTTCTCCACTGCCTTAACCGGGTATTGAACTCGTACTCTTTGGGTCCTGTCACTGGATCTAACCAACGCCTTTATTCACTGTGCCACTGACACAGTGGATAAATGCATTGGTTAGATCCACTTTATCCACTGTGCATTGAAAAAATTTTGTAATTTCCTGTTGTGGAATATCAGTTTTGAGCCCTGCAATCCTGAGGGATGCAATACTTGATCCAGTAGATTAATCTTTTAAATGCCTTCATTTGATTTTACTCTTCAGTTATATATGCAAAAATTAACTACAAGGACTGATTCTGTTAATGCTTTACTTTTAACAAAAAGAGTAATAAAAAAAAGGAAAACATTTCTCTTTTTTTTTTTTTTTTTTTTTTAAATTGATTTTTAATTCTTGAGCATGAAATAAAAAACTTTGTTTATTTGGCCAATTTTGATACATCCATGTATGTGCCAAAAAAGAATAGACAATACACAAGATAAACATTTCATATTTGTACAAGAAGGTATTAACAAGTTCTCAGACTGACCCACTTTTTGAAATTTTTTTTTATACTAATTGTCCACACTATACAAGGCCCAAGAGCCACACAAGGTAGAGGGTTATTGAATAAGGTTGCATGAGTGTAAGAGCAGGCAAAAAGTGCAGTTTGTGAAGATATATATCAGGTGCCCAAAAAAGTTTTTGTCAATTTTTATAAAAGAAATTAAAGATGTATATTTAAAGTCTTAAATGTATTTATTCATCAAAATATGAACCATCTCATTCTATGATCTGCTCCCAATGGTTCTGTAGAAAAATCACGTGGTAGAGATAAACATTCAGTTGTGGAGCAAGCTAAGTGAATAATAATCCAACCTTTAGAAAGAGAGCTATTTATGTTGCCAGGAGCATCTCATTGTGCTAAAGTGGGATAGTCCATTGCTTGGGCTGTGATTGGCTGCTGGTACCTGAGTGGAGGTATTTCTATATAAATACCAGCTTGATTCATCAGTTAGTTTGCAGGGTTTGTATTAAGTTACAACCTGCTTTATTTTTGTCTGCCAGCTGGATGCTAGCTGGGACCTTTACGCCAGTAACTGCTGTTTATTATTGTTATTCTACATCTCCTTCCCCCCCATCGCGTGTGGGTAGTGGCCTTTGAGGAGGGATGAGTTCTTTTAAACCTGGCTGGTTGTGCGGAAGTAGTCTGGACAATGCCCGAGGGGTTTTTGTCCGTGTTATTGTAGACGACTGAGCAGTGTTCGATGTTATTCCAGCGTCGAATGTTTGTGGCACTGGTGTAGAGGTCTCAGGTAAGGCACTAGGTCTGGGAACTGGAATTGTAGGTGTATCCAGTTTTCTGAGGAATCGGCGATTTCGTAAGGTAATTCTACCTGATCCATCAACTCTGATACGGTATTGGTAACTGAGTAATGCCATTTTTGTAAAATCTTTATTTTTACTTTGGAAAAAGTTATGCACTTCCATTTTCAAGTCATCTGCATTATTAAATGTCCTGTTCTTCATAATGATTATCTAAGCCTAAAAACAAGTGAAAATCTTTTAGGAAGAGGTCTGGTGAATACGGTGGATGAAGCATAACCTCCCACTTTTGCTCTGCTATCTTGGCAAGGGTCATTTTTGCAATGTGTAGATGAGCATTGTCCTGGAGAAACAAAACTTGTTTTCTGTTTACTACTGTAGGCTGTTTCTTCAACAAATTTTCCTGAACTCGTTCAAGTTGCTTGCGATATTTGTTAGCAGTAATGGTTTCATCCATTTTTAGAAACTCATAGTGAATTATTCCTTGACATGTTGACTAAACACATAGCAAAAGTTTTTTTTTTTTGAATAGTGGTGCCATTGAAGTTTGTGGCAAAGGATCACCCAGTGATAACCAATGATGTTTCCTCTTAGAGTTTGTATACATGATCCACTTTTCATCACATGTCATAATTCGATCAAAAATGGGTTCTTTTGTTAGTCTACTGCAATGAGAAGAGCATATGGTAAGCCTCTGCAGTTTGTTTGCTGGTGTTAAGTCATATGGTACCCATTTGCATAATTTCCATTTCTTCCCCAGCTGGTACAAATGCAGTCTTATAGTTTCATCGCTTAGATTAAACCTCAAAGCTAGTTCATGACATGTTAAACCTGGATTCTATAGCTGCCTTTAAATGCTCATTTTTTAGGGATATTGGTCGTCCCGCTTGAGATTCATCTTCAAGGGTTTCATTGCCACAATGAAACTTCTGAAACCAATTACTTGCAGTTTGTTCACTTACTGCATCTTTGCCAAAGCTTATGAGAAGCACATGTTGCACTTGTACCAAGTTTAAACTCATAAAACAGACAAGCATGAATTACCAATTTTTTATCAGTCATTTTGAGGGCTCTGAAATAAGAAATAAAATGATATTAGTTATGTAATAAAATAATAACTGAATCATTCAACAATGTACTTGTCAATACAAGTTGCTTCCTGTATACTTATACTTGTAAGTAACTAAACATCTGGGCCAGAAATGAGTTAACAAAAATTGGAAAAAACTTTTTTGGGCACCTGATAGAAAAGATAAGCATTAACTGTAAACTTGAAGAGGTTAAGATTGTAGCAATCAGGAAAGTGTCCTCCTGGGAGTTTGTTCAACAAAATAGCTGCCCAAATGAAATTTCCTTACAAATGGAATATGAAGAAAATAGGGATGATTTGTCCCAGTGTATGTAGCATAGCGGGTCTTAGTTGTAAAGATCAGAGCTTGTGGAGCTCAGGAATGGTGATCATTAGAAGATTTTTACCATGGAAAATGATGAGTAAAGAGAGGCTTGCAACATTTCATCTGTGGGATAGGGGTTGTAGAGTGAAAAATAATTCATCACCCAAAAGGTGGTCTAGATTCTTCTGAACTCTATCAAGCCTAGAAATTAATGACTATACATTAGTTACCTCCAAAAAAAGTGATACCTAAGGGTTTAAAATGAAAAATCTTTCTTGAAGCTTTTATTTTAGTTTAATTTCAAGCTAATATCAGGTCATCCCATAAGTTCTGTCTGAAATTTTTACTTTTTGTTAAAATGAACGAAATTTAAAGAGTATTTTATAATGTCTAATGGTGCTGAACATTATTTTTATGTTTAGATGCATTTAAACTGATCAAAGTTTATTTCAGAGAACAATAAAATTAAATTTTGTTTGATTAAACCCCTGCTAACATGGAAGTAGCCAAGAATCATTTGAGGCACATAATGCTTTATGAGTTCAAGAAAGGAAACTCAGCAGCCGAAGCGGCTAGAAACATTCACTCAGTTTATGGAGAGGAATGTGTGAATGAAAGAACTTGCAGAAGATGGTTTGCAAAATTCAGAGGTGGAGATTTCACCCTTGAAGATGAAGATCAAGCCGGACGTCCAGTTGAGTTTGATGAAAAGCTTCTTGAAGCAGCCCTTAAAGAAAATCCCGCTTTACCAGTTGAGGAATTGGCAGTGGTTCTCAGTTCAAACCATACAACTGTTCATCGTCATCTTCAACAACTTGGAAAAGTTCCTAAAAGTGCCTCATGAATTGTCTGAAAACAACCTCAAATCCCGAGTTGACATCTGCTCTTCTCTCCATTTTTGCCAACTTGTTTTATCTTTTTTTGGATAGACTTGTGACTGGCGACGAAAAATGAATCTTTTATCGAAATGTTAAGCGTCGTAGATATTGGCTTGGTAAAGGGGAAGGGCCACAGCCACAATCGAGAAGAGAACTTCATGGACAAAAAGTTCTTCTTTCAATCTGGTGGGGTCGCCAAGGAATAATCCACTTTGAATTCTTACCACCTAATGCAACAATTAATGGTCAAATATACTGTCAGCAATTAGAGCGTTTGAACCAAGTTTTGGGGAAAAAAGACCTGCTCTAGTGAATTGAAAAGAGGTGATGTTTCATCAGGACAATGCACGACCCGATACAGCAAGAATCATGTCACAAAAGATTGAAGAACTTGGTTGGGAGAAAATTCCTCATCCACCTTATTCTCCCGATCTTGCTCCTTCAGACTACCATTTGTTTCGTAGCTTACAGAATCATTTGGAAGAAACAGCTTTTGTAACACAGGAAGAGGTTAAAACTGACATTTGTGAGTTCTTTGAATCAAAGCCAAAAGAATTTTACAGTAATGAAATTAGTAAGCTTGTTAATAGATGGAAAGAAGTCATAGATAATCAGGAAAAATACATTGTTGATTGAATCTGTAATTAAATGTAACATTTGGTCACATGTTTTCTTTATTCAAAATTCGAACAGAACTTATGGGATGACCTGATAGATTACATTTAATATTTCCAATTAGCAAAATACTTTAAATTTAAATTGGTTGGAATGAGTCTTTTATTTTTTTTATTTTTTAGCCATATTTACAATTTTCTCAGCACAATGTAATTCTCTTTAGTAAAATAAATCTTTAAAAAATAAAATATACTTTTCTGAAATTTAGTTTCAAGAAGATTAACTGACTTAAAGTTTAATTAATCTGATTTGAAATAAATATTACTTTTAGTTTAAAATGTTGCAGAAAAGTGTTTTTTTTAACACTGAGGTAGGCATTTGTAAGAGGTATTGACAGTTCCATTGATAGCCTGATGTTTGGGAAAGTTAACCAATATTTTCTACGGGAAAAATAGCTGTAAAAATTACTTGATGAATATAATGTGAGCACTTTTTTATATAAGTTTTTAACTACCCAGTAATCTTTAAAATGTAGGAGATTATTCATAATTAATCAAATGTTTTATTGAATTTTAGATACTTTGGCCTTCAAATTTGTTATAGTTACTGATCTTATTTTCTGATAATGTTGTGTATAGATGTCTGTATTCGCAAAAATTGTCATGTTTATACACACACACAAAAAAATTTAAAATTCTTTTTAAAATTCTGGGGATTACTGAATTGTAAGTTTTTCCATTTATAAATATAATTTTTACTTAATAATACCATTGAACTGGTACAAATTAATACAGATTTAAAACTTTATAAATTATTTTATTCATTATTCAAATGAAAACAGTTCTTGTTAAAATTAATTATTCACTGAAAAAATGTTTTCTTAAGGCAGTAGTGTCAATTATATACCTTATTCATAAAAACAATTAAAAGCTTTTCTCATTAAATAATGTCTTAGTTTTATTGCATTTTTTATTTTGTGATTCAGAGCAGATTTTCTGTCACTGGGAGTCCTGTTTTACAAAAAAAAAAAAAAAATTGACAATGTAAATTCTCCAAGGACTTTTGCTTATAACTAATATAAACATTAGGCTGTTCAAAAATGAATTTCTCAAAATTTCATAAAATTAAATAAGTGAGGGTTAACAGATGAAAAATAAATCTTTACCAAGATTTTCTAAAATATATAAATGTCTTTAAAATAATTTAATTAATTTGTGAATAAGTCCTGAAAGTTTCATTAAAATCTGACAATTTTGATTTTTACAAGAATTTCCAAATCAATGTATTTTCACCACAAAAAGATGCTAAAATTTCCTATATTAATTTATGGTCACCTGCTGATGCAAGAAAAATTTTTAACCAAAATTTTGAAGGTTCTAAAAGGGATTAAAAAATATAATTTGATAATAATAAAAATCCTTTGGTCTTCCCTTAATAATAAGAAAGATTTTGATGATAAAACTTTGTTTTTATTAGGTTTGGTGCATTTTTTCATAATGTCTGCTCATTTTTGGCAAATCTTTGGAGGTGCCTAATATACATCATAATTTGTTTTGGAAGTATAAAAAAAAAAATGGTGTTCTAAGTGTGTTGAATTGTGTGTGTGGGATGTAAAACTACCATGTATGTGTCATAACTCTGGGTTATTTTTCTTGATCAGCTAAAGTTTTTCCACACCCTGTGTGTTTGTGTGTGTGTGTGTGTATATATATATATATATATATATATATACACACACACACACACAATAGTCCCCCGCTATAGTGTGGGCATTGTGGTCCAAGATGGTTGACCTGTGCTGCAAGTGAATTGTGGTAGCTGGGGGTTGGGATGATAATAGGAGGTTGAACACCTACCTGATTTTGGGGCCCTAGTTGCCCTATTTTGGGATATATACTGTAGATAATGGCTCGAAAAGAGCCTTAAAAAATTATACTAATTAATGCCTATGATTCCATAAGAAATTTCAGGTAATTTGCTTTTTAGACCCTGCACTAAGTATCTAATAAAAATTTCCCAAACAGTTATTTTTTATTCTAAATTTACATGCCTAATTTGAAAATAACAAAAATTTTTTAAAAATCTACCATTTTGGAGTTATTGACAATAAAAGTTTGGACTCATTCAGACTCTTTCTAAAAAAAGTGAGTGATATTGAGGGTACAAGAGCAAAATCTTGGGGTCTACCATCCGTCCATGCTACACTGTTTTGCCTAATAGCAGTAGATTACTATATATATATATAATATGTATGTCTGGTTCAAACACCTTTCCTGTCTTTTGAACAGGAGTAGGGGTTTATTCCTTATTTCCTGTTTCTTCTAAAGTCCTTTCAGTATCTTTTACTCTCTGTTGCCCCCTTGTGTCTTAGTGGCATTATCATCTTGTTTGGGATGAATTGATTAAAACTTTATATATATTTAATCTACAGACTATTTCACTGTATCACAGCTCTTCAGTGTCGCTAGACGTCTGATTGCTTCAAGTCAGGATTGAAACTCAACCGATTTAGCATCAGTCAGAGATCTTACCCCTAAGTCATCAGTGCATGGCAGAGAGAAGGGAAATTTTACCGTTTTTCCTACATGAAATACACTAGTGCCTAAGAGAACTCAATTCGTACTTGAAGAGTAATGCATTCATAGCAGATTTCGAACAGTAAATCCATAAATTTGAACACAGTACTTATCACCTTATTTGAAAATTGGAAAAATACAATAAAATATTAAATAAACCTTGTTGATTCTTTTAAATTAAACATATTTGGATGAATACTTGCTGCCTAAATATCAAAATATTGTGTGTATATATATATAAGTTTGTATAACAGCTGCTTCAACAAAGTAGTGCATCCAACTAAGCTCTCATTACATGATGAGCCTTGGTTCAAATGTGGTATCTAGGCCACGGTAACATCACCCCCCCCATACCATGCAATACCACAAGGCTTCCTGTCACATTGCAGAGATATGCCAGAAGCCTATCTCCTTTTTGATAATTCTCCCATCAAAGAACAAGATGAAAATGAAAAATTGTTTTTTTATATAATTATTTTTGATACATTTTATTAATTGGTCCCAACTTGCCTGTAGTTTCTGTTCTTTTTAAATTTTTAAAAGAAAAACTAAACATTGTATTTTGCATATTTTTATTTTTGATTTCAGTGCGTCCGCGCCATTGGGCGACGCCGGCACCTGATAATAGCCAGAAGGAAATACTCAACACAACCCCCAACTGCCTCAAAATCCAAGTGAGTCTACTCCTGTCTTGGATTTTTTTTACCTTTGATTTGAATCAATTGATGTAGACATGTTGTTCATTGTCGAGTTGAAAATCATTCTTGTAAGTGATTGCAAAACTAACTCATAATAACCATTACTGATATTTCTTGAAATATGAAGGTAGATCATTAAGTCCATAGCCTAACAAATTAGTTGAATTTTGATCTCAAAGTTTCACAAAACAATGTTCAATCTATGTAATTTATGGAGAAAGGTTGGGTTAAGTGTATGGAAAAGAGAGGAGATCGGGTTGAAAAATATTTGTTGTGTAAAATAAATGCTTTTTTGTGGACTAATTGATAAATCCACATCTTTGTGCTTTTAAGACAATTCTTTTATTGTATTTTATTTTATCAATCTGTTTTTTGTTGGAAATCTTTTGTTAGAATTTCTGGAATACTGATTTATCATTATTTACATTATTTGGTAATATGGTAATAGTGAGTTCAATCCCTGGACTAGGAAGCAAAGACTCAAAATCAGTGAAAACAAGACAAGCAATAATTAACTGTTACTTAAAGAAAAAAAAAAGATATCCCATGGATAAAAAAATGAGAAGAATCTATCCATATATATTAAATAAAGGGTTCAAAATTTCCTGAAGGTTACTTCTATTGAGAGACATCTGAAGAAGGACATAAGGCAAAACAGCTGAAATATTATTGTAATAACAACAACAAAGATGAGGATATTGTCTGCAAATAAACAGTGGGAATTTGAAATAGAGCAACAACTTGTGATATTTACTTTTGTATTCTATCTTTTAAGCAACTTCTACCTATGATCAGAGTGTAATATCTGCCTGATCCCTTCTGATCTGGAATCATTTATGCTTTATAATAATAATAAAACTGGGAAGAATTGAGTAAGGTGAGGAGGAAAAAGGGATGTGAGGAAGGATAAGTAGGAGGTAAAACAAAAAGAAAACCAGGTGAAAGGAAAAAATATAAAGAGAAAAATGGATGATGATAAAAACATAGATAAGCTTGATGACTGGATATTAAAGAGACAATGAGTGAAAGATTGAAAGACAATTCTGGATGGTAATGTACAAAAATTGATTCATTAAAATTCTTTATGAAAAGATAGAGCAAAAGAAAGATAAAGAATAGGTTGCATTAAAAAAAAAATATTTGTGCATTCCTTATTCATTTTTCATTTATCCATAGCTTAAAATTTTACTCTGGAGTTATCTTTGATCTTAGCAAAATTATTTAACTGCTGCTTGAAGGTGAAATCTTTTCCAAGTATGTGGAAGGTGTTAAGTGTATGCCCAGTTTTCAAAAATGTGACTTAGCACTCATCCCTCTCACAGTATAGGCTCATCAGTCTCCTCAGTGTCATTAGCAAACCTTTTGAAGTTATAATCAACAAGAAAGTTGTTGATCATCTTGATAGGAAGAACCACTTGAGTGACAAACAGTACAGGTTACAATTGACCCAGTCTATTGCTGATATCCCAACTGCTATGACTCATAGAATCAGTGAAGCACTAGACAACAAATACATCTCAAGGACGACCACATGAGATATTTCAAAGACTTTTGACAAGATGTGGCATAAAGGGTTACTGCGCAAGACCTATGGAATTACTGGAAGAGTCTTCTCGGTTAGTCCTTCCTAATGGGTAGGTCCCTGAAGGTAGTTGTTAATGGCCAGTCCTCAGAGGCCCAAGTGATTAATGCAGATGTCCTCCAAGGTTTGCTTCTTGATCCAATCCTTTTTCTACTTTACATAAATGATTTGTCAATATCTGATCTTTGGGAATATCTATTCTGATGATATACAAATATATGGGTACATCTCCAAAATTCTAGGTGGCCAGAGCTTGGCAACTGATCTCTTCTCTGACCTTGGGGAAAAGAAAAACTGGCTCGTCACACTCAATGCCTTGAAAACCAAACTAGTAACTTTCTATCATCACTGATTGCACCCAGAACTTTCACCAGTCAGATTCACTTTTTGTTCAGATGAACAACATTCCTTAGTTTCACCAATTCTAATCTTCATGTCTAAGACCTGCCATGCCACACACATTGCAGCGAACCATCCTCATTTCCTTTATATTCCATTGGTGAGATGTTAGTTCTACTTGAGCAACTTCTTCCCATGAACTACTGCTTTGTGTAATTGAATCCCAAAAGGATGCTTCCCTAATCAATACACTCTTAACCCGTTTAAGTCTAGGGTTAACTCTTATCTTCCCTACATGCCTTTTACTCTGTAACCCCTACCTCCTGTGCCTATGGCCCATATGCAGGGTGAACATCATTGTAAAAAAAAACATGGTCAGATAAGTAAGGGAGAAAACAAGAAGATACAGTCAAAAGATGAAAGACAATAAGAGGCATGAAATAAAGGATAATTTCCACAGGTCCAGTTCATAAAAGTTTCAGAACAACTAATACCACATCTTTATTTTACAAAGACTTTTAGAAAAAGAAAATTTTAGCTTGTTCCATTAGATATTTTATTGTATAATTTGAACATTTGTTAATCGTTCTCCTATCTATAATACAGGGCAGTGAGAAGAGTATAACATTTTTTTTATTTGAGTATAGTAGGGAATGGAAGCACAAAGCAGGCAAATTTAATTTTTTCAAATCTTTTGTTGTTATTTGATAACTACCCTCACCAAGTCCCCGTTGTGTTGGCGATTGGATAAGAGCTGATCCATTAATCAATAATCAATTTTATAAGTAATTAATTGCATCTTTTTTCTTTCTTCTCCCCAGTATTGGCAAATGGATTTTCGGGATCACTGTTACTGGCTTCAGTGGTGTGGTTGGTTATGCTTGGTATGACCCTGCAAACAGAAAACTCCTTGAAGATAATGTACCATACTCCAAAGAAGTGCTTGACCCCATCTTAAAAGCTTTACCTTCAAAGCTACCAATTCCTACTTTGCCTTCACATATACGACAATAGTAAGTATACATTGTAGTATGGTAAAAGTGCACACACACACATGCACACATGTTCCTATTATTCCGAATATTATTTTGTGTCTACTCATGTTTGAGTAGACACCCTAGTTTTTAAACAGTGGGAATTACGTCTGCTGGCCTGCACATTCAAGAGACTTAAAAAAAAGTAAATGTGCTTTGTGGCAGAATTATTACAAATGTGCAAGCTGATAGACAATTTGCACTGTTTAAAAACCAGAGTGGCATCTACTCAAACATGCGTATCCACAAAATAATGTTTGGAGTAGTAGGAAATAATATTGGATAAAAAAAAAAATCATTGATTCCTTCAAAATTATTCTGTAGTTCACTGCCAACAGCAAGCAGAAATATTTCTCCTCCTGATGATGGCCATTTCGGTCGAAACTAGTCGAGGAATCTAAATGGAATAATAATAATAAAAAAAACGAAAGAATATTAATCTACAACCCAGTGTGTCTAATGATTTTAATTTTTTAATTTTTTATTTTCTTATTATATATATATATATATATATATATATATATATATATATATATATATCTCCAGGGTGCAGATTTAACTTTTGACCAGATTCAATAGAAGCCCTTATAGAAGAATTCACCACTTATTTTGATTAACTGCATTATGAGAACGATTATTCCACTACTTATGTAAATGTAAAAACAGTCTTATTTGGCAATAATATAAATGACAGGTAGCTATAAAAAGGCATTGTTGATTATTTATGGCTAATTTGTTTAAATAATGCATTGACAATTGTTTGATTTACATGGCATTAATTGTAAGTAAAAGAATGCACTAAAATAAGTAATCAAGTAATTGTTTTAAGTTCTCTGAATATTGGTGCCTTTCTTTATTATTTCTGAAAATGAAGTATTTTAATAATTTTCAATAATAAATTTATTGGGTATTCAGTAAAAATTTAACATTTCATTAATTTTAATACATTTTTATCAAATATGAAAGCTTTTCAAAAGCTAATTCATGAATTTTCTAGAGGACGATCACTATTCGTGACAGTTTCACTTTGGGAACTAATAGTGAGAATTTGGTCTAAATA
This sequence comes from Acanthosepion pharaonis, assembly GCA_903632075.3. Taxonomy (NCBI): domain Eukaryota; kingdom Metazoa; phylum Mollusca; class Cephalopoda; order Sepiida; family Sepiidae; genus Acanthosepion; species Acanthosepion pharaonis. The sequence continues at coordinate 1,069,047 of CAHIKZ030000020.1, forward strand.
GCCCACCTATACTTTCTTGATTGGTACACTTAGTTTCTTATAAAATCTATCTGAAAGCTTTGAAGACTGTTTTATTTTTTTTCCCTCTAGTTTACCATGGGCAACAAAAGAGGAGGAGCCCAGTACACCAACTTCAACAATCACACCTCCAGTCAAAAAGGTTAGTTTTTTTTTTCAATGGTGGGATGTATTTCCATTAGGCCACATCAACCACAATATTTTATCTTCTACTTTGAGCGAACTTTAACATCATTAACTCGTATCTCATAATCTTCTCTCTCAAAAGGATATGTTCTTTGTTGACCCACACAACGAGCGATGTCATACAAAGAATTGGATTTACTAGTCAGGCTGTTTTTCAATCATTTTCACATACACAATGTAAGAATAATTCAGTACTAGTGGTTGCAACGCCTACTAGCAACTGCAGTATTCAACTAATAACAGTTGGTTGATCCATACTATTGTAGTTAAGTGTCATTTATTTGCTATTGATCACTGAATATCAAACCAATATATCAGAGAGCCAAGTTTGATTTCAGTCAGGTTTGTTGCCTTCATTTACATGCAAATACTTTTGGAAAAGTTATTAATCCATCTCATCCCTCCAGCCATGGGTTAAACAGTAGGACTTACCAGGAAAAGTTATTGTTAATCTCAAAAAATATTGTTAATAAAATATTCGCTTGCAATAAAAGCATTAAACTTACAATCTAAAATAAGTTTTGAGTTTAAATAATCCACAAAGGGTCGATAAGCCATAAAAACTAAATCACTCAATCATCTGTCTATGTAACTGGAGACTTGCTGCCCATTTCAGCATTTTTACCATTAAGTTGTGGCCTGGTTCCTACACATTAACCTGTCTGGTTAGGCTACCTACCAGGTGATAAGCTCATGCCAAACATAGCTCTTTGGGTCATAGGAACAGGCAAACCATTCCACCATGTTAAGGGAATTAATCCTGGGGTGAAATGATTATGTACCAATATTCTTAATTTTTGTATTTGCTTGTAATTTCTTTACAAGGGCCCTTTTTTTTTACTTACATCATTTCAGTCAGACTTCTTTGTGTACATTGGGCGTTCAATACTTGTATACAATTCTCACCCCCACGCTGTACCACCAGCTTGTTGGTCTTCAATTTCTTGAACCTTTTCTGTCTTTGTTGAAAGGCCTTTGCTTTTTAGTCTTATTTGTTAAGGGCAACATCAGTAAAAGCAGCTGGCACTTGGACATCTGAGTCCTGTATGGGAAATGTGGATGGGGTATACGAGGTACCTTAAAGACTGCAAATTTAATTTTTTCTTCTTTTAGGAAGATGTGTAAAATTTTATTTCTTTACTCAGGTTTCTGTATCAGGTTTTATTATGCAAGTCAAAAAGATATTGGCCACAGAAACATTATTTGATTAACAATATATCCCATATAGGAGGCTAATTCAAGAAGTAAAAGCAATTTCTATATGACACCTTTATTTCCACTGATGAAGAATAAATGCATATGTCACTTTTCAACATAGAAATGAAATGCATTTCTGGTATTGTTGAATGAGCTTTTGCATCTCTTACGAAGCCATGTCTGCACTGCTTGCTTGTTTGGGTACCCAATGCACACAAACTTTATGGTACCCCAAGTCATCATGTCCTGTACCTTGTACAAATCCATAGCTGATGCCCAGAATTGCCACCAACACCAACACCTCTTAACATGATTTTTCTGTCTTCCCTGATCAAGGCATCCACACTTGTGTTCTTCCGTGCATGATGTTCATGGGTGACTAGATCTGCTTTCATCTGTTAGACTTATTCTTCCCGCTTTAAAGTGTTCCAGCCACTCATACACCTTTCATTGAATCATGGTGTGTGTTCTATACTGTGCCAACATCCAGAGATGGATTTCGGCAGGTTTGACTCTCTCTGCCCAGAATCGTTACTATGGTGCATTGTTCTTTGATGGTGCAATTCCTGAATGGAGCATCCATACGTCTGACCTCGTTGCTCCCTGCCACTTGACTGAATGATAGAATGCTGTATGTGGCTAGCTACCTGTCCATCCCATATGCAAGCATGATGTCACGCATCAGCACCTCCTGTTATTTTTACTGCATAATTTCAAAATTACCTTTACCTTCTGATTTATCTTCATATATTTATAAATTACTTTTTTATAAGTTAATATGGGTTCCTTGACATTCTATAACTTTTGAGATGTCAATGAACACTCATTACCACTTTTGTAATGTCAATGAATACTCGTCACTTTTGAAATGCTCGTTGTAGTAGAGACTTTGTAATCACAGATACAACTATAGTACTCCATTGAACAATACTGGTATCAGACGCCTTTGACTATCACTCACACTAATAGTAATTGCTCGTTAATATTCGCTCAAATAGTAATATGTATAGTGATTTGAAAAGAGAAATAGTATAGTGAATAGAGGTCAGTATAGTAATAGAGTAGAAATAGTGATCTGTATAGTATAGAGGATAGAATAGAAATGCAATCCAAATAGTAATAGAGGATAGACTAGAAATAGAGATTGTTAGACATCAGCTACTTCCTACATATATGCATTTCCTCTATGGTCACATGATCCACTTAATCCAATAATGGTATCGCCTGTGTTTACTCTCTGGTGATCTATGTTCAAACTCAAGTGTAGGCAGCGACAACTTTATTCCTATATAAAAATAACATTTATTAGTCTTTCATTCATAACTTTTCTATTGTTTTTCTAATGTTTTGACTAATATTACTTGTAGCATTTGCTACCCAAAGATGATCTTTGTATATTATTTTCCATTCTAATGTGCATCTATTTTAATGATAGGCCACAAATTTTCTATTGAAGTAACAATTATATGGTGAGGATCATTCTTTTATTGTCTTCAAAATTTTTTTTAGTAATGTTGGCAGTCGCCAGCCTTAGAGAATGTAAAGGAATATTGTCTTGCGTTTTCTTTAACTTAAAGATTTTGTTTTTTACCTGTGACACTTGAAAAGAAAATGTCTTATCCAGGAACTTACAATAATTCTCCATATTTATTTTGAATTGTCATCAGTTTGGTGGGATTTATAATTTTACTGTTTACAAAACTAGTAAAAGTCTTATTTCACCTCCCCACTCTTGTGTTTGTTGATTATTTCTATAAAGGACCCAAATATTTACCCAGCTATCATGTCCATCAAATGTAGATTTACATTCATCACTAAAAAATTATTGTTGAGAAATCAGTTTTCATGTACTTTGCTAAACTTACAATTCTTTATGTAATGTTTATTTAAAGGTGTAGATTGGTTGCTTTCATTAGCTAATATTAATATTGTATATGGATGATGTTTGAATTCCAGTCGAATTCATTACATTCACTTACATGCTAATACCCTTGGGAAAGGTATTAATTCTCTTCTTCTCCTTCCAGCTATGGGTAAATAGCAGGACAGACTGGGTTCTATAGCCTTTGATGGCAACTGGTCTAGGAGAAGGACAACTCTGAATTCAAAGCCTGTGGAGGGTCGTTTGGAGACCTTTTGGCATGTATTTCGCCAGGTCTCTGTATTCTGCCCTTCAAAAAATGTGGTTGGTTCTGCACAAAGCCTTCACTACAATCAAATGTGCTGATGTCTGGGCTGTTGGTTCCTAGGCACTGAGCTGCTTGACCCTTATACATTGAATATGACTGGAGAGTTCATATATGGATGAATATAGACTTAACAACTCCTTTTTAACAACATTCACTGCTTTCAAGATGTCTCCAGGCTTCCTTAAGGAGTGGATTTTACAGAGAACAATGGAGATTATCATTTGTGTGTCCTTTGACAGATATTGATTCTGTTCTTGTCAAATCTAAAGGATTAGCTTGCTACACCAATGAGCAAAATGCTTACATGAAACACACACGCAATCATTAATCACTATCCCACAGTGTGTGGTAGGTTATTCTTCACTTTTCCAAAAATCCCAGCTTGTGGATAAACACCTTTTGCTAATTAATCAGATTTTATCAAATTTTTCCCAGAAACATTTCTTTTTCCTCCAAGAGAAACGAACAGTATTTGACCTAAATATCATTTGCATTTATTTATGGCCATACTGTATTCTTTCCCCAAGTCTTGTTTGTTTTGTTTTGATAATAAAGCACATCATTTATGTATGTCATATGTCCAGACCCCCATCTATCAACCTGGCTAGCTGTCAGAAAAAGGAAGTGGAGATGATGCTTACTTCATTATAAAGGTAAACATTAGGTTTATTCTGGGCTGAGGCTTCAGCTTGCTTTTGGCTGATTTCATCAGATTTTTGTTTTTACTTTGTGGTACAAATAAAAAAAAGTTTTACTTATAACACAAAGCCTATTGTGACACACTTATCCACTCATCCATAATACCAGTGCATTGAAGGCTTAGTAATATGAACTATTTTGTATATGGGGGGGGGAGCATTGGAATTTTTTTTTATTTTAAAGGCCACAAATGTGGTATTTTTGTTTAGAACCAAATCATCTCAACTCTTTGAATATAAGACATTTTGAATTTTATCTCTTGTGTTTATTTTACTGTTTTTCATCAAATCTTTTTCTAAGGTTTGTTACATTTATCTTTTATGTTTCAGGCTGTCAAAACACCCGACTCAGAGGAGATAAAACAAAAGGGTAGGTATGTTTAAATTCCTCTTAAACATACACACACACACACACATATATATATATATATATAAAACACAATGTATATGAGGTATTTTTGGATTTTATTGTGTACTAATTATTTACTCTGTAATAATAAATACATTGAGGTCTTTTGTGGATCAGTTTTAATATTTTATATTACTAGGATCCACTTGGATTGTATATCTTTACTACCTTTATTTATATATATATATATATATATATATATATATATATATATATATATATATATGTGTGTGTGTGTCTGTTTAGGCAGCAAATTCTCTTTTAGGCATGTCTCATTTAATAAATTACTAATATACCTACTTATTTTTATCATAATCTTTTCATATTCATGAATATTTTTCAGTTGTAATATTAGGTTGGTGCAAAAATAATGTCGTTTTTTGATGTTCAACTTAACGTCAAAAATGACATTATTTTTGCACCAACCTAATATATGGAAAAAATATTTGAATATAAAAAGATTATGATAAAAAAACAGACATAATGTTTGTAATTCATTCAATCACACACACACACACACACACACACACACACATATATATATATATATATATATATATATATATATATATATATATATATATAATATAATTTGATCAAGGTTGTAGAAGCCAGGAACATTTTTGAATTTGTTTTTATAATGTTCATTTCAGGTTACATTTGTCTTTATGGTTTTCTTTTTTAAAAGAAAAAAGAAATTTTGACTTATTTAAAGTTGGATTAATGTTCTCATTTTTGTTGTTGTTATTATCAAAATGTTTTAGCTGTTGTACCTTTCAGCCTTCTTCAGGTGACTATCAAATGAATGACCTTCAGGAGATTTTGAACCAAATACCTTTTTTTAAAAAATCTATGGTTAGATTGTTCTTGTTCTATTGTGTGTATCTAGGGATATATTCTCTTTTTAAGACTGCTCAGTTATCAGCCAGAGCAGTGGTTCCAAAACAGTGTGGAGTGCCTCATAGTTGTGGCAGAAGAGGTGAAGTGGAATGATTGAAAGGCAATCAAATATTTACAGTTTCAAAATATTTGTATGTCAAAAATAAATATGATGTCAAAATTTTAAATATTATTATTGATTACTTGTAATTGCATGCATGTACCTCAGTATAACTAATTATAAATAATTATCATTGTGATATTTTTACATTATATCAAGTATTAAGAATATAGTAACTAGTGTCTACAAATTGCAGAAGAGTTATCAATGAATGTTCTGACTTCGAATCCGCAGTTATTTCCCTTTAACCCTCTCTCTGTTTTTATTTTTAAATTTACTTTTTATCACATAAAATTTGGTGTGGCATGAGCAAATTTTCATTTCAAAAATGCAGCTCAAAGAAAAAAGTTTGGAAACCATTGGCCTAGAAGGTTAAAATATTGATTCATGAATTTGATGACAGTAATTGTGAGTTCAATCTCTCTGCTGGGTAGTACAGACTCAGTGGAAACAGGAATAGCAATAACTAAGCAATACTAAAGGGATCAAGATATCCCTAGACATTGATAATATATCAAGAACAATCGAGTACCTGCTGATTGAATAAAGAATTCATTTTAAAATTGCTTGAATATTACTTGGATTGACACACCTGAAGAAGGCCAGAGATTGCAACAGCAATGAGGATATTAGTTCAAATAATGTTATCTCTGCATTCTAGAAATACAGACAGAAGATCTCGACACAATTCTATAAGATCAATTTTATTGATGAACCTATGTATAAATTATTTTCAATTATAGAACGTCATTACTTTATCTGTTAGTGTTGCTTACACAGTTAACATACTTTTAAAATATGCATGTGAAATGCTAATGTTGATTGCTATTTTTACAGAAGCTGAGAAAGCTGAAAAGAAGAAACAGGCTGCAGCTTTGAAGGCAGAAGAAGAGAAGAAAGCAAAGGAAGAATCAAGATTGTTGAAAGAAAAAGAAAAGCAAGAGTTGGCTCAGAAGAAAGTGGAAGATGAACGTGCAAAGGAGGCAGCCAGACAGAAAGCTGAAGTTGAACGACAATTGAAAGAAAAACAAGCATTGGAAGCTGCCGAAAATGAAGGTCATTTACAACATCTGAGTCTTTTAATTATATTTCTAATTTAATTTTTATACTTTGGGGATATTATTATTATTATTATTATTTAGTAAGCTTCTCTCTCAATCCATTGATAGTTAGCTTCTTATAACTAAGTGCCAAATTGGGATTAAAATATTTATTTACTCCAAACCTCTGTGACTAAACTGAATAAATACAAGTAGAAGTACCCAGCCTTGCTTGGGTTTATAAATTCCTTGAATATTATTAGGTGGGTTCACTATAGTTTGCTTGTAAAAGATGCTGATAATGTTCTCTTTGGGAATGGTGATTGAATCACAATTGGTACATCCAATCAATACAGACTCTAGTTTTATTGTTATAAACACTCACATAAACATTTAATAAAAAAAAAAATATAGGATACTTTTGATAAGATAAGATCCAAAGAAGAATCTGCAATATTATTGGTCCTGGTCTGGTAGCTCAGCTCCAGTCACTTTCCCACTGCCATAAGCTTGTCTCTGTATGTCTTTTCTGTAAATACTTTCATGGTAATTGTTCAAATGAACTCTTTGTTATAGTACCTAAATTTTTTTAATTTAAATGCAGCACTAGACTGGCATCGAGATCTCATGAATTTACAGTTGATCTGGCTAGATGTAGCTGTAAGTTCTATGCTAACAGTTTCTTCTCTCGCACTTCTTGCTTGTGGAACTCCCTTCCGGCTCCATGCTTTTCAGCCAACTTTAATCTGCAAAAATTTAAATGCAATGTCAATCGCTATCTACTGTCCACCAGATTACTTTCTCTTTCTTCTCATCATTAATGTTTCCATTCCTAATTCTTTCATACCCTGTAACTCCTTGTGATTTAGTGGCATTACTGCCTTGCTTGGGGTGATTCTGATTAAAATAATAAAAATGCATATGAATATACATTTATGCATACATATATAACATAGCCTTGTGGCCACAGCTTACCACCACATCATGCTGAAACAAACGGTTCTCATATGATCTCTGAAGCTAAGCAATGTCAAACCTGGTCAGTGCCTACATGGGTGACAACTTAGAAATACTAGGTTCTGTAAGCTTGGATGTGCAAGTGGTGTAATGGATAATGGCTTGGAATTTTTAATCAAAGAGCAGAGTTCTAAATCCCATTTTTTATTTTATTTTCACTTGCACTCAAATATCCTTGGGAAAGGTATGAATCCAACACTTTTCCCCTTAGCTATGGGTTAATTAGTAATACTTGTATCATTAAATCATTATTTCCTCCCACACACCAAAAAAAATTCTTGTAATCAAAACATATTTTCTAGATTTAAGTAATCTGCAAAGGGTTGATAAGCCATAAAAAACAAATCAATCAATCAATCAACATCTTTTGTCTCTCGTTTTGTTGCAGAAAGTGTCAGTCTACCAGTTGATCTTCCCTACCTATTTAAGATTTTAATCTGCAGAAGTCATTGGTGAAAATGTACTCATTGGAAGAAAAGAACAAGTGATAAGAAAAAAAAAACAAAAAAAACAAATTAAGAAGTAACTTGTAGAAACAAAGTAGGCTTGTAGAAACAGATTTATTTGTCTAAGGTTACACTGGCTGTCTTTACAAATTCTGTGTTGCTAGGCTCTACTTAACTACAAGTTGGTGAGTTAGTAGATGCTGGTATTATTCACAACATATTGCAAGAAAATTACTTGATTGGAAAACATTTCAGCTAGTATGCCCCCTCTTCTTGTCACCAACTAGATTCCCTCAACCAACTAACATTACCTGGTAAAAATTATAATTTTCCCAGCATTCACTTTGTCATTGACCCATACCCTTTCAAACCTCAGCTTATTTCTTTATTTTGTTTCAAGAATTACACTGTAACACAGTTTTTGTCCTTAGCTAACAACTGGTTTCTCCTATTTGCTTACGCATAGAAAGTATGAAAAATAACTAACATTTCTTTCAACCATTGCTTTTGGCAAGTTCTGGTCTAATATACTCGACTCTTGTTTAGGAAGACGTTTCATTGACTATCTTTGTAGAAGCTAGTCTTAATTAATGATGATATAAATGAATGCACTTTCTTCTACAAGTTACTTGTAAATGTGAACTAACCTACAAAAAGATCATCTTGAAAATTTGGATTTAATTCATAATGCTTTAATAAAAAAAATAATAAATAAATTTATTTAAACAATTAAATTCAAATCAAAAGTTTTACAAATTTGTTCAATTAAAGCAAAAACTTGGTAACAAATTGGGAGGTTTTGAGAAACATGGAGCCACCTCTTAATTGCTCTTGTTCTCGGATCCACCCTAACCCAGGGTGATAGCGTCTACTAGCGTCCCATTTATGGGTAAATAGTTAACCCCTAAACTGGGGTCAAAAGACTATGAAAGTATGAAAATGCATTTTCATAGTAAAAAATACCAGCAATACATTTTTGTAAAAGAAATTACTAATGTACACTATTTACATTATTCGGACTATTGTCCTCATCTTTGTTGCCATATTTATCACAACATTTTGGCTGTTATATGCTTCTTCAGGTAGTTAGAATGTTAAACTGAGCCCTTTATTTCGCTTGCTGGGGTAGACTGTTCTAGTTCTACATGCCATGTCTAATGGATGTTAATTCTCCTGCCATAACCAGGTATTGAACTCACACTCTTTGGGTCCTGTCACTGGATCTAAACTAACACCTTTATCCACTGTGCCATGTGTTCTTGAAGACATCTGTGTATGAATTTCTGAGTATTATAAACCTAATATCTTTTAGTAACCATTTTTTACCAGTGCTCATATTGCAATTTTTGTTGTTATCATTGTATGTTTTTTACCAGAGCTCATATTGCAATTTTCATTGTTATTATTGTTTTTCTCTGGCACTCCTTATTACTGGTTCCCATATTGTATTCATTTCTATGCTTGGTCGGCTTGGGAGATTTTTGTGGCCTATCATATGTGCTCATTACTTATGTTTACAAATTTTCCAATGATGTTCTTTGTCTATGATACCAACCTTATCCCACAGAGGGTGGTGATCTCCCTTTTCTCTCCATATGTAATCAGCCATACCTGATTTTTCCACTTCCCCTCGTGTTACAGCTTTCTGGTGTTCTTGAAGCCTTACCTTAGGGGGTAGCTAGTCTCCCCTTTATATTTCTTTCCGCAGCTGCATGGTATAGCATATACACAGTCTTTAGTCATGTTCTCTTTTATGGGGGTGTCTTACTCAGGAGAGATATCTATGAAGTATCGTTCAGCTTTTGAAGGTCATCCTGATGTTATATGGACAGCAGATCCTTTGTATTTTCTCTGATAACCCCTTCACATAAGGCTGGCAGACTGTTTTCTGAGTGTTGTTGTCCTATCCCAGTTTATTGGGGCTGCTGCCATGTACCCAGGGTAGTTATGTTGTAGGGTACTATTTATACTGACCAATGTATTACTAATGCTTTCAAAAAATTAAATTTCAGCATTAAATGACCCATGAAAATTTGATATGCTGCTAAACAAAAAACCCCTTCCAAACCCTATGTAAACTTCTATCCTACACAACATTAAAAGTTCCTTTTTATAATCATTACAGAACAATTGGAATGCACAGACAGTGACAATATGGTTTTTCCTCTTGGTCTTATTTTATATCATTTCTCATATAGTAATCTATCTAATGACTCCTGTAGAAAAGAAGATCTTTAATTATTTTATCAAACCCATGATACATTTTCAATATATTGATGGCATAATCATACTTGTAAAAAAAATTTGATGAAAAACAAAACTCTTTAAGTAAACCTTTGAAGAAAACTTCTGAACTCAACATTAATAAAATCTCTTTCCTTCACATTTTAGGAGATGCTAATTAATAGTTACTGTATATATTCATGTATGAACTGACCTTTGAAAACTTAATTTTGAACCTAACTTGGCTACAATAAATAGATGTATAGTTTGGTCAACAGCATAGCCAGGGCCAGCAGTACATATGCTAATTTTATATCTTATGTATGATGCGACCCACTTTAAAATTGGGTCTCCAAAAGTCGTATGATATGTAAGTACTTCATTGTATTAAAAACCTACAAGTAACATCTCTTTTCTTCTGAAATAACAAAAGAAAATGTCTTCACAGATATGAAGTAGCTGTTATAAAAAACACGATTAACTAAGCAAAAATAATTATCTTCACATGCATTATCTTATAAAGAATTGAACATGAAAAACTTATGAACAATAATTTTCCCATCCATGTTATTTAACCTTAAAAACAATCATCCTGTTATAAAACAAAAATAAAAACATCATTAACTTTCTACGGTAACCAGATACACCCTGGCTATAAGCAATTGAAAACTCGTTAAAAATATAATTCTTCAGTACATATCACTTTAGGATTGCAATAAACACTTTAGATTAATCCTTTTCTAAAAAAGTTTGAAACATTTAACTTAATTTTTTATGAATAACTTGGAATCTCAACCCCAACCAGCACTCAGAAAAGATAATGTTGTTTATAAATCCTTTTGGTTATTTTGAGAGATGGAATCTCCAATAGCAATAATCACAAAATAATTTAAATTCTTATACAGTGTGTTTCACAATTTTTGAAACAAAATGATTGGGCACAAATTAAGGATCACAAATGATAGAATAATGGAAATTGCATTTATTGAAGTGTAAAAGGATAAAATTTTAGCATTTGCAACCATTTAGTCTCAAACATGAACCAAAAATGTCAAGAGGAGCCCTAGAGTACATACTTCAGATGTCCGCTGTTCAGTTGAATGCGCTGTTGAATGCAAAGTCATTGATAACACGTGTACATTCCTCTAGGGTGATGGCTTGAATCTTCTCAGTGGTGGCTGATTACAATGCAGCAATGGTTGCCCTGATAGATGTTGTCCTTGAGGATCCCCCACAGAAAGAAATCTGAGGGGTTCAAAGTCAGGCGTGTAAAGTGCCCATTCTATTACAGCTTTGCAGATGATGAGATGCTCCTAAACTTTTCACGGAGCCATGCCATGGTAACATTAGCAGTATGAGTAGGAGCACCATCCTGCTGGAACCACTGTTCCTCCTCATCAAGGTCCTCATGCTTCTCGGGCTCTCCCCATCTCAGAGGCTGCTGCTTTGTTACAACAATTGTGAAGCACCCAATATTTATATTGGTCACACAAGCACCACACTCTCTTGGAGGTTAACTTGTTACTTATTGAAACTTAAGTAGTTTGTGTACACATTGACCATCCCATCATGAATCATAAACTACAACTATTGCAACAAATATTAGTAAATAAAACCAGAATACTCTCCAGCACAAATTATAAAGATAGGGACTCCAGATATTCAAAGCTATTATTATACAAAAGAAACAATCCGCATTAAATGAAATATATTTCACTTCAGCAGATGACATTTTAAAATTCTTAAAATATGTATGTGTATGAATGATTTTGTATATTTTGGTGCTGTCAAGCTCTGTGAAACAATTCTACACATGATGCCACTTATATGACATTATATATATTTAAATTTGGAATGTTATTTTCCAAAAAAATACCCAGATGACACTGTCAACATTTAGTTCTTGATAATAACAAAGATGGTTGAGGGGTGGTAACATCTGTTAGGTTCCCGGAAAATAGTGAAACCCCCCAAACAAGACACTATTAAAGTATAAAAATAGATTTTTATAGTAAAAAATACCAGCAATACATTATTATACAGAAGTTACCAACAAAACAATTTTAAAGCAAAATGACCAGTAATGAATTTTATAGCAAAATGACCAACAATACATTTTATCTGTAGTTGAAGGCATGCAATTGTATTCAAAATGTATTTAATTGAAGCCATAAAATTTTTTTTCAAAATACTTAGATTTCAGCATTAAATAACCCATAGAGGTGTTGATATGCCTCTAAACAAAATCAACCAAACAACCAACCAAGATGGTTGAAAATACTAAAAAAAAAAATATAAAAAAACAGAACAAAATATGAAAGTTGGATAATTTATTCCCAATTTTGATTTACATCTGTATCTGATTGAAAAATTTGAAAATACAATATAAAAGTCAAATTTATTCATTGAATTTAATGAAACTTATTTAAATTAATTCTTCTAAAATATACGTTTCATTTATATATAAACATATTGAAAAAAATCTGATATATTTATGTGGAAAGTGTGCTCCATATCAGCAAGAGAGAGAATATTTGTAGATAATGCAATCCCCTTAAAATTAGGTCTCCAGGAACAGCATGAAACAGTCTGTCACCTCCGAGTGTTGACTTCAATGTTCACTTTTATATTCAGTTGTATGGATATTAGTTTGTGACTCTGGGTTTCACGCTTTTGCAATCATCAGACAAATATATATAATTGGGCATTGTGTGTTTCAAATTGCACAGGTTACAGTTTTGCATCTATAATGCTGAGACTTAGCATAATAGTGCATCTTTTCATGATGACCGTCATGATGTGATAGTTTCTAACTATCTATATACAAGTGGTACTTAAAAGTTCTTCAATCAAGAAGGGATTAAAAATAAATCCAATTTTTGGTCATTTGTTCCTCTTTTCTGGGGTAGTAAGTTGGACAAAGAACTTTTCAGCAGTCTTTTATATTCATATAAACCATAGATTATTATATATAAAGTGAAAAGATAATTTCTTGAAATTTTGATATTGAAATGGACTTACGTATGATACAAATATTAAAGTATGTTTTGTCTCTGAGTTAAACAATTTCTAGGCAAGTGACAATTTGTAAATCTAGAAAAAGTGATGTGTATATAAGAAACAGCATTTTTTAGTTGTTGCAGATTTGACAGTTACTTTATTTTGACTCCAAATGAATTGTATTCCACCAACAATATGATAATGAAAACAATGCATCAACAAAAGAATCAGAGGACAAAAGTTTTTGTTTCAAGAACAGTTGAAATAATTATTTTTAATACCAGATCTTCATCTTTGAAGATGGAAAGTTAAATGGCTATTTCTTATTGAATGGGAAAGTCATTTGCTAAGAAAGTTATGAGAAATCTGTGTGTGTGTGTGTGTGTGTGTGTGCATATATAGGTTAAAAAGTGTACAGTTGGTTCTCTATGACTGGCTGGCCTTTGTGTTTGGTAAGGTATGTAGCGTGTCTGTCTGTGTGTCTATGGCTCAGAAGTACAAAAGGACTCAACTTGATTCTGACTTTACTAGTGGGCAGTGTTCCTTTTATAAAGGTTAGTGGCTGTTTTTATGGGTCATTCTGATTGGTCCATAACTCTACAAAAGGTGTTTAATTTGAAATAAGCTTTTCATAATTGGCTCTAAAATTGTTTATTAGATTTGAATTTGTTTCAAGTTACTAAAGTGTGAAGGCAATAAATTTTGAAGATTTTTGGAAAATATCCAAGTTTCTTTCCAATGGCATTTAGCTTCCTCTGATTTATTTTCCCTTTTGTTGGATGATTTCTTTATATTTTCAGCTCTGGAACTCATTGTCAAATCTTTGTTGAAGATGACTGAAGATGCTTCAGACAAAGCGAAAGAAGCCATGGGCAAGAGAATAGAAGCTGTGAAACAACATGCAAAGTTGCTTAAGATTGCCATGGAAGATACTGTTGCAGTGAGTATCATTTTGCCTTTGCCCATTGGGAAGTAATGATGCAAGGCACAAATAGTAGAAAGGAGTTAGTACCTTGGGGATGGGTTAGTACCTACAACCACTGCCCATGGAAAAGGGGTCTTCCAAATTTGGAGATTAAATTAATTTTCCAAAGCCAAAGAACTATTGTTGAAAGACAGGAGTATTACCAGGTCCCTCAAATACATCAGCCTCATGCCAGTCTTGGGTAAAAGTCAATATAAGAACATAGAAGGGGACCAGCCCCAGTTCCAGAATTGCCAGCCAGGGATACAGACAAGACCAGAAAGGTAGAGCTGCCGAATCTCATGTGACTTGCTGTCAAAAAGAACTCCTGACATAAGCCTTGTTCCAGATTTAGCTAAATTGATGTCATAATAGAATGCAAAGTAGGAAGGGTTAATATTTTTGTATAAAGAACAATATAAACCACATAGAAAATAAACCCTTTTCATTATTTTGTTTGCAAAGAACATTTTTTTATTTTCCTTTGTGACATAGCTTTGCTGTGATTTGAGCCAACACTGCTATTGCCAACGACAACTTGGTCTTTGCTGGCTCTGTGATGAAAAAGCATAGCATGGGGCGAAGCGCAGACTAGAACAACCAACTTCAATGACCATGTATTGACAAGTGTAGGAATAGTTTCAGAGTTGTTGGTGAGAAGTGTCTATTTATTGGAGGAAATTAATGTGCCAGCAATTCGTGACGCATAGAGAACTTTAGAAAGCTGTGTGTGATCAATTCTATCATTGAAGCAAGCAAGTGCACAATTAACTGGACACATCACTGTGTAGGAATGTACTCCTTACACTGTGAAGATGTTTTCCTAAAAAAAAAAAAATCCCTCTACTAAAGCTTGGGTACATGAGGCTTGTTTCTTGTCTGACTGTCTGTCATCATTTCCAAAACCCTTCTTCATTCTGGGACAAAATATTATAGTCTGATGAGAATAAAAGTGAACCCTTTGGTAGGGACAATTTGAGATATGTTTGAAGAAAGAAGGACATTTCATATGATCCCTGAACATATTCTGACAGTTAAATATAGTTGTGGAAATCAATTTAGAATTGTTTTTCATTTAGTGGCATGGTTGAACTACATATCATCAAAAGAACATTAGATTCTGGAGAATAACATATTTCCATCTGTAAAATTTCTCGAACTACAAAAATGCTCAATTTGTTAGCATGATCTAACCATCTTTCAGTGAAAGTGAAAGAATGGTTCCAGGTCTTTTAGAGTGGCTTTGTCAGTTGGCTGACCTAAATCCTCTACAAAATCTGTGAAAGATGCTTAAACATTAGAAGAATCCTCAGAACTTGCAGGATTTGTTAACAGGAACAAGGAAAAAATTGGTGTTAATTTCTGCAAGAAGTTTACCTCAAATTATTTCAAACATCTGACGTACATACATATCTTTGGATCTAGAAACACAACATTGTTTACTGGAATAAGAGTTAAACTTCCTTTAGCTGATTAGTCATTATTGTTTATGATAATCCCAAGAGTAAATCCTAAGAAGAATATATTTAAAAAAAAAAAGACATTTGTCATTTAATCCTGCCTGACCAATCTCCCTTTCAAAAATGTTCTCAAAATCATGTTTCATAATTCTTCTTAATTTTGTTGAAAAATTCATATTTTTTAAAATGATATTTATGCTGAATTTGGCTTCACATGTTGTAATATTTCCACATGGGGATTTTTGGTATAAAACACAAGGAGATCTGCTTGACAGTTGTTTATTCCAAGTTCACGTGTTTAAAATGTATATACAGTATCCATGTCTTACAGTGAGCTCCATTTTTTTTTTTATTTTTTTATTTTTTTATTTATTTATTTATTTATTTCACATCACATCAGAATCCCATATATGTAAGGCCTGTATCAGGGGGCGTAACTCTTGGTTACTAGTTCCTGTGTACATACTACAGATCTGTAAAAATTTGACTAAATGTAGAGAAAGAAATTAAATTGTTGTCTTGATGACTTAGAAGAGTGGCAGGGTATAATGCAGTAGATGAAGGCATTCTTGTGGGTAATGAAACAGTACCATTCCTAAATTTAAAAAAAATGGCCTCAATTTTTCCATAATTTATCTATTTTGTTTTAAACATTTATTTATTTATATTTTTTTTGATAAATCAAATTTTTGATTCCCTTATGTCTTCCCAAACAAATATCTGATCAAATTCATGATCACCTACAAAATAGTATAAGACCTAGTTTATTTGCAATCATATATTTTTTTTATTTTCATTAGTTTTATTAAATCAAGTAATTGAAAAAAAAAAAACATCATTTTGCTTGTACCTAAAGCAATTTTGAGATAGATGGAAAGAATGTATCTTATGTGTACCTATGATATATACAGATTAAAATAAGATTAAAAAAAATTAACTGCAAGTAGAATTTGAATAAAAATTTAATTCTTGAAAGATTATTTTTAATTTTTTGAATGCATTATTCTGAATATCTCAATATTTGTTTTTGTTGTTGTCTTTTGAATCAGGTTCTTCAAAAAGACGGTCAATGGCAAGCAGTAGCATCTGCCTTTGAAATTCGACAAGCAGTCATGAACGATTGTGAGAAAAAAGTCATGGATGCCAGGTAAATATTATTTCGTCTTTTCACCTTTATTTTTTTTTTTTCTTTCTTTTTTGTATTAAAGGCTATGCAAGACATTAATATATGTAAATCCACTGATTTTATAGTAGAGACTGTCAACTTTGAATTGAACAATATAATGATTTTTGTTTCTCTTAATATTGGGGGAAAATATCTGAATACTCAACACTTTAGATTATTTAACAAAATCCCCTAAAAAAGAAGTGTGATTGTCATTCATAACATTAACCCTACCACAGTTATCATTTGAACAAGGGTGGAACATGTGGGGGGGGCAGGCTTGTTTAAACAATAAACACTAAACACTAGTTGATGTGGTAATTTTATATTCTGTGTCCCCATTTGGTTTAGTCTGGCACAAGGCTGCAGTAATAGAACACCCATTAACTATTGAATTTAATACACAACTTAGGTTCTTGCAATAAATGCTACAGATATTTTTTCAGATTTCAGCTTAGTATAACACAATAGGATTAATATAAATAAAATTTGTTACTTAGCTGACTGATGCTATCTTCAGCACCTTGACTATAGCGTTTCATAGACATACCGTTTTGTAATTGTTCTGTTCACTTGTCAGGAGGTTTCAGCAATTGACTGCAGATTTTCTCATTTTCAGTATTTTTACCATAACATTTAACACATATGCACACAAATACACACAAAAACAAATCAATCTCACACCAATAACAAGTGCATAAATTTATTTTGAACTTTATATATATATATATATATATATATATATATATATATATACACACACACACACACACACAGGTTAGATGAAAAGTTCATAGGCTGACCAGGAGTAGACACACCAGTTGGTAGAGTAAAATAATACAACAGCTGGTCAGCCATTCTGTTCTATTAACTGGTATATCTACTTACATTTATATCTTGGTCAGCCTATGAACTTTTCAGCCAATCCTTGTATAGCCTTGTCATAATTGATTGAAAACAAAAGGTTGAAATTAAATAATTGAGATTGTTCCATTTGGCATTAAGCTGAATAATCAGTTTTATTTCTTTTTTAAATTAATGTACATCTGATGGGACATTTGAAGAATAGATGATAAAAAATGACGCAACTTGGTATTACTCCCAATGACAAAAGCATAATTTTTAAGATTAAGACATTATCGTATGATAGAAGGTGGGTGGGTGACATTTATGTTTAACATTTCTGCTATTGTAGATTACTTAAACATCTTTATGAAACTTGTGTTTCTTTTTTTTTTCTGTTATTGTTTACCCAATACAAGAGCCACTCAAGATAGAGATTTACTGAATGAGATTGTTTTATGGATATAAGAATTGTAGTTTATAAGGATAAATAACAGTTGACCTTAGACTTGAAGATGTTAAATTGTAGTGGCTGAGGAAGCATCCTCTTGGGAATCTGTTCCACAAAGCAACAGCTCTTGGGAAGAAGCCGTCTGAAC